>CAXIVR010000004.1:75645993-75955993 GCA_964035755.1 Teleogryllus oceanicus
GGGTCATTGGATATTCCTAGAACTAAATAAACAAAGATGTGATTTGGGACGTGGGCTTTTATAGAATATAATTTTTTTGTTTGAAACAGTCATCTAACGAAATACAAGGGATATAGACAGCCAATGGTGACAAATTTTAGTAAAGACATTAACGTCGAGTGAAGGTAATTGACCATCGCGAAACGAATAACAAAATTACTTACGAAAATTTGGTAAACAAACGAAAACGAAAATGACATGTTGCAACCAGTGAGCTCTAGTGTAGACTGGAGACAACACTCACAAATCAGGTGCTCAGAAATCGTGACGGTCCGCCATGATGGGGAACTTCTATTCTGTCCTAGTTATCACAGAACCAAATAGCAGGGATTAGTAACTCGTTCCATTTTCAACATTTATTCTTTCATGTTCAACAAAACTTACTAAAAAGTTGAAAGTAACCAATATTTAATTCTTCGAAATTGTAATTTACCTACAATAACAAACTAAGTATTTCATTCATTGGGGACGTTTTTAATTTACACGCGGAGGAATGTTCTTGGTTTGCGTATCTTTAATAATTTCGTTAGATCAATTTATAGCAAATAATAGTCGTTGGTAACATAAAAAATTAAAGTAAAGGCTACAAAACAATGTCTCATCTAATAACATTTGCATATAGTTTACAATTTCTTGGCGTTCTTTACAACCGAATACTAAGCAATACATTTTCGTTTACAGAGACGATTGTAAGCATTACTAACAACACACGGCACATTTAATTCTTAAGTCAGTCTGAAGGTAGACGTTCACCGCAGCCAACCTAATGAAAAATTATCGTCACGATTTTCAGCACTTCAAAGCATTGCAATTGTGCATTCAGTTGTAATGTTAGGGTCACTGGTTGGTTGCAATAGAGCCCTGATTTTGTAAGAAGACATTTGGTCGCCGTTGCGAGCACATCGGAAGATGGCTAGTCACGGTCGTGAGCACATGTAAAGCTAACTAATCATTTTAATAGTTCGTCGGATAGAACGTGATTGTGAATGAAAGCAGTCTCGAGTGGGAATGTCCACTTGAGGCATTCGCGAGTAACTATTTGAGGTGAACAGTGTAAAATGTTTAATATTGAATTGAGGAGATGAACTTAAACGTATCTTCAACATTAAGAATGAAGATCAGAAGATTGAATTGAACACAAAATTAAGTTCATTATGCTACGCGTTCAGAATTCTCGCAAATTCAGTCAGCCTTCATACTGTTTGTTGTGTATACTTCGCGAATGTTCATTCCCACCTGAGATATGGCATAATATTCTGGGGAAATACATATTATATCTCCCAGACTTTTAGATTACAAAAAAGAATTGTACGAATAATAACCGAATTCCACCCACGTGATTCTTGTAAGCCTCTCTTCATTAGTCTAGGACTTTTCCCATTACCTTGTCTGTTGATTTACGAATCAGTGGTTTTTGTCAAAAATGACTTGCTTAAGGACGGGAATATATTTTCAGAAAATGCCGATGTCTATTTCTGTAACACTCGATGTAGAAATCATATTCATCAGGTGACAGTATCAACAGCTCATTACAAAAAATTCACATACAATACATCTACATTATTTCACAACACTTTGCTAGATGACATTAAACCATTAAATTCGATAGAAAAGTTTAAATCCAAAGTGAAATCGTTTCTGTTGCATAACTGTTTCTATACAATTAGAGACTATACTGAGCATCACAAGGAAAGTAACATTAATTTTAACAGTGATATTAATATGTTATTTGCCATTGGACTGTGTAATTCTAAACAATTTGTAACAAGTATTGTATCGCAGCTTCTGGGTCAATGACTACCATCTTGATCAGGTTTTTCGTCCAGTTTCCCTGATCTATTGAGCAAATGCTGAGATGGCCCCTTGTATTGCTTCTGAACATAAATGTAACTGTGCACGTCTTCTACAATTCAGTGGGATATACAGTTATTCAAATTATCGTTTCCATGTTGTCGCGGACGAAATATTATTCCTTGACGAAGGACATTATGGATAAGAGCCCAAAATTTATTGCTTATTTATCCTTGAAAATCGATTTTATTACATGGAAGCTTTTTTTAGAATTCAAAATTCAATTAGTATATGACTATGTAGGAATCACAGAATTTTGAAAATGTGCACAGAATTCACGTCTCCCAATAGCATTTCGGACGCAGTTTTAACTGTTTTTTGACGTAAAAAATAAATAAATAAATAAATAAATAAATAAATAAATAAATAAATAAATAAATAAATAAATAAATAAATAAATAAATAAATAAATAAATAAATAAATAAATAAATAAATAAATAAATAAATAAATAAATAAATAAATAAATAAATAAATAAATAAATAAATAAATAAATAAATAAATAAATAAATAAATAAATAAATAAAAATAAATAAATAAATAAATAAAAAACATAAATAAATAAATAAATAAATAAATAAATAAATAAATAAATAAATAAATAAATAAATAAATAAATAAAATAAATAAATAAATAAATAAATAAATAAATAAATAAATAAATAAATAAATAAATAAATAAATAAATAAATAAAGATTACTGGTGGTCAACGAGAATCTTCGTGGAAGATCCCTAACTTCGACAACGGCGACAACTACGAGGACAACATCAATTTAATAAAATGTAAGCGCCACGAAAAACATCGTGCAAGATAGTAAAAAAATTCGTAGCAAATAAGTTATTAAATCCTTTTTTTGTTACAGTAAAGGCCTTTAATTAGCACAATAATGAAGTTATTGGCATGCAGAATAGCTTTCAAAGTAAAATATTGTAAATTATACATGTAATAGCAGCAAAAAATAACGTAATTTTGTTATCGAATCATGAAGGCTGATTTTTATTAATAGATAGGTTCTGCAGAGAAACCATCTTGTGTTCATTTCAGCATTACCTCGTCCGCACAGGATGGGACGTCAGCCCACGTAATATTTAATATTAAAGAACATAGGAGTCACTCATCTATAACTTAGTAAGTTCAGAATTGCAAATATATTTCAGATTGGTGTTGCTCAAAGTGTGGCACATACTGTTAATAATTTTCAGAGATTTTATGTTATTTTCAAATGGGCTATGCCCAGCGTGGATGAGATAGTATTAAAGATTACAAGAAATATTGATATTTTAAAATCGTCTCATCGGAAACAAGTTTATAAGTTAGTGCAGGAGCTCGGCAAAATTGTAACTCTTCGTGAAATGACCTAGCTAGTCACAACTTTTAAAGCGACGCGTCGCGACGTATGTTACGTGTTTCTGTATTTATGTTCTTTGTTTTCAAATTATACACTGCAAAGTTTGATGGAAAATTAAAGTTTACGAGTACATGCATAAATCCTTCCTTAAGGGAAACTTTTTTTGGTGTTGCTTAGTTCAAACTGAAGCACCCTTTTCGAAAGGCGCTTAGGCCACTATTATTACAGGGAAGCAAATCGTGGCATCCGAGAATCTTGAGGGAGGAGAAACGCGGTGTTTGCCTTCGTGCTGTTGACTTTGCCGCGCGGGACTCTGCGTTTCGCCTTTCACCTTTGTAGCGCTAATTGCCCTTGTCTGTTGGCATCCACTCCCACGAGTTTGAGCCGCAGAAGAAACAGAAGATTACAGGACAAGGGGGCAAAACAGCTGTACATACAATAATAAATTAATAATATAATAACAATAATAAAAATTCTATATTCATGTTTTCTTCCGGGCTGATGGGCCGTGGTCCAATTTGCTTTGAACTGCCAAACGTTTCGACCACGACTGCGGTGGGCATCTTCAGTGGCGAGGTCTCGGGCGAAGTGTCCGGGACGGCGGCTGACTGGCGACTGTTACCGCGATTTTTTCCCCTCTCCAGTTACCCTGGAGAGGCGGGAATTTATTCAAGATCTTAGGATACATTTTCTCCAGTATTACTGCTTCTGGAGATCTGGGAGGGCTATATATTAAAAAGACTAATTAAATCTAAACTTAATTCTAACTTAAAACTAATTACTGTTACCGCGTTGGTCTCGGCCGCGGCATTTATAGTCCGCGAGTGGGGGGTGGCGGAGGGGGCGCTTTCGCGCGCTAACTACTGATTGGCTATCGCTTCGTGAGCTGGCTTGCGATTGGGTATCGACCGAGATTTAAGTGGGGCAGGAAATTTTATTATTGTAAGGTTTTGTCTTGGTGTTATGGAGTATGGGGTGCCAGGTGGAATAAATTTTGACTCCTCCTTCTTTCCTGTTTAAATTGTTTGGGTGTTTGAAAATTTCTATGGCTTCCTGTTGTAAGCAGGCGTGGTAGTGGTCTGTAATGGATAAAATCTCGGTGTTGTGGAATAAAATGTCGTGTTCTTTTCCCAAAAGAGCATGTTCAGCCGCCGCGGATCTTTCGGTGTAGCCAAAGCGGCAGTTCCGTTTATGCTCTGCGAGGCGAGTGTTGACTGACCGTTGCGTTGTTCCTATGTAAACGAAAACACAGGAGCAGGGAAACCTGTAAACACCTGCTGTCAGTAGTGGGTTTCTCCGGTCCTTTGCAGAACGGAACATGTTGCGGAGCTGTGTGGTAGGCGTGAAAATTGTCTT
Source organism: Teleogryllus oceanicus (assembly GCA_964035755.1). Classification (NCBI taxonomy): domain Eukaryota; kingdom Metazoa; phylum Arthropoda; class Insecta; order Orthoptera; family Gryllidae; genus Teleogryllus; species Teleogryllus oceanicus. The sequence continues at coordinate 75,650,590 of CAXIVR010000004.1, forward strand.
GATTTTGTGTTGCTTCAATATCTTGCTGATGCGGTCAGTAACGTTTTTGAGATATGGCAGTGTAATGGTGTTGGTTTCCTCTTCCTCGGAACGGCTGCGTTTGCTCTTGTTTGGGTGTAGTGCTCTCTTTACTTCTTGGGATGAGTAACCGTTGGCTTGAAGAACATTTTCCAGATGACTGAGTTCTTGGGTAAGTTGTTCCCTTCGCATATGCGTCTGACGCGGTGGACAAGTGTCTTTATCATTGGGCCATGTCAAGATGGCACAACAACCATAGCACAATCACATCAAACCAAATGGAATATTTAGTACTCATTTATTACTAATTTATTACCCAAAAAGTAAATTATTTACTCCTCCCGTTTCTGAAATAAAGGTGGTTGTGGTAGCGTGACAGTCAAGCTAGCACAACCAAATTCAAAAAATGAGCACAATCGATCAAAACTATTACGAATGTTTAGAGAATATTTATTACTAATTTATTATGCTAAAATTAAATTTATTTCTCATGAGGTTAACGAAAAAAAAAGTCAAACATAATTAGTTATGCAACCACGCACGACATGCGCGTATATTACTGAAGAGTACAAGCGAACTCAAAACATCAGCCTATTACAAAAATGTATATATCTTCAATATTACACATTCAGTTTTAATTTTTAACACCTAGAAACAAATAATGAATGTGAAAACGCATTTAAGAAATATTGTATAAACAGGATCGTAGTGGCCAAAACATGTAAGAGATTCAAATTTAAAAAAAAATAAAAAAAATAAAAAAACAGAGAACCAACGAGCACAATCGCATAAAACAAAACACATCTTTTAACAGATGTTTCACACCATTACTTAACACAGACCAGAAATTTATTTCTCCGATTGTTTACGAAATAAATAATTTTATAGAACGACATACATATGCAAAAACGCACGATGTACATGAAGTAATTTATAAAGTATAGTAAGCCACAAGCAAATAAACCTATTAATTACAAAATTAGACATTCACTTCTAACTTTAAACACATGAGAACAAATTATAAACGTAAAAACGCATTGAATAAATATTGTGTCAACTCAATCCTAGTGGTCAATAGATCGTTGGCTGTAGTAGAGTAGATCTACAAACCCAATCGTTGGCTGTATTGTCAGGGTCTTGAGCTTTTCGATTAAATGCTCCGAATCCTTGATGAAGGTATTGGTCTTGCCTGTGTGTGGTCGAAGTAAGGAGGAAAGGTACTTCGATAATGGGAATGTAGGAGAGCCAATGGCGCTGACGATGACCCGCCACGGAACTTCCTGTTTGTGGATTTTCGGTAACCTATAGAGCCGGGGTGCCATCGCTTCAGATTTCTTGATTATGCGCTGTTTTTCTTCAGGAACGGAAGACTCTTTAAGTAGCTGGTTAGTGCGGCGTAGTATGCGTGACGTGAGGTCACGTGGCAGCTGGCGGTAGACGTTCGGGTCCAGGATGTCCTTAATTTTGTTTGTGTAGTCCGTTTTGTTCAAAATAACGGTTGAGTTTCTCTTATCGGCAGCAAGAATGATAATGTCGTCGATGTTATTGAGCTTTCTTAGTGCCGCTCTCTCCGCGTGGGAGAGGTTGTTCTTGGGGTTGAATTCTAGATGACTCCCTTCGGATTACCTCTGCTTCGTCAGTGGGCAGCGTTCGTATTCCCGACTCGATCTTCGAGATAATATCTTCCACAGGCACTGTCGCAGGTGTAACCGCGTAGTTGCCTCCCTTAGCCAGGAGATATGTTTCTTTCGAAGAGAGCTGATAATCTGATAGGTTGACCACCGACCGTTGTAGATCAAGCGTAGGTGGGGCTGTACTGGTTTTTGTAAGCCGATTGTATTTATGTATTTGTTTTTCAGATATCAGTTTCTTCTTTGATATCATCGTGTTGTAGGTAATGCGGTCAACGTTGTCCCAATCGTCCTTTCGGAGCGTGTTGCTGATCTGTAGATGAAGACCATAAAGGTCCTTGTCCGTAACAGCAATATCACGCCGGTTCTGATGTATCCGTTCCCGTAAGAGAGCCTTTTCCGTTCGGTCGTAGATGCGGTGCGACGACCGCGTGGAAAAAACGCGTTTCTGGCACAAGAAATTAGGAATGACATTGTTGTCCCGACAACGTAGTAAAAACGTCAGGGAACACAACATTTGAATTTTCTTCCTCCGTAGCCCCTCCAGCCACAAATTATAATGTGCTCCCTGACATTTTCCCCTGTGGTTCCGTTTACATAGGAACAACGCAACGGTTAGTCAACACTTCTGAAACCTCTTCTCCACTCTCGTGATCTTTCTATTCCCCTAAAGCGGCGGCTATTCACCGCGTGCGTGCGCCCCTTGTGGGCATATGCATGCGAGGTTTTCGCAGCCGCTCCTTCTTCCACTCTGCGCCCCATTCGGGTCGCAGAGAACAGAGCGGCGCGCCGCGAGGCGCGCCCACATCTTCCAAATCTCCGACTTGACCGCACTCCTCGCAACGCTGACGTGTTCAGGGTTCTGGGCGTGCGAAATCAGTTCTCGGCGGAGCTGCAGAAGCGGGCGGAGACGGCGCTCACAAGGGCTCTGAGGCCGTCCGCTCCGCGCATCCCGCGCGAGGCCGGCGCAGCGGCGAACAGCGACGTGCAGAGGGCCTTCCATAGAAGAAAGGGCCCAAAGCACGTCGCCTTCACCTTCCGCGCACTTCCCCCGCACAAGCACTCTGAGCTGTGCGACGCGGGGGAGCAGATAGTGCGTGGGAGGCGGTCGCCGCTCACTGATGCCCGAATTCGCGTGGAAGGCGCGGAATCGCGCTCCGCCGGGCCTGAAAACGTCGCGGCGCCACGGACGCCTGAGTAAAGTCGGCGCCGTGGCTTAAATTAAATAATGTAAATAGTGAAGTTTTGTGCCTTGTGGTATGAATGAGTGAGTGAATGTGTTGTACATATAAATTAAGCATGAAAGGGAGTGTAAGTGTGAAAAATAAAAACCCAAGACAAGAAAGAACATTCTAATGAACTTTAAACTATATTTATTTCTATATTAACTCTATTTTTAAAACGTATTGCCCAAAGTGGCCATGTCATTAGTTTTAAGTTAGTTTTTAGTTAGTCTATTTAAGTATTAGCCCTCATCTCTGCTCCATAAGCACAACTGCTGGAGTAAATGTAACCCAGAACATTTGAATAAATTCCCGCCTCGCCAGGGTTAATGGCGAGGGGAAAATTAAAAAACAAAATCGTGGTAACAGTCGCGTCAGCCGCCGTCCCGGACACTTCGCCCGAGACCTCGCCACTGAAGATGCCCACCGCAGTCGTGGGCGACACGTTTGGCAGTTCAAAGCCAATTGGACCACGACCCATCAGACCGGAAGAAAACATGAATATTGACTCCGGTCGTGAAAGGCTTCAATTCTTAATAATAAAATATTTAATAATAATAATAACAACAACAGCATCAACCTTAGCGTAATAGATAGGCCGGAACCGTGAGAAAACTCCACAGTTCGAAAATCATTGTATTTAAAGTGCAAATTCCTTCATATTAGAAGACAACCTCGAACGGCCACCTGTTGAACTGTGCCCAAAATGGAATACAATGTTTCTAAACATTTCATTTTGTAGCGTACAATTTAAGACACATAATTTCTGCTCCTGTTCTCCTTAATTTCTCTCGATGCCTTCATCTGTCCCCAAACATCACGATCCCACAATAATGTTAATATTAATATTAATAATAAATATTTAATTTGCTAGGATATTTCTTTTAGAAAGAAATTAATTTTATACTCAAACAAATTTCGTGGTTTTCGTTTTAAATCCAAGGTATTATGTCCCAGAAATGTTATTGCTTGCTAAGATTTTATAGTGTACTACTAAGTTAATAAATACTTCTAAATTCTACTAAAATCATAAACTAATAGAATGAACACTTGTATACCGTAATTTGTGCTTTCCGTTGTTTGCTTGTACCGCGACCTTCCTGAATTTTGATTTACCATGAGCACGCGTGAGTGTGAGGTTGTAGTTAGTTCAAGCGAAGATAGTTTTTCTTTTAGGTTGAAGATAATGACCTAAATGCAAAGATTAGACAGTATATATGAACAGAATTTCCAGCGACCGTTTGAAACATGTCTCTTAGTAAAGAGAATTCAGATAAAGAGTTATAATGCCATAAAAATGAACGTTTAAGAAACCAGTTAATACATTTAATATTAATACTTGCACATAAATGCTATATTTTCCACTGAATTGTGAAATTGCGTGTAAACTTTTTTCCACATTCAACTTTGGAAGGATAGAATGTTGGAGAGTTATTAAAAATCAGAAATGTGGCTTATTTCTACCACCTTAGAGAGGAGTCTTTCCCCCACAGTATTTTTCTCCATTGCAGTTCTCCAGAAATAACGTGAACCAAGATTCGTTGAAATGAAACTGCTCCCACGTTGAAGAGAACTGAAACAAGGTCACACAGATACATGTTCATACATATGTTCGGCTATGTATACATTTATGAGTCAATGATTATACAGGAGATGAGAGAAATATTAGTATTATATGTAATAAATTTTATATTTATTAGCGTTTTTTTTAAATCCGCACTTTGCTTGGAATTGATTTTGAAAACCATTTTATACAAAATGTGTCTATTGTCCCTATGTATACAATTTATTTGAAGTATTTTTTCTTCGGAACGTAAGGTTAGAGAGTTGTAGAGGAAAACAAAATGGTTAAAAAGTACCGGTTTTCGTGCCTCTTGTAATTGATTTAGGGCCTGGGACGTCGAAAACGTGAGATCTTAACTAGAGTCTGAGTAAGTACAATACACGCCAAGAAAAGTTTATATACTGTGACATACCAATATGTGGGACCTTGTATTGCGTCACATTTATTGTAAACAGGGTGAATTCTAAGGATAGACATTCGTAAATATGGCGGCATAGCAACGGTAGACGAGTTGTCGTCAAGGTCAACAAACTTCATTGCTTTGAACCACGGGGCGCGGCTAGTTGATAAAGTAAACTGTTTGGGGATTGGCCGAGAAAGCAATGACAGTCTGGGGCGCGGCTAGTTGAATTTGTAAGTAATTGAGAGATTGGATAGACATGGACATTTTTCAGACAAGAAACAGTAGATAGATGGACCGAGTTTTGATGGGCTGAAAGAGAGGAATATGGATTCATTTCGACTCATGTCTTGGTGCTGTGCGGATCGTGTGTAGACAATTGATGTTGGGTGTTTGGGAATTGTGAACATTTACTTTTGAGCGTATGATTGTCGGACTTAGAATATCGATGGAAGGTGCGGAAATAGGAACTTGGAAATATTTCGAGTGCAGCAGCTAGAATTGTGAACTTTGGTGAATTTCGGCAACAGGACTGGGAGTATTTGATGCAGATAATAGTTTGCTGAACTTTAATATTTTAAGTATACGCGTAGAAAGAACTGGGAACTTTTAAAAGGAAAATCAATTAAGTCTAATCAACTTATGAGGCGGTGAGGATCAGTGACTTGAGTACACTTGTGCCAGAACGGAAGAAAAGAAGATGGTATATGGACCTGGAGCCATCGACACCGGAAAAGATTGAAAATGGCTCTACGCGGTGAAATCGGTCAACAGCACGCGAAGACGGGTACTGCAATATAAGGTTTGAGACTGGTCATGACCGAAAGTTTCGTATTGTAACCAATGACAATTGAATAAACTTACAAGTTTCTTTGAATAGAAAAGATGATTTTCATTTAGTCAATTCCAGCAAATGAGTAGTTAGAAATGTATATTTGCTTTTCAGATTCCTCGGCCATTCTGTACATATGGCAGATCGAATAGTCGGCTATTATTAGTCAATAGCGATTATTTCTTATAAGATCCATCGACCCAGTTAGTCGGATATTAATTTAATGGAAATAGCAGTTGAAGATTAATTTTAATAATTGAATTAATCTTTTCCTGGAGCCCATATTCTTTTATAAATTTGGAACGGGTTACGTTGAATTTATATTTAATAATGTTAGAAGGGCAGAGAAAATAATAAATTTAAAAGTCAAATCAGTTTGTTTCAATACATTTTCCAGGTACTAATTGGCTATTTTCAGTACTTTGCGTCTGGACGAAAGGTATAACAACCGCCTGATAAGGATGGCGATAAATGGATTCTTCGATACTTCAATGAAATGTTCCCTGATGCTAAACAATATTTAAAGATTTTTGCGATAGTTTATTTTTGCATGACAAAATAAATATTTGAAAATGGTAATATATGGGTAATATTTCTCACTACACCATTACCCTAGCGTAATGACCATTTCATTATTTTACTTCTATTATTTATAAAAAACTGCCCTGTAAATTTAAAAATATGAGTACATAATATGTAGGATCAATATATATATATATATATATATATATATATATATATATATATATATATATATATTTCTTCATTCTTCTATTTAAAGAAACACTTCTTAAAACCATTCAATGAAAAGTATAGTAAAAATTTATTTAAATAATAAGAATATTTTTTTTCTTATTGATATTAATAAAACTTACGATATTATTGCCCGTTAGTGTTCTCATCACTTTTTTATTTTAGAATTTGACCCAAGTTTACATTAACTTGAATGAAACATATTTGGCACAATATACTTCATATTTCTCTAAAAAATGTAGTAATGGATCTTGTCACAATCACGCGGAGGGCCATAACATTTCATAGGTTTCTTTTTCAGTGACAGCTACTGAAAACTCGTCGGAAACGGAGGAAATCAACTCGTTGCAGCGGCTGAATTACCCATCACTTCCGCGGACCCTCCGCAGCGCCTGAACCCGCGTTTCTCGTCGTTCGTTTCATTTCGTCTTTTTGGCGTCGCCCTCCACCCCCCTTTTCCCCCGCATCAAACTTGCTCCACCCACACCACGCATTTGCCGTCAGCTCCCTCACTCCCTCGCCACAGCATCACTCTTCGCAGTTTCCCCCCTTTGCCACGCCGATGCCTCCTCGCTCCGCCCGTCTCCCCCCCCAACCTTGGTCCGCTCGCCATCCCCCAAGAGTCCCGAAGTCCTCGTCGTGGTTGCGCTGCCCCCCCCCCTCTCTTCTCCCCACCCCCTACCCTCCAACTACACAATCCATATGTTTCCACCCCACACACCCGTACCTTCCACCCCACACACCCCCCACCTCTCCACCCCATACCTGTCATATCTTTCCACCCCACACCCTCCTAAACTCCCCGCACCCATCCTCCCTACCTCTCCACTCCACGCCCTCACTACCTGTCCACCCCATACCCTCCCTACCTCTCCGCCCCACAACCACACTAGATCTCCCAAGTAGGGAGGTTGAGCACATTTTTAGCGTCTTCACCTTTATGCACTACGACCCACGTAACAGACGTTTTAAGAATAACGACGAACTTTACGTGTAAGGTTTGACTTAACGCATCATTTTATAGTGCAATTATACCGTACGGTTACACCAATCTGCTCAATATATGAGGGGCAGCGAAATGAAAACCAAACACCCTCCATAAAACATTCCTCGCAAAAGGTGGCAACACTGTTGTTAATTACTGGTCCTGCCATCTCAGGGTACGAGAAATGCCCAGAGTTAACTTAAAGGTACACTTAGTTGTTTATTTCTCTGTAGGTGAGCGTGGTGAAAATGTGTTCGTCCGGTATGACAAATGGCGACGAGAAAAAAAAGATCAGAGAGGTGTGGTCCGTTTATTCGTACATGACTGTGCTGGAACACGCAAAATGTATCGTCATGTGTCTGTGTATAGTGAACATTGCACGTTGCTGACAAGTATGCACGGATAGTGTCCGAGATTCCGAGAAGGACGCACAGCACTGAAAGACGATTCGCACTTAGGATAGGCGCAGCAAACCATTCCTCCTGATGTGATTGCATGGATTGACGGTCTTATCCACGAAAATCGACGAATCACAGAGGAAGAAATTTGTCTTCTGGTTGGAATTGACTTTGGATCCATGCACGAGTTAAATATTTGTTGGCTAGATAACAGGTCATTGGACTTGGTGAAATAAAACTCAGTGAGTACGAACACACTGTTTTTTATTGCTGAAGGGAACTGACACAAAGTTACACAAATTTTCAATGCAAAATCTAAAATTGTAATGAATATTATACAATGCTTTCTAACAACATATATACACTTTATCCCCACTCCCGTTCCTAGATAGAAGGTGGAGAGGGTGAGGCGCTTGGCATCGCCAGATGGCGCAAACACGCTCCGGATAGCCCATATCAAGAAGATGGCGTTGGGATATAACTGCTCTCCTTCCAAATGCACCTCGCCATCCTTGGGAATTTGCTTTGTCTCTCGACGTTCTACGAGTTTGAGAATTACCTAATACAACATTTTACTACGTAGATAACATACAAAACGTAATATAGTCTGCACTAAACAATACATAAACCAATATCGACTACATTAGTTTCCACAAAGTAGGATAGTGATGTGTGAAAGTAGTGGATGTGATGAAAACTAAGTCTAACTTTAGTTCATTTACATCAAGGTCTAACGGTTGGAATTAGATTTGAAATTTTACATTATGTGTTGTGGACATGTAAAAGCGGAAACATAACGTGGTTGGTTGACTATGTTATGTAGGCTCGGAAAAAAAATTTAAAAACTTCAGAGAAAGAATACAATTACTCCATCACTAATCCCCAAAATTTTCTATTCTCTGATATTTTTCTATTAATATCAACATTCATGATTATAATTATTAACATAATATTCATCATAATAAATCATCCTTTAGCCATCACTATATTAATTATTATACAAACAATAATAATTTGTTTAACTACAGGATCAATTTCATATTCTTTTTGATTTTCATATATCCTATTCATAATCTTCTTAGGAGGAATACTAGTATTGTTCATCTACATTACAAGATTAGCATCCAATCTTGTATCTAAATCAGGTATGAACCTTGTAGTTCCTCAGAGGTTTGATTATCTTTGCAGGTTTGTGTTACAATTTCTTTATGGGGTGAGAAAACTAGATATCTTTTGTTAAGAAGTTGAAAAAGTTTCACTTTATTAGTTACTTGAGCGAAATCACATCCTGTTTTTTCGTTAGGTTACAACTAGTAACTCTTACATTTTAATGAATATAAACATACGTTAATGTGCCTTTTGTGCAATTCAGTTGACCAATTTAAAGGTAGAGCCCTGGACATAATTACTCTCGGAAAGGATTAACGCGTTATTAATAGTAGGTACAGATATGATTGCGTACAAGTGCTAGTTATTACCATCAGTAGTTGGTACTGATAGTTTTCAAATACATGGTAGGGATCACTATGAACAGTGAATTTAGATGGGTATACATAATACAAATTATTGATTACATTAGTAATATCTTCATTGGTGAACAACTGAACGTTCGTGATGCGATGGAAGGAGAGACATATGGTATTTTCTAGAGTTTGTACGATCATCAAGAATCTTCTTAAAACACATTGTAGTGTACTGATACTGCTCTTAACTTTTAAATCCTACTTTGACAATAATTGTTGAATTAACCCCATCTTTAAATTTGTGATTCACCTCATTTATGAATTTTTGAGTGATAGAGTTGTTAAACGAGACCATTTTTATTAATATGTAGTACTTCCTGATCCCGAGCTGTTTGCAGTAATTTGTGCTTCGAGTGTATCACAATCCTACTGTTCTAAATTGCCTGAAATGAAGTTTATAATTTTTCCTAGTCAATTGACGAGATTTCTTTTGTTTCTATTACGTACTGGGAATAATTTTAAGAGTTCCTTTTCAGCTTCTTTTAATAGTATCGATATCGCGTAAGACAAAGGAAAGGTGTTATTACTTTTGGTATTCAAGGAGTAGGTTGTGTTTCTTCTGGGAGAACAGTTCTGTTAAAGTAGTTATATTGAAATGAAACAAAGTTGTGGTAGTTATCTTCGACGACTGCTGGGCCAAGGGCGTCTGCGTAGAATCCTAGAGTTTCGATTAATTTCGTTCTCATTCCGTCACATCCGAGCGCAGTTCTGTAACAGAACATTTTCGCTTACGTTTGACGTGGCGAATATGTCTGACATGAATCTTTCCGTTTTTCATTTTACAATGGATCTTATTGGTATCTGTTTTTATGACCTGATCTTCGCGACATAAGTTCTTAGATATTTTAAAATGTGTCAGTGGATCCTTTTCGTAGACAATATCATTCAGCCTATATTCATGGAGAAGGGAAGCTATTTCTGGCTGGGGATTCCAGGCAGCAATTTCCGAACTTGCATTTCTTGGTTCATTATATATTCCTCTGAATCAGTTGTGGGTACAAATATGTAGACTAACGCATTGTAGTGGGATCCTATTCTGACCGCAAAGGGAGTTTTTTTGGTGGTGAAGTAATTGGAAGAGTTGTATTACGTGATTGCATAAATTAGAATGTGTGTTACGGGACTACTTGTGCTTTGGCTCTAAGAATTCGCATTTTTTGAGCAGAGTCGAATTAAATCGTTCAACGGGTGAATTTGACGAAGAGTTCAGATGTGACTTGGCATGGTAAGTAATATTATGGAACTTGTTGTAGATTATTTTTCGACATTTTTTTACCAATTTAGTAGTGCCTAAAATCACTAGTTCAGATGTAAAAGATTTTTCACAGGTTCTAATAAAGAGAATTTCGATCGTAATGTCACAGAAATAAACCGAGTGTTCCTCGCTTGAAATTATAATTTGAAGGAGGAGATTTTGTAGATCCTGAAGCAAATTGTGGTTTGTAACTTATTTTCACTATTTTTTCTTGAAAAGTGGTTTTATGGAATAACCCATAGTTTTACTAAATGAAAAAGAGAGTCTTACTTTGGTTTATGGATGTTTCCGACATTCTTAGGGTTATGTTAGGATCTTCTTGATTAGAATGTATTGTCTGACAGTCAATTTCCTGTTCATAGTCTCTGTCCAGGACGGTAGCGATGTCTGATTTAACGTCTTCATCATGAGCGTTAATTTCTATGCGATACAGCGCATCGGCGACATAGTTTTGCCTTTCACCTATTTAATCTCCTCTAGCTTGATTTTCCACATGTTTTTTGGGGGGAGGAGGGATCGTTCTGTGAAAACATCCACTGTAAGGACTTGTTGTCACATTCCATTACAAACCATCGTTCGCAGAGGTAAGGTTTGAACCGCTTGCAACAATCAACTATTGACAATAACTCTTTCGATAGTCGAATAATTTAATTCTGCAGGACTCGTGTGATAGAGATATGCGTTAGGGTGTAAATTTTGCGACAGCACGGAGCCTAAAGCAAATGTTGAGCTGTCCGTGGTTAATACGAAAGATTGCGTCAAATCTGGAGAAGCGAGAATGGGCGCGTTTGAAAGAAATACTTTCAGATGTTCGAATGCTCTTTTGTAAGCTTCATAATGTGCACCGGTTTTTGCGCCTTTCTTCAGGCAACGGGTAAAAGGAAAGCTAAATTTTGAATAATCCTAAATGAATTTTCGATAGTAACCTGTTAACCCGAGAATATGTTTAATTTCTTTTGTCGTGGTAAATATATATTCTTTTAGTGCTTGAATTTTGTCTGGGTTGGGTTTTATGTCGTCCTGGGTCACTACATGTCAGAGAAAAGAAACTTCTTTGTGCAAAAATTCCGTCTTGTCAGGTTGTATTTTTAAATTTACTTCTCGTAGTTTGTTCAGAAAAAAGTGACAAGTGATAAACATGTTCTAAGGATAACGATGTTATCGAGGAACACGAAGGAGAATTTATACAGAAAAAGTCTAAGCACGTTGTCCACCCCTACTTGAAAAGTGACGGGCGCATTCTAGACTCGAAAATGCATTCTCTTAAACATCAGGTGTTGGTTGTGTTCGATAAGGGCGGTGCGACAGATGGCGCAAACACGCTCCGGATAGCCCATATGAGGATGGTGAGCGCAGTGAACAAGGGAGCTCTTGGTATCACGAAGGCCGGAAGGTCCAATGTGACCCTCACAGTTATGTGGAGATCAAAGGGGCACACGTCAGTTATTGAAATCTTCTGCACCGTATCTGGGTGTGGGTTGGGAACGTAGTTCCAGGATACAGTTTATCGGGGTCACAGGACGACTTTTCCTCTAGTCCCCAGATACATTTCATCGGGATCACAGAGGACACTTCTTCCTCTAATCTAATTGAATGCGTAAGCCCTCTCTTGCTCTGGAGTACATGGTCTACTGCGTACTGTCTGAACGTTGGGATATAACTCATGCATAATCAAAGATGACCTGTGCTTCCGGAAAACACTGCGCGAAATGAGTTTCGCATCAGCTGTCAGAGCGATATAGAACATTGACAGAGTGGATTCTAGTCTGAGTGGTATTACGAGAAAAAGTACGCATTGCGGAACCGTACCTTTACAGGAGTGAAATGTAATGCCATCATTTTGAGACCGAGAGCAAACGACAAAGCAAACAATTGAAACACCTAAATTTTCTCCCGCCAAAGAAATCTTAAGCTGTTCACACAAATTCCGGTAAAATTTGATGAACATTTTCTTCGATTGCAGTGACCCTCTGTCGACTTACTGGAGCGTGGTGCCTCAAAAAGTTCAAAGACACTTGGCAGAAACGGAGTCATCTCATAAAGTTAAAACGCTCTAAAAAATGTCGGACGGAAAATGTCATCGTTTTGTATGATAATCTCCGTCCCCACACCGCCAGTCTGGTGAGGAATGCGCTTCAGAGATTTAGCTAAAAAATCATTTTCTGTCTCAGATTTTTAACCTTGCGATTTTTCACATTTTGTTCCCCTGAAGAAAGACATTCGCGACGTCGGTTTCACTGCGAGGAAGTGCAAGAGAGAGTGAGATGGTGGATTACTCTGCGACCTAACTATTTCTAAAAGACTGAAATTGATCGCTGCGTCTGAATGTACGAATTACTTGTGAATAAAAACATTTCAATGTTTCCGTGTTTTAAGTTTTTGTTTCCTATCCCTCGTGTCTATTAAAGAGCCTTGTGGGCACGAAATATTTTTGCCTCAATTGAGAATATGGAAATGAATGCAATGGCTCAATGAAATAATTCTAATGACAGTACGTTAGATTGATATTTATTTGATCGTATACATAGCGATTTGTGAAATGTATCAATGGTATTATAAATTTCTTCTTCTATGTAGGAAAAAGAGTTTTTGTTCAACCAGCGATGGATTCCTATGAGACCAAGAGAGTGAATTGTCGCCAATTTGTGTTGCTGGAGCATTTATTAATAAAATTAAAATATACTATTTAGTAATTGCAAGTCGTATTACAAACTTTGCTATGAACTGATATTCTGTTGAAGATCCACTGGTTAGTAACAAAATAGTGGCTAGTGTCGGACAGAAAGTATAAGGAAGCAAAACTACTTCATTCCATATGGAGGTAAAATGTTATAATTGTAAATGAGGATGTCCAACCACCATGCCAAACTTATCATGCGATAAGTGAGAAAATACGCACTGTGTCTATAAAATACATTCCTTACTGCTCACATCAATGAAGATTTTTGTAATGAATAAGAACGTCTCAAACTACCAGTGATGGAAGTTTACCTACTTATTAATAAAGACTTCCGATCGACATATGAGCAATAGATTTGATTAAAAATCAAGGCGCCACTAAGATATTCAATTTACAAAAACTACTTTTAAGTATAGTTCAAGTTCAATCTACAACCTCAAATTTTAATGCATTATAAAAGGTGTCAAACATTTAATTAGAGTCAGGGAAACTGGAAACTAACCACAAGATGCGTTAAATGCGCAGGCCATCACTATTACACATAGTGTCATAAATCTAAATCTGAATATCCAGACTGTGTAAATTGTACTGGTGAACATGCAGCAAGTAATATGGGTTGGATATTCTGTAAACACATATTACTATGAAATAGTAATCTAGTATTTATTACCATATGCCAGTCTTTACCGTCATCCAATAGTTACCCATTAATACGAAATGTTTTGAAGTTCTCAACTCTTTCCCCATTCCAAAATCACTCAACACAAAGTATTACCAAATACTAGTTAAAACCTTCAAACTTGAAACACCACCTAGGATGATCTAATTTTGTAACTCTTAATAATCAAAACAATAATCACTTTCTCAAATATTTATAATTCATCGCTAAAACAAAATAACTATTCCATTCTCATCTTAACTTTTGATAAATCAAATAATTTTTTCCCTTAATCTATATAGTATGATTAAAAATCAATTCCTCAAATGATAAGTGGCCAATAACATAAAAAATAATATTATTTTAAACTGAAGAAAACGTCAGAAAAATCTGTATCACTCATTTCTTACGCAATTAAACGTCAGAAAAATCTGTCTCACTCATTTCCTACGTTCTAGTAAAATTGATATTGCTTGTATTGGGGAATCTCCTCCAATACATGGTGAGAAATTCAATATTCCAAGTTAACACATCTATAGAAATGTCGGAATTTCTAACTACGCTCAGATGTGGTTGCAATATTGATAAAAAAAAATTACAGTGAACGTAATGCTATCGCATTTAAAAATGTTGAAATGCTTGAAGGTATGGCTATACTAATTGACATAAATCAAATATATTACATTTTAATGGCAGCATATAAACCTCGAAATGAAACGTTTGCCTTAAAGAGAATATAATGATATTTTAACAATAATGATCGTGTCAACATTGTTGGAGCTTTTAATAGTAAAATCATGAGTTAGGAATACGGATCCTTTAATCCTTAAATAATCGGTTTCAACAAAATATAATTAAAAACAACTGAAATGCACATGCCCCATTTGAATCCATCTAATACTCGTCATAAGGACATATTGATATTATTTCAGATGTACTAAATGTATTATTAACATAAAATCCCTACGTCGCATATTTCAATTCCAGAACTAGATTCAAATTCTGCCCCTGTTATAATTACATTCAATACAAAATTTGAGAATCTCAAAGTATTTAACTCATTAAAGTATAAAACTCATAAAATGTAAATATTTATTTATTTATACATTTTATTATTTATAATAATATTTTGCAGTTTACCTATTTTTTAATCTTCTGGTATATTAACTAAAAGTTATCACAATTGCCAAAAATCCGAACTGTTGAACAGGAACTAAATAATATTTTTTAAAAGCAGTGATTAATGCTGAATACTTATCCATTTCTTAGCAAGTTAAAGGAATATCACATATTGAATTTGCCTTATTTTACGTGGCGAGACTCAGGCCATGAGGCCTGCTCTTCCGTCTGACCACGCAAATTTCGTTACACTCCTTTCACCTATCATGGGAGAAAGAAGGTATTACTTGGGCGACGAAACAGGCGATTTGAATTTAGCTCAGAGGCATCATTTAGGCTTGAGGATCTTTTACATGCAGTAAATGTACTAACATGGGACGGTGCTTTACTTCCCCTCCGAAGGAAGGCGTACGAAGGATTTTTTCGCCACGGCATCGATCGGGTTTGAACCCGCAAACTTGGGTATAGCAGTCCGATACGCTAACCGCTACACCATCGCCGCCGCCCACATATGTGTATCACATGTGATCAGAGGTAATATGATTTTACGTTGATATATTTGTGACGTATTTTTGTGCTTAACATCTTTATTTTATTAAGGGGAGTAAAGTAAGCCACCAGTGTGCTAAAGCTCTTTTTGAACACCAGCGTTAGCGTTCAGTGTGACCTAATGTTCAGTGTCCAGTAACTTTTATTGAGTAAGGCCAAGTCTAAAAAAGTTCTAAAAAAACCTACTCCCACGCCCTTTCTGGCGCCGTCCCGATCACAGTTCTGGCCCCCGCCCCCCCCCCCGCCCGCTTTGCCCAGCCCACCCGGCCTCCCAGGAGGTTCGCTGATTACGCTCGGACCCAGTTGCGACCCGCCCTGCCGGACATCCCGTCTCTAGGGCCGGCTCATGCGATGGAAGGGGCGGCAAGACCGGACGAATGGAGTCGCACACGCAACCTTTACGAGGGACCTAACAGACTCCAGTAGAATTAAGTATGTTCAATTGAAGAAGATGAGTCGTTTGCAAATGAAAAAAGTACTTCTTTTATTGCAATAATTGCAGTATTTTAAATTCATAACTAGTGATGCTGCAGATACTTTTTCCCATTATTTATATCTTCTGCATTTTTCAAGTTTTGAAAAAACCGGAATGCCCAACGAAAATTAGACCTGCGACAATTCATCTGTTCTGTCGTGAAAACAATTAAAAGAAAAAAATTACAGCCGTTTTCGATAAAATGTTTTTAGAATTGTATTAAATTCAAGATGAAATTACTAGAAAATCAATAGTTTTTCCAACAAAGCTACATGACCTTTCTTAAAGATATATAGTTTTTATAGTATAATTTGTTTAAAACAAAATCTTCATCTTCAATACTGTACTTCTGAAATGTTGAGGTTTTGCAATTTTAGAAAATACAGATACTTCGACTCTAGCGACATTTTCTTTACCGTTGTTAACGAAAAGAAAATTTAAAGAAAAAAAATGAGATTTTACTGAGAAAATAATTGTTTAAAAGAATACAAAAATTGCTTATTTTTCACAGAAAATTACATAAAAAATACCCATATTTTCGAAAAATTGAAAATTTTTAAAAGATGTATCTTTTGGCAACATTTTTTATTAAGAAAAATCTCTCTATCTTTAATTTCGTAGTTGTAGAAAGTCGAGAAAGCCAAAAACGTTTGAAATTTTGCAATTTTCAAAAAATCGGGGATATCAACGAAAACGAATTTGCGTCTTTTTTTGTGTCGTCAATGCTATTTGAGGGCAAAGATAAATCAAATGATTTGGAGCCATTTTTGACACACTATTGCAAGTATTGTCAACGCTTTGTTTTAAATTCTCCTCAAAATCAAATTATCCGTTTCAAAATTAGAGCACTTTATGTTCCGATCGAGGAATACAAATTTGGAGAAACTTGGCTCAACCGTGTAGGCAATACATTGAAAACAAGCGGACAACATGGACGAACGTTTTGCTGCCAATAGACGTTTTTGGTATCAAGAACACACACAACATTAATTTCCGAATACAGAAAGTGTTAGAAGAAGTAATTTACTATATTTAGGAACAAGATTTATCCGCCTTTGCTGCAGCAGGGCCCGGTAATAAGAATTTTTCTGACGAAAATTCGGCGTTTTCCGACGCACGACTACAATATTTTCTCTTCTTACGAAGTAAGATTTGTTTATTCAATTCAGACGAAAGAAAATCTATAATGCAATACAGAGACTGACATTGCTTACAATATGAGTGTTCGGGCCCACACGCAAAAGCAGAAAGGAACGTAAAATATAAAACGCTTCCTACGCCCTAGGCGGCAACACCGGAAGCGCGGGATGGAAAGTTCCATAAGCCGAGCGGCACCACTGCGCCGCGTGATAATTCGCCTTGGCGACCGAATCTTCTAAACCGTTCTAGAATATTTTCAAATTCTAGCAGTTGCCTATTGGACTGTTCAAATTCACCCCTCCTCGCCATACTGCAACCGCTGGAAAAGCAGTCGCTAATTGGCCAGTTCAAATCAGTTCAAATCCCCTCTTCGCGTGCCCAATATAACTCGCAAACCGAAAAGTATGAATCAGTCGCTGAGTAGCACCCTTGCTAGAAGCATGTCTCGGGCTCCGTGTTAAAAGATCACGTAAATGTTATCAGAAAGTAATATTCTGTGCTTATGTTGTGGCCAAGTGAAAGCCACATTGTTTCAATTTGTTATAGTTCAGCATTGTGTATGTATTGAACTAATCAATGTATTTCACACGAAGTTGCAAGTAAGTTGCCAGGCGAGCACATGTTCTCGCGCTTCGTGATTCAAGATGGAAGATTCCTGTATTCTCACACTGAGAACAATAACTTAGTGTATTTTTATTGTAAAGAACAATTGTGACAACTCAAAGGTAATTATCATTCTGCAACGTGAGAAGTGTGTTTCCATGATAACCCACATTATTACAAAATTCCTAACGAGCGTCGAAAGGGACTGAGTGGATTGTCTACCTACGTTCAACAGCCAATAACACAGTCCACTACAAGCAAAGGCAACCCGCCCCGTCCAATGAGCAAGAATTAAAGTTAATAACATTGGATATGCAGACGTAGGTTATAGTATACCTCAGAAGAGAAAGTAAATTA
Organism: Teleogryllus oceanicus; assembly: GCA_964035755.1. Lineage (NCBI taxonomy): Eukaryota > Metazoa > Arthropoda > Insecta > Orthoptera > Gryllidae > Teleogryllus > Teleogryllus oceanicus. The sequence goes on from CAXIVR010000004.1 coordinate 75,668,753, forward strand.
GTTGAGGTACAGATGTCGCTGACTTTCTCCTGCTAGTTAGTTTTGTATTCTCTTTAGCCTGGGTCAGCTTTTCGTTTTCCTTCCATCCTCTCCCCAGCTGCCATCTGTTGCCACATAAAAAACTTCTTTTCACCTTTTATCAATTTATTGGTTCCCTAATGGTAGAGCTAAATCTTACCCCCAAAATTGTAAAAATGTTTTCTAAATCGTAGTGCTTCCAGTAGTGTCAAATTGATAGGGGAGTAGTCAATTTCCGTACCCCCAAATTGTAAGAATGTTTCTCTAAATCGGAGAGGTTCAAGTTGTGCAAGATCCATTAGGGAGTGTTCAATTTGGAAAACAATATTATGAATACGTTTGAGTGGTAGTGTTGTTTACTGACGAAAGGACAGACGGACGTTTTGAAAAAAAAATTCGCTGTCAGGGGGACCACAAAACATGAACTTCTGATGAAATCTCGAAATTGATTTTCCGCAGCATTACGTAACTTTGTTTAATCTTCGTATATACGTATTAGGTATGAACACGAGAAACTAAAATGAATGAAGCCATGATTACTAAGTTTTATTGAAGATGATAAAAAAATCTAATGGATATAAAATGTACATACTGTCATGCAAAAACTGGTTTTTACTCATTTTTTATTTTAACGTTTCATTATTTTTAGTATATGATTAAATGATATCAGGCGTTAAAGAAAACAATGTTTGAAAAATCTTCTTGTATTACTAACTTTTCATCATCATCATCATCACATCATCATCATCATCATCATCATCATAGTAATAACAACAACAAAAGTAATAGCAAGTATAATCAAAATATGAGTTTCTACGTAAGCGAATATATTCTGTCATCTTTACCATGGCGTATGTAATAAACACATCGAGAAATACTGTATTTAATTTTTTTCTTTTCTTAAAACGTTCAAGTCCAATATAATAATATGCACATATTTCTAACTGAGAAGAAGATACGTACACACTTTTTTAAAGAGAAATCAGAGTTTAAATGTTTCCTGTGTTATTACTTACATCATATAAGAGTATGACCGTAACATTTCGTACAATATTTTCTACTGTACCGTAAAAAGTTATATTAGGACATACGTAAGAATGAATTAAACCATACGGTATCTTTTTGATTACGTCGGACATTTTCAGGTCGAATCTTGCTGCTGCAGGGAATTGGAAAATTGCACCGATGAGGCTGGAGCGCTTGCGATGACAGCGTGGACATAAAGTAGCTCTAATCGCTACCAGGGTATCCGACGTTTAGTTTATAGCTGCCCCTCCGGCCGAAGGCGATAAAACGAATGTTCCGAACAGTGGAATGGGTACAGAGACGGAGGGAAGGAGGGAGAGGGAGATAGAAAGAGAAAGAAAGAGAGAGAGAGAGAGGGAGGGAGGGAGGGATACAAGAAACGATATAATTAATCATGACAATCTGAGAGTCCGACCAGAAAAATGTGAGCAATCGTTGGTGAGTGCTTGAAGGGTAATTAAATAGTTGAAATTCCTGTGGTTGACAGTGGAAGAGTTTTAATTTGAAATCGTGATAAGGGAAACTTTTCTCTGGCGTAATCATTTGAGTACTCATCACGACGGCATTAACGAAAATGAAAAATTGAAACGATATTAGTTTATAACATCGGGTGTACATTTTATCGGTCGCTGCAGATTCGGGCCGTGTCGCACGGAGAGACGAGGGGTCGCTCGCCCAGCGAAGCGCTGATTTCACTCGCTGATACACCGAAACCACAGAATAGGTACTACACAGAAAGGAAAGTTACACTCAATCCATGCACCGATATGAGGCGCATGGTCGCCATATTGAAAGTGTGTATGCAGCTGTACGACCGGCATTTCTTGTATGGTGAATGATGGTGAAGGTGCCTATTATTTCCGTTTTATTTGTAGTATTTGGTGTTTGTATAACTAGCAAAAACATACGTAACTCGAGGGGACATTTGCTTAGTAGGCAAATATTAATATCGCACATAGGCAAATATTAATAAAAAATAGAGATAGAAAGTTAAAGAATTATAAATACATAACTAGTACTACGGAATTGTGCAGACTTCCTCATATTAGTTTTCTATTTTCTTTGGTCTAGGCTAGTTTATCGAACTTGCCACATACTCTAGCCAAAGTACATTCCTCTCAAAGTACATTCTTTCAAAATTTTCTTAATTTTTCTGTTCATAATAGTAGAATCAAAATATTTCTTCACGAATATTAAAGAAGAGTAAAACCTTGTCCTAAATGACAATTTTCATTACAAAATATGGAGCCGTATTTAAGAAACTATCGTTTAAGCGTTTCTAAAAATGTGAAATTAAAACTCTTTTTCACAAACATTTTTTGAGTTTTCGGAAACTTTATTAAAAGTCATTTAAAGCATTATAACTCACAAATGCAATACTGTTTATAAATTGCTGGAAATGTGTATATTAACGGCGTGAGAGAGATTTGAAAAAAAATTGTGTAATTGTTTGAAGAAAAAAAATTCACCAAAATGAATTTTATGTCATAATACACAGTGCAACTCGTTGGAAAACTTAGAAGAAAACATTTGGAGCCGTTTTTGAGAAAACGGTGTTTGACGTGACTCTTGCGGCTCCTTTGCACAGTTTGAAGATGGCGTGTCCGCACTGCGCGGTGGCTCTCTGAAGATCAAAGGAGCCGCCCTGTACATTCCTTTTTGTGTATTATCTAATCAGTGCCGAAACTATAGCTGCGCTTAACGTATCTTGAAGAAGATGCCGAAAGTGCTGTCCTTTAGTTCGAATTCATTCTTGACACCTCCGAAAAACATTCTGATTCTTTTTGCGGATGAAGCGTGGTTTCAGCGAGTGGATAAGTCAACAGACGATAAGTCCGCTACTGAAATGCAGAAAACCCTTACCTGCTTCAGTTACAAACTGAAAGATTTACTAAGGCTATTTCAGAACAACAGTCGTTGGTGTCCAATGTCAGGAATATCATGTTCCTGCCTCCTTTGATCATACATGAGCTCCGAAATTCGCATATCAATGTCAATGCTCTACATTAGATTAGCACAAAAATGTCTACCATATTGTTTATTCACAAACTTAAATGTGTTGACCTTCTTTCAATTCTAATCCCAAATATTGCTAATGAAATGCTATCGGAATTATGTAGCATCAAATATCCTTGAGATAACTGGCATATCTCAATAACATTACATATTTTCGATTTTATCTGAAGTTTTGCAAATATACTTATTTTTCATATTATACGAAGCTTTGAAGGTACAGACGTACTGTACAGAAATAATACATTCTAATATTACAGCAGACACGAAACTTTGTACTCCTTTTTTCACGTACTATTTTATATCTTTAGATACATACTTTAGAATCATTAGGAGTTAAAACTAATTAAATGTGATTTCTTTGTAAAGGTCTACGTTAAAAATGTTTGTCATCTTCATCTACCCTCATATTCTTAATAATGAAGTACTCTCCGTCGATTCTACAAATTTAGCGCACTCTGGGTGCAGTAGTAGCAAATTTATGTCTATGGTTTAATTCTATCATTTGGTTCAACCTTATTGCTTAGTTTAATAGGGATTAAAATCTCTCACTCTTGAACTCCATCTAACTATTTCTGTCCCACTGATGATGCATGGTGTTGATGTTCTGCGAAACGTGACAAATGTTTATGAAGATGATGATAGAAGTTTGGAACTGAGGCAACACCAGCCTTTCATAAATTGCTCAACTTCCGGCTAATTATCACATTGTGTGAGAACGTAATCACAGTGGCTAAATCTAGTGTCTGCATATCTCCCGGCATGAGTGGTACTGTCGTGCATGACACTGTAAGTGTATTTAGGGGGTGAGGATAGGAAAAGGAAGAGGAAGGAAAGATCACGCGCGGCCCGTGGCTCGTTTGTTAAAATACTGCTTCAGCATTCCCGTGGTGTTGATCAGAGAAACCACGGAAAACTACCGATCATAGCAGCCGGACTCTAGAATCCTCCTCCTGACAGCGACTGAATTTGACCTAGCTGACAAACTAGTGTCTAAAATCCAGCCGCCGTCGGGACTCGAACCTAGGAGGTCCCGGCTAGAGTCACTCCAGTGACATGAGCTGATGCACTGAGTCACCTCTTCTGGTAGGTTGAGGAGAGAAGTGGGAAGTTCTGAGCTTGGGACTCGACATTTGACCGGTTGAGCACGTGCTTTCGTTGCCCAGGTTGCGGTTGTTATGACATGCTTTGCTTACTCGATATGGTTACACTGAATGGTCTCCGTAAACGTTAATAACAGCGGTGCTAGAATTGTGGGAAACATACTGCTCTTGGAGCAGATGGAACCGCCATTGGATCTTCATTCTACCCCCCCTTTCTTCTTCATTCCTTCATTCTTTTGGCTTTTTCACTTCGACGACATTATCTTCTCGTTGTATTGTTCGTTCGCGAGTGCTGAGGTGGCTGAAAGTTCTACCTTAAAGGAGCTTGGCAGCGCGCTCACGACCTACAGTTCTGTTCACGAGGAACTTTTAAGGGTTATTGCGCTGCTCAAGTTGGCCCTTATTTTGCTTGGTCCCTCGGTTGTTTTTGCGCCAACGAGTGCGTCGTTGTATGGTGGATTATGATGCTTTCAAATCTAAATTCAGAGTCACTATTTCTTTATGACGTCGCACACTTTAAACGTGTTACAGTTTTTGTATCCAGCAGTTTCATATTTCTACCGTACTGTTGTCATATTTCCGAAATGTTTTTTTGTTCGTAATTATCATACAATTATTCGTCGCTTTTACTGTTATTTGAATTTTTTTTCTTTAGGTTGTGCTAAAACATAGGTAAAAGGTATTGAAATATTACATATTTTGAAGAGCTATTAAATAGTGTGAGTTGTAATAAAAGTAACCAAAATTTGTAACCCATATTAAGAAATTATCGAAATAACGGAGTCTTTACACTAAATGATGAAGCTTGGCAAAGTAATTGCTCTTCACCAGAACTTGTTCTCAAAATTTTAAATAGTATATGATTAGATAAGTAAAAAAAAATGTTAACATTGAATAGCTGTTGATATAATACTCTCGTGCCGAAACCAATGGTAAGTGCTCATATTTCCTTGTAAGTACAGTGCACATGGCCTCTCGCAAGTACGAGTATATCTCCTTTCTTGAATGATGCAGAGGCTTTCGTGGCACGCACATAATAGTACGTACATTATGACACAATGATGCAATGATGGGTATTAATACACGAGTGTGATACTACGATACAAGCGACGTACAAGCTAGTATCGTAAACTTCACACTAGTGTATTAATACATATTATATTGAGTTTCATACGGTATTATTTCTACGACTTTTATAAGTTAAAGTTTTACATTGAATCATTTCGTGGCAGTTGACATGTAGAATTCAGCCAAGGCCACCTAACCCTTCTCTCGCATGTTGCCGCAGGTGGCTGTGGTTACCAGTCAGTCTGCGAGGGAGTACTGCGCCAGTGAAATAGGATTAAAGTGAAATGACGATCCAATTTACTTTAAATAATATTTCACGATAAAATGACTACTAATAAAATAAATTAAAACTGACAAGCTTAATATAATATCAAATGTGATTGTAATGTAATGTATACAATTGAACGAAACATTTAATAGAACGATTCTTAATGATTTTGTAAATACTTGGTTGGTAACTTCTCTGTTATTGTTCAAGAACCTGTATCATAATGAGAATGAAATCTGTATCGTAATGAGTATCATTATGCAACGGGTTGCAGCCAACAAAAGACCGCATTATACAATGGGAGTAGATGAAAGTCCTTTATAATACATGATTAAATTACACAAACCTGCCACTTAGAGGTCGTGCCTGCGACAATATTGTTCACACAAGTTTTTTGTTTGTAATTAAGTGATACACTCAATTGTCTATCCTAAAAGCCACATACACGAGATTTCGAGTTACGTAAGAATATGTGCTTTGCAATTATTTGTTTATATCATAATTTTAAGTCTTAAATATATTGTTGTATAATGGGATGAAAAGTAATCTTCCACAAACATGAATGTTGTTGTGGCAGATTAATTATTTTCATATACCTATTCTATTCCCTTTTCGTATACAATAATGGAGTTACACAATATTTCTGCGAAAACCACCAAGTTTACTAAATATATTGGATATGAGACTGGGGTGTAATTCCTTGTACAATAGTAGCACAAATACAGCGTTTTGTATTTACGGTCTCTCATAAATTGCCAAAATCCATATTCCATTCTTAGCGAATTATATATAGAAAAGTGTTTCATGGTAGCCGCTATTGGGAAATATAGATATATAGATAAGCTTTATTCAACACTTGGGCAGATGTTGCCCGGTCGTAGATTGCAGAAACATGAAAGTACAGTTATAATTACAAATACAATTACACTATAATTATAAATACTAGTAAAAAACACAATACATAAAAAATCAATATAAAAACAACAAATTATCTTTCTCATTACATAGATATACCGATGGCATTTACATTCATATTCTCATTCATACACCGAGAAAGAAACTGATATCGACGTGGATCATGAAAAGGATTCACGATCAGGGGCATTTCAACATTATTTACTTCCAAAACGCAAATAAATAACAAGACATTAAATAAATATTGAGTTTAAAATAAACATTTGGGACAGTTAATTTTTGTATGATTCAAAATATTACCATTTGGTTTCCAGTTTATTTTTGAAAAACAAATCCATTTTATTACTGTCATGACCAAATGTTTATTCTGCATATCGTGTCCGAAACACCGCGTTCACCGAACTTTCTCTTTTTTACCCCTCACGCTACCACATTCACCAAAAGAACCCCCGCATTGCTCCGCGTTCCGCCCAGCGCACACGTCGCTCAAGAGCTCCGCCGCGTGGTATCGCTTGTGCTCCAGGGCAGCAGGGAGCGACACGCAGGTCCTCAGAGGAAAGGGGGCGTGGCAGTAGGCCCATTGTCTGGGGGTTTAATAAATGGTCTTCATTACGCCGCGCCACGCCGCGCCGCCAGCTGAGGGCGCCCGGCTGCCAGAGGCGTCGCAGAGCTGCCGTCTTGCCTTGACACACCGCCCCCACTCACCCACCCGCCAACCCATCTCCCAACCGCCCCCTTACCTCCAACCCACCCGCTCCACCCCGCCCCGCCACCCCGCCCTGCCTCCCCGCCACCCTCTCCGCCCTACCCCACTTCGCCCCGCTCCGCCCCGCCCCACTCAGCTCCCTCCCATTCTGTCCCGCCCTGCCCCGCTCCACTCTGCTCCGCCCGCCCTAGCGCTCTTTGTTCGCGTTGCGGGGTGTGTGCGCGCGCGCCGAGGCAGGCGCAGCACAATGCATTTCTTTATTCGCGAAGATACACTTCAGATGCTCCAGCGGAGCACCTCCGAGCGAGCAAGTGACGCAGGAAAATTCTTATTAGCGGGAGAATGGGCTGCTTGAAGTTTGAACGGATTCTTGTTCGTTTTGTGAGCAGTTTTGTATCAAAGATTCTTCAGTGAGTAAATTGTGTTACCAAATTCCTCTCAATTATATATTACGTAGAAATATAATTGTTATGAATCTGATATAATATTGTAATTTCAATAGTTGCTTATCTAATAATAGTTCTGCCAGTTGGGAAAAAAGAATTTCGACGTCAGATATTAAATGAAAATTATACAATTTTGATTAACAAATAAACTTTACTTGGCTAATCTCAAAACTTACCTTCAGTATATAGCATCTCACTATTGTAATTATTAAGACAATAATATAACGAGTCTGGGTCTACTTGTTGATGAATAGAGATATGACGGAGTTCCGGAAATCGATCACATACAATATTGGTCAGGCCACATTGCGTCTGTCACTGTTAGATTGTATATTGTTATTCGATAGTACATTGCCCTCTGTCAGTCTGTTATAGTAAGTACTTGTCAGTCACGTCTCCTTCAGTCTATCATTATCAGTGACTACACTGCTAGTCACGCCAATTTCTGCCAAGAAAGTTAATTCTAGTCTACGTGATCGTTCAAAGTGTTTCGCAGTGGTATTGCAACACTCGAGAACGAAATTGGTCACATCACTTCTCCCATCAGAGGTTCAGCACTTCCTGATATGACGTTGTCAGGAAATAAATCCTCTATAGACACTTGAGACATTATATTATTTCTTATAAACAGGAATTATTTTCATTGCATAGTATATATGACACCAAGAAGGAACTTCCCCTTGTCTGCCCGACGCAGACCAATCCTGGAGCATGACCGCTCTACCATAACGGTGCAGGCGAAATCGTCCCTTGTAAACGCAACCAGCCTTAGGTGTTTCGGCCTTAAAATCCTCCCACGTAAGTTGCCATACCTTGTAGCCGAAGCGAATGCATTCGCGCAACCTCGGACAAATGTAGTCTGTTGAAACGCAGATTCCACTCTACCGGAATCCTATGGTTCTACGAATATGAGACTGTTTTACGTATGTAGCATAGCTCGTATATAGGTGATGAATCAGATTAACATCATACATCTCGTCGAATTCTCGAATGTAACGGAGTTATGTTCACACTATTCTGTTGTTCAAAAACACCTTCTCCCATTTAGTACATGGTGACTGAATGTTTTAAACAGTAAAGTCTGTACTGACGTTACGGAGAGAAAAGCTACACCAACAGTTTACAGGTAAAGCATGAGTCCATTGAACATTTTAAAAATGTTTCTGTAATCAATGCAAACGCGTAATGTTCCGTTTTGATTTGGAGTCTCTTTTTTGTAACGACGACTATACGTGTGGTTTAAGTCCCATGCTAGCAAAAGTAAACCTATGTTGCACGTTGATATCTATTAGACAGGAAAAATAATGAATTCTTTACTCTATTTTTAATACAATTCCCCATCACTAGTTTTTTTGTCCAAATCAGAAATGAATGGTTTTTGTGGAGGGATGGTAATGATGATTCAAGATATGATATGACTTGTATTATGATAAAGCAGTGGTGGAATGAGAAGCAGAATGTGGAGGATACCTGCCGCGAACCCGCTTTGTGCAGCGCTATTTCCAAAAAGATCAACCGAGATGTAAATCCCGGTGCACAGACGTGAAAGGCAAATGAACCGATTACTTCACCACGCGTCGCTTTATTCTATCTTTACATGTAAAACGGTAGTATTTTGATTTATTTTCCCATCACAAAACTTCCTCCCTTCTTTTTACCTCTCTCTTTTCTCCCTCTCTCCTTTGTTCCCTCTCTCCCTTTCTTCCCTTTCTTCCTCCTATCCTCTCTTCCGCCTATCCTTTCTCCCCTCTCTCCTTTCTTCTCTCACTCCTTCGTACTCCTTCAGCTGCTACTGGATCTCACCCGACCTCATGTTGCCCAACCTGACCTTTCCCGCCCCGCCCCGCCTGAATATGCGTTGAATATAACGTTGAATATGCGTTGAATATGTTATATAACAATAGTTAAAATAGTGTCAGAGATGCATGGTTATTTTGACAATAATTTCTCACATAAACGATGTTTGCATAAAATCTCATAGGCTGTAATGATATATTCTAACAGTAATTTTTTTTAACTGAAATACTTAATACCGTTGGGCGAAATTATTTCATTCGTGTGCCCCAAGATGATTTTTGTATCAGCGAATTTTTATATTTACTTGGAACAGCCTTCAATGTCACAAACTGCAGACTTCCGTTCTCAGAATGTTTCCTGAAAATATCTTTTCGCTTACGCCCGATTGGTTGTAGAACGCGCTTGTTCGATCGCACACAAAGCTGTTCTCTTTTGTTTTCGATATGAACATGCCAACCTGACGTTGCCATCTGCCGCTTACGATACTCTTTTATACTTTGCTTCTCTGCCGGCGACAAGTTGTAGGTTAGCATTGTTTCTTTACGCAACAAAGAATTCTCGGCAATTCAAGAAGGAACGAAGCGTTTCGCAGATGGTTATGCAATCTAAACAAAATACTTTGTGAAGTTTTCGATGTCAAAGTGAATATACTGGCGTTACCAGTTGAAATACGTACTTATGTCAAGCTTTCGTAATACCTTGGAACCTATGAGTTGGGGAAGTAGACTTGTTTCTAATCCACAATTTGTCCATTGAAGTGTTTCGCTAAAGAACGGACATTGTAAAATTTTCACAAATTAAGTTTTCAATGAAAATAGGTAGATGTTGTAATACAAAAAAAAGCCATTCGCTTTTCAAAATCCAAAAGATTGCATTGAAGGCAAAAAAAACTCATGACTGTTTCTCTCGGAAGAGAGGTTCTTTTTTGTGTTGCTTTGGTTCGCAAATGTGAGTTGTGAAAAGACTAGAATGAGGATATACCGGGCGTTCATTTTATCTTTTGCCGATGTTGACGCGCCGTTTGCCACAGCCATCGAGCCCTCGTTTCCCTCGGGACTTGTCAACAAGGCCCTGTTCATCCGGCGCGTTCGTCGTTCGGTGCGTTCGTCGTTCGGCGCGACCGGCCAATACACCAGTGCCCCGAGCGCGTTCAACTGTGCATCAAGACATTTTCTTTGAAGAAGAAAGTATTTGTTTATGACACTGTCGTTCGACTTATGTCTGCCAGTAAGTGCCGCGAGAGGTTTATTAACAAGTTTCCGGGCGTGAATATTCCACAACGGTCGACAATTTTGAAGCCTATAAAGAAAGTTCGCACCCATGCAATTTTAATAGACAAAAAAAAAGTGTCGGAAGTGCCATGTCCTGTTAGAAGAGAACGTGAAGGAAATCTCTGCCAGAAGGCGACAATCTTCGTGAAAAGCATTGAGGTGTCTATAATTAATTTTAACAGGATTTGGCAACTGCTCACACTGCTATTCAATCCCTGAACTTTTTAAATTCTGTTTATTGTGACTATCGAATATTTGGTCGTGGATTATGCCCTCCTAAATTACAAGATCTGACTCCTTGTGACTTTTTTCTTCGAAAGATCAGGTGTACGAAGAAAACCCGTATTGGGAGGAAGAGCTCCGGCGCTTCCTCGCAAATCCCAGCAATTCCTCGAGACTTTCTTCAAACGGTACATTAGAATGTGAATCCCGTGTGCCAGAGCGGAAGTGAGTCAGCGCTTCCTTGATCGATTGAGCCCTCGACCTTCCCGGGCGACGCGGCCCCAATCTTCGGCGAACAATAAAATACAACCTGTACTTTTGTTTTGACCAGATTTTCTCGACACTGTTGTTTTCTTTCTGCTTCTTTCACCTATTTTTGAAGCGTTTTATAATTATAATGATAAAGTACTCGTATTTGTTTCAGTTTATAAAAGAAAGGAAAGGAAATCTGCTAAACTCATTCACCAATCAACGCCTATAACCCAAATAAATCGAAGAGATTTAAGAATCACAAACCATAAGTGTTTGTATCGTACTCCAGCTGTGTGGCCCCTAAGGAATGTTTTGAATTCACAAGATTATTCTGTGGTTTACTCCACTTTCCGCCAACTTTGCAAGTAGATGACCTTGGGAGTAGAACTAAAAATTTGTTCCAAAAGTCACGAAGGTTTTACTAGTATCAATAAACGGAACGTTAACAAATACCATGTAAAAGAAGATATTTGTTGCTAAGAGTGGCACCTTCTGGGGATATTTTCATACAAAAAAGTTTATTTCTACGTTGGAAGTTCATAAAAGTAATAATTATAATAATAGTAGTAATAATAATAGTAATAATAATATTAATAGCAATAAAATTTCAACATGTCATTGTTATCGGACTCTGGGACGGATTTTGGGTCATTCATGAAATGCCACGAAAAAGTATCGATTATGATATGTATTTAAATTTTTGTTTCTTTAAAAAATTATGATTAATTACATTGGTCAACACGATTTTTGTCTCATGAGTACCAATAGTTGTACTTAATGCAGTTTTTTATTGTGTTTTCAAATATGTATTCGGAATTTATCCATCACCCACAGTTTTTTTTAATTTCAAAATTTTCATTTGAATTAATGGTTTTAATTTTTTTTAAATAAACGACGATTTTTACATTGTAAAATAAAAACTCTTCAAGCATTGTAAATGTGATGGAACCAAATCTACTAACTCAAATTCTACCATTGCTACTGTCGTGTAAGTTCAATCCTGCACAGACAGGCACAAACATGATCTAGGGTAGCACGCATTAATTCAAACAATGTCAGTTGTGAGATAGCAGTGAAGCAGTAAACACTTAATTGTGAGTGCTTTGTGTTTGGATTTTACTTTGTAGTAAGTTACGAAATGTCTAGAGTTTGTTTAAATCAAAACAACTTTTGTTTTATATGTGGTGAAGTGAGCTCAGATTCCCATGGAAGTAAGGAAGAAGAAAAAACTGATTTTGATGATTTAACTTTTGAAGAAACCTGTTCATCTCAGCCTCATTTGTTGACTCAAGAAGATCTTAACGATCTCACGCAAGACTTAAAGTTATCCAAAATCCAATCTGATATGCTTGGGTCCCAGCTAAAAGGATGGTATCTTCTTCAAAATTATACAAAGATTTGTACTTCTCGTAGTCGTCATTCTCTATTTAAAGACAACTTTTTTGAAGAAAATGGCTTAGTGTTTTGCAATGACATTTCTTCTCTTATGGAGACATTTGGTATTGAACATAGTCCAACAGAATGGCGCTTGTTCATTGATTCCTCCAAAGCAAGTTTAAAATCAGTACTTCTGCATAATGGAAATAAATTTCCATCAATACCTCTGGCTCACTCTGCTAGTATGAAAGAATCATATGAAAACTTTCAATTTATATTGACAAAGTTCAATAACGATCTCACGCGAAGAATGGAATATTTGTGATGATTTGAAGTTAATTGCACTTATTCTTGGTCTGCAGCCTGGTTACACAAAGTACTGTTGTTTTTTGTGTCTTTGGGATAGTAGGGACAGAATAAACTATTACACCAGGAAAGAATGGCCTAAACGCGAATCATTCATTCCTGGACAGAAAAATGTGAAACATGACTCATTGGGTAATCCTAAAAATGTGTATCTACCTCCGTTTAATATAAAACTAGGATTAATGAAAAATTTCGTGAAAGCCATGAGCAATACTCCTGGGTTCATGTACCTAAAACAAAAGTTTCCAAAAATTAGTGAAGCGAAAATTATAGAAGAGATATCTGTGGGTCCACAAATACGATCACTAATGCATGATGAAAAGTTTGAGGAACTATTGAATCCACTGGAGAAAGCAGCTTGGCAAGCATCCAAGAAAGTAACTCACAGTTTTTTGGGAAATCGACGGGCAGAAAATTATCGTGATATTGTCAATGATCTTATAAAAATTTGGGCTGTAACATGTCCTTAAAAATACACTTGCTGCACTCGCACCTAGATTTCTTCCCGGAAAATCTTGGTACAGTGAGCGATGAGCACGGGAAACGCTTTCATTAGGAGATTTTAGCTATAGAAAAGAGATATCAAGGCAAGTGGAATCCTAATATGCTGGCCGATTACTGGTGGACCATCAACAGGGATGCTCCATAAGCAAAATACAGCAGAAAATCGTCATTTCTGACTTTTTAGGTGAGTCTGAATGTTCGAATGTAGTTAACTCAAGAATGTAGAAAATATTAAAGTGTTTGAAATCATAAATGCCTATCTCTCGGAAACCTTGCGAGGTGGAGAAAAACCGATATCATATTTGAATTCAGGAGAAAAAAATGCTACCAGAATCAGATATTTGTCTTTCTGAGACAAAAAAATAATTCTTTTTTGTCGACCAGTGTTATCAATCAAGATGATGAAACACGTCGGGACGATTCATGCGAGTTCCGCAAATAGTATAGTAATTCACTGTATTTCACCAACGCATTTGTAGGTGAGTTGAAACCATCAAAAACGTATCTTTTTAGAAATCTTTTAGAGTATTCTAGAGGGAAATGGCTAAGGATTGTGCCAATCGATACTTCTTCATTTGTATCTTACTCTTTCTATTCACGTTTTAATCAATTCTCTGAAAATAACATTGCTCAAGCATTTACTTTTTTTCAATTATAATTTACCAATAATTATCAAGGCATGCTTCATCATTACTATACGATAATGTAGTACTGACGCACGTAATCATATTCACCGGAAATCGAATAAATATAAGCATGTGTTAACTCGAAAAAAATACAATTAATTTTTTTAATTATTATGAAATTGACGTAATTTTATCAGTCAGTGATTCCGAACACAGACATTCAGTTTCGATCCCTCTCGGTTTCTCAAAAATGACTCAACATTTTTTCTTGACATTTTTGTCGAATAGAGCAAAGCACATATAATACTTCTTTCCAACAAACTGTCAGATAACATTAAACTATTAAATTCGATACACAAGTTTAATTGTTTCTCAACCATTCAGCAAATGCTAGATGTCCCCTTGTTTTGCTTCTGGACATAAATGTAGGCTCATTATCCGCGTTTTATATGTAGCTCTCCTTTTGCAAGTTATAGTAGTAGAGCTGGGGATATGTGTTACTATTTTGATAGCACTATTAATATATATATCGTTTACCAATACAAATAAGTATCTGGCATTGGAATTATCAATGACTCGTAGTAGCTATTAAAGTTATACTTCCGTTCAAAGTAAAGTTATTCTTCGTTATTCTACAATCCTAATATAAGATCATTCTCAATTAGTTCTAAAAATTTTGTCACAAAATCTCCTACAACTACATTTGATACTTCCTCCGATTTACTTAACATTTCTATATTGTTTTCCCCTATTTTTTTCAGTTTAGAACTCCACAAATTGTCTGATTTGTGTTCACTTCTAATTCTGCAATCGATTTGTAGGCGAATCTATATACATGTAAAAAGAAGATAGTTTTGTATATTTTTCGGAAGAAAATGTTATTTAACTTTAAGTTTAAATTGTTAGTCACATTAATTTGATAATCCGTATTTGCATGCTTAAGAAGTATAAATGTGCAAAGTCTAATATGGATATTTAATATTTAATAAGTTCTGAGGTAATACAGTGCATAGGTTTTTGAAAATTTATTATTAAATACGGTACACTTCCCTTCTTATGTTCAAAGCAGCATGAATATTGACAGTTCTGCAGCGCATTTCACTTGCCCAACTTGTCCTCAACAATCAATGTTCCCATCCTCGAGGAAGAAAATTATAGCGTCATGGAACGAAAATTGCCTATAGGTACTGGGGTTGAATCAACCACACCTATATTTAAGGATGCCCCAAAATTTAAGGATGCCGCAAGATTTGAATTAAATATAAAAAACACATTTTTTTTAGATATTAATTTTTTACCGAATTATGAAGTACTCAGGATAGGTTTATGTATGGAATAAGACATTGAGCAAATGGCTTCCATGGGTTTGCTAGCACATATGCACTATTTTGTCGAAATTTTCCATGACAATTGTGTATAATTGTGGCCCAATTTCGTTAATGCAGCGTTGAATTTCTCCTTCAATGCGCGGGTGGTTGTGGGCTTGTTGGCATAGACCTTCGACTTCAAATAACCCCATAAAAAGAAATCCAATAGAGTAAAGTTGCAAAATGTAGGGGGCCAATTCTGATCACCAAAATGTGGGAGTACACGACCAGGAAATATCTTATTCAGTAATTGTATTGTTTCACAGCCTGGATGGCATGTGGCACCATTGTGTTGAAACCAAATGTTTTTCACATGAATATCATTAAGTTAGAGAGAAAAAACTCTGTTTTCATGTCGCGATACCTAACACAAGTAACAGTTACTGCTTGACTAGCCTGATTTTCGAAGAAGCATTCATCGTTTCGTAAGTATTCAGCTTCATTGTTTAGGATGATTTTTTCAGAAAATCAGGGTCCACTTGTTGATGTTTAATAATTCATTCAAAAAACTCTCTTCGCTGAGCATGGTCATTAGGCTTCAGTTCTTGTGTTATTTGAACTTTGTAAGCACGGAGACGCAGATCTTCAGTGAGTATATGCTGTAGAGACCTCCTTGAAATTTGCAATGTCCACGACGAATTGATGTTCCTGAACTTTCACCAACAGAGTCACGCATTGCTTCGATATTGACATTTGAACGGATTGTTTTTGGACGACCAGTGTGTTTAGCATCTCCAGTTGATCCAGTCTTCCTGAATTTTTGAATTACTCTCTTCACAGGTGACGAAGTTACTCAATATTCCGATCATATTTTGTTCGAAATTTTTGAATTGTGACCGACAAACTTTCATTATTTTCGAGATAGTGTTCAACAATGAAAACACGTTGTTTGGTCATATAACGCTCCATTTTTACTAATAATAGACTGTCAGCTGTGTTTTAAGATTGCCAACACTTTACTGCATAAATGTCGGCAAATTCAAATCTCGATTTTGGGACACCGAATCTTTAGGTGGCGTTAGTTTAGTTCTCCCTCTACTAACTAATATTGCAGAGCTAAAACATGCAAAAAACGTTTTTGAAAATTTCTGAGAATCTTCTGGCAGGATCTAAAAATAAATTATTAGTTCCCTATCAGGAGACAGAAACACGTCGAATGACACCACCCTTATCTGGATTGGTACGCAGGAAGTGGTTTAACCGTGAGCGCTAACGCACACACGCACATTCGCACTTACACAAAAACAATTTAGGAATAATGAAAGGGTGAGGAAGGTATTCTGGAGCTCAGTAAAACTCCGAAGATTCTTTCACCATCTCATACGGTACATAAATTTTTCCTGTTTTTAACAAAAATAAATCAAATCAATTAGCTTAGAGAAAACGCGCTGTTTCCATTTTCGTTGAACGCTTCATATTTTCGGTAATGGCAAAAGTTAATTTTTTTCCATAGCTTTAACAATAATATTGATGACAGATTTTTTATCAATGAAATCATTTCTTCAAAATTCGATCTACAAATAAGAATGTGTACATTTGTTTGGAATATTAGTATTTTTCGTGTACTTTTGCTCCTAATATAAGCATTAAAAAATTTAACTAGGATTGTCTAAAAAGCTGCTCCAATTATTTCTTGATTTTTTCTATAATAGAATAAAGTAGGCTCATTAAAAGGCGCGTATATATCTTTTTCGATGGATCTCCGTATTTTCTGAAAATTGAAAAATGAACATTTTTATCAGTGACTTTTTACAGCACTTTTAATATTGATGATAGATATTTTTTCTTTAAGAAATCCGTTTTTCAAAATTAAATATTTATGACATTTTATGTAAAATGCGTGAATGCCACCAATTGAAAAAATCTAATTAACAGAACTTCCAGAGATGGCAATTCTGTACAGATAGCACGCCCAGATACAACAGATAATAATATAGCAGATAATAACAGCATATAGTATGTCGATGCCCACAAATAAATGATAAGAGAATCAATTTTAAAAAAATATTTCACTGTAGTGTAAATTTATGAACAGAGCAGGACAAATTAATTACACAAACATTAGGAGATTAGTATCAAATGAGTTTGATAGCATGCCCGAGGGGAAAGTAGCAATATACATATTATTTAATTAAACATTAATACAGAGAGAGATTTATATTACATGGGATTCATCGGCATTTTACGCAATTTTTTTAGGAAAGATTGAAAATGCCACTAGGGTTCGACGTAAAGTCGCCCCAAATTTTAAAGAATGGTTTTCAAAATCGCAAAGCTTCCAGTCGAGCCAGATCGACCGCCGAATATCCATATTGAAAAAAAATCCTATGTATTCTTTAGGCGCTAGTGGTGTTCACAGACAGACTTACAGACAGACTTATAGACAGACTTACAGACAGACCAGACAGACCAGACAAACACAGACAGACAGACAGACGCACAGACACAACAGACACAACAGACACAGACAGACACAGACAGACACAGACAGACACAGACAGACACAGACAGACACAGACAGACACAGACAGACACAGACAGACACAGACAGACACAGACAGACACAGACACAGACAGACACAGACAGACACAGACACAGACAGACGGACACAGACAGACGGACACAGACAGACAGACGTTTTTAGTAAAAAGCTATTTTAGTATCATGTATCTAAAACATGTATTTCTGTAGAAATCTCGAAATCGATTTTCCACCCCATTACAATAGTTTTTCGCATTTCGCTACGTAATTATTCGCATATACGTACATATTAAAAAAAACAACTATTTTTTTCATAAAAACCGCTTTAAATTTGTTTTTCAATTTTTTTCCCGAATAGAAGAAGGAACTCTAATAGAACGGTTGAGGTCTCATATTCGTTGAACTTTTGGGAAATTGCAAATTTTAAAATAAAACGAGAAATTATGTGTTGTTATATATCCAATCGTGTTAAATTGTGACATGAACTGAAAATTGGTATTTGTTGATGAGAAGTTATTTGATGTCATATAGGCACATAACATTTAAATAATACATTTCTGCAGAGACGTACAATTAATTGAAATTTTAAACCTCTTTAATTAATTAAATTACCCGAATAAAAGAAAAGAATACAAAAATGCAAGTTTAGTGATTTTAGAAACAAAAAATAAAAATATGCAAAATACTATTATTGATATTGGTGTACAATTTTGAAAAAAATCATTTGTTTCGTTAAAAATTGTCCTGCAGCAGAATTCTAAAAGATATAAATTGACCTTCTCTTACATTTGTTTGCTCGAATTAAATTACAGTTGTATTCCGCTCCATTGCGAGGAAATACTGATGGAATTCAGACGAGGAGTAATTCGAAAGACTCAATAACTACTGTAGAGAACATAATTCAAGAAATATGCTTCTCGAAATGTGTGACTGGAAGCAGCGGCAAGAGTAAGAGAACTCTGGAGATATAAGCTTTGGGGGAACAAAAGGAAGTCGTTTCAAGAGAATGGGAGGACAGTAAAGCAATAATTATTCCTGCTTTCCAGAACGATAAAAATTCAACAAGCGAAGTCAATGTCAATGATGTCAACGATGTCAGTGTTCTTGACAATACATACTTTCACCGGGATACATACTTAAGATAAGAAAATACTTTCGGCATTCTGTTTTCATACGGCTTGGTCAATGGTAAGTAATTATTGTTTCCCTGACGGAAGGGCCACAAACACTCCTTTTAACACTTTACCAATCGCAATCATGAGGTGGTGTTGTAAGATGCACCCACGCAAATGGGCAATATACCACATATTATCCAAAGTACTTAGAGAAACACGTAATTCCCGGTGTTGTATTGAACATAGATTATTATTTTTCTTTCAATATTGGAATTGTTCTGCAGTTTGAAGTAATATTGATTTAAAACTGATTAATACCTTTAATAAACACGTAATTGTTTATATATAGCTCTGACGATGGAAATATATTTTCCAAAACGTCGGAAGCTCAGAGCTTGTCTCGGAGGGACGACACCCAGTTGATGGGAGAGACCTGGTTGGGGAACTCCCATCTAGGGGACGAGTATGTTAGTGCCAGATAACACCATTCAACGGGGAAGATCACTGCCATCTCTGAGGATAACATGCACTACACATGTGACTAATGACCAGAAATAAAAAATCAATCAATTAATCAATCCAAAACGTCGGCAAACCTCTAATTAGGATCACCGTCTATTGACCAAGCCCGTGAACAAATCTTTACCTTAAGGTTATTTGGTTTCTTCGAGTTGTATCAGTTTAGAAAAAAACTTACACCTCCCTCCGAGAAGTCATTTCAAAGCAAAGTATGTAAATCTGTCCCAAGTGTTATTTCTTGTGGCAGACTCTGAGGGCCCCGCCCCCCCAAAAATTTAAAAAAAAAATTTTTTTTTTTCTTAAAACTATCACTGAAAACTCTTGATTTAGTACAGATCGTCTTCACTTGATTATTTCTTTATAGGTTTTTTATTGACACTACACTTCTCTTGATTATTTATTTTCACAACACTTCTCTTGATTATACATTTACACTACATTTCTCTTGATTATTTATTTATGCTCTTCCTTGAGTATTTATTTACACTGTTCACTTCTCTTGCTCTGTCGCATAGTCCTAAGCACTGACCACTGTTCGATACACTGACCACAGTTAACTGCACTGATCACAGTTCACGGCGCTGGCCACGGTTCATGTCGAGCACAATTACTGCACTGCTATTGGCCGTGATGCACACACTTCACAGCTCAGCTTCCACTTCAGAATGACTCCCGGTCGCCGGCCGCCACGTATTTATACTCGGCTGGCAACCATCTAGAATTTTCATGAACTTGCCATAAACATCGCGAACACTCCGGGACCATCTAGTTCGGGGGACGCCGGCAGATGTCGCAATCCGCGCATACCTCGTAACCATAACCATCTAGTTAGGAAAGGCGCCGGCGGATGGCGCAATATTCGTTACAGAACTATTAGAACCGCTCATTGTCGTCTGTTCGCAGTGTCGGCTATACCGGGGGAGTGTGCTCGGTGTGCAGTGCGTTGGTGGTTTTTGTGTGTGTCACTTGTGTTAGGCGCCACGAGCTCTCTCACAAGAGATAAAATATTTTAATACAGTTTTTAATTCATTATCACTCTTTTGGATTACATCAGCACATACTTCCCATACTTACTCCTTCTTTGTAACGGCCTCTGAAAATTATGCTAAAAATTGTCACAATTGTTTTAGAAAACCTGTGCACTCTACCTTCTCTAAGAACCTACACTTTTCTCTGTATATTAGATATCAGAAACATCTTGACTAAATGAATGTGGCGTCGAACAATCTAATTGGGGCGAGTTTTGGTTCTTTATAATATATAACAATCTCTTTTTAAGTCCTAAAAGCATTTTGAAGTCGGGGGCAAGCCAAAGAGTTCTGATTATTAAGTCTACAAATGGACTTTTAATGATAATCAATATTTCGATTCTGAACGATACAAAATATCTAATCTCCAAATTACATGGATTATTGCGTTAGATTTTCTTGCTGAGCCGCCAAACTACAAAAATTAAAATCAGAGCTTAAATTCAGCTTCGCGCCTACATCAAAATATTTTGTAGCATAATTAAATATGCACTTGTAGAAGTAATTTGAATTATACATTTGAACATTTGATTTTAGTGACGTTTTGGACAATCGCGTATTGAAATCCAAAACAAGACGATGGGTCACGTGAAACTGTATTGTACTTTTAAGGTTTGCTTTTTCAGTTTTTTATTAACTTCACATACTTTGTGCGAATAAGTTTATTTGATTCGTTCTGTTTTTTTCGGTACACATTTACGAGTAAATGTATTTGAAACTTCTTTACAAGTTCTCACTTACAGTCCGTGTATTTTCGCGACATCATAATCTCTGAGAGTGTTAGAGAACTTTCATACGAGACCACAGAGATATATAAAGTAAGAGAGAGAAAAGGGAAGTAGGCCCAGAGGACAGTATAACAATTAAAACGAGGTAGAGAAAAGAACGAAGTTTGGCCTAAAGTTTCGCTGGTTAGAAACATTCCACGTTTATTACATGAAAAGGAGTCTTGTTTTAAGTAACATTGTTTCAGTCTCAACAAAAACCCACGAAATATTATGCAAAAGAAACATATATGGGCCGCAGAAACGTGTATATAATATATATATATATATATATATATATATATATATATATATATATACTTCTTGTGACTCGTATAAATATAATAGGAAAACATGTGTATTCATATTCTACTCTTTCATGACCGCTCAGTGGGAGCGTTGCCATTCGTTGCCAAGTCGTTAGGTTCAAGATCGGCGGGGTCGGAATTTCGACATTGCTTAATATGTATGTAGGTCGAATTCGGCCGCTGCCTGGAGGAGATTTCTTGAGCCCAACTGCCCTGATAGTTTTGCGTGTTTTGCCGATCAATACCGGGTGAATACGGGTACCAGGCGAATGCTTATATTTACCTTGATCCATTCTTTTCCTTTGCACACTCACATACATACTGGCTGGGGGGGGTTACCTGTTGGAAATATCTCGCAGGTCGACGTGTTGTTCAACGCGGGATCTCGTTCCAGTGTAGGAGAACACGGACTCATGTCGGTATACAATCCTTGCAATCGCTCTATGGCGTCTGCGAAACGTGCGAAATTATGTGGGATGATCGGTAAGTAGAGGCGAGCGATGACGAGGGAGGGCGACAAGGAAGAGAGACGAGGGTAGGCAACGAGGGAGGACGTTGAGGGAGGACGACGAGGGTAGGGCGACGAGAGTAGGGCGACGAGGTAGGGCGAGAGGGTAGGGCGACGAGGGTAGGGGAAGGGGGGACGAGGGTAGGGCGACGAGGGTAGGGCGACGAGGGTAGGGCGACGAGGGTAGGGCGACGAGGGTAGGGCGACGAGGGTAGGGCGACGAGGGTAGGGCGACGAGGGTAGGGCGGAAGGAGGGAGGGGGGGAGTGTGACGCGAGGAATATGAAGCGAAATAGAAACGAATGCGGAGGAAGAGCAGTGGATTGAGCTTCGAACTCCCTTCCGTTTATTAAAGAGGTCAACAGGAAGAAGCGCTGCAGCACCTGCCTGCTGAAAGATGAGAAGCTGTGACATACCGATATGTCACGTTAAAATAAACTAACATTTATTTGTAGACAATATGGTGGAACATGCATTACGAAATATCACGAGAGCTAGAGCTTAGCAACGACCGTGAATAAACAATGTAGTTTTTGTTTTTCAAAATGCATTAAGAGTTTTCTGGATGCCGAAAGTAGAAAATTTGGGATTGGGCGAAGAAGTTCAAAAGACGATCAAAAGGTCAGCTACACCAAAATATAACGAACGTATGGATTGGCTGGGTGAGAGAAGGACGGTCAAATGTTATGAAAAAAATGAAGGTAGTTTTAATACGAAGTCTTCGAGGGATGAATCATGCAGAAAGATTTCATTCTGCTCGGGAACGCGCTTCTGAACTGATCGTAGATTCGTGAGAGGGAACGAGTACAATCTAGATAGAATTTGGTTAACAGTGAAATTTTAAGGACAGTGAAGGATATCGTAGATATTTTCATGTGGAAGCAATATTGAAGTATAAATTGGAACTTTGTCGGGAGTGGTAATCGAGTTCGGGACTATGTCATAGGACGTAATCGGGACTGATAATTTTGATAGTTTGAGACCAGCTTGGATAGGGGCAGAAGAGGATTTCGTGGAACTTTGGACTACGGCAATCTCGCAAGATATTTCGACTGAGAAGTCTACGAGGGACATCAACGAAGAAAAGATAAGTTAACCGCGGTATAAATTGTAAATTGAAAGATATCTTGATCAAAGGCCTAAAAATTGTAAATTCACTAAATTGTTTGCTAAAAGCGTAAAAATAAACTTTGTTGAATTTTGTTCTTTAGAAAAGAAACTGATCTTTCATTTAGTCAATCCAAACAGAAATGAACTAGGAATAGAATCATTCTATTTCAGATTCCCAGCTGCGCTGTATAGTCGGCGGATCCTATAATCCATTATAGAGGTAATAAGGATTATAATATATCGTGACCCATTGACCCAGCAAGCCGGACGCTAAGATCTTTAGCAGATATAAATGTAGAGAGAGGAAATTTTTGTATATCTCAAAATGTATTGGCAGACTCGCGCCTGTCAACTTTCCTTCGTGAGGTGCTGCTTCATGCATAGTGCAAGCGCCCACTTCCGCCTCTCTTCCTTCCCTTTCCCTCTCGAACACTAAACTTCATAAAGCCATAAGGCCAAACCGAGAGTTTTATGGTAAACCTGGGTCGAAATTTGTTGTAGTAAATATTAAGAAGACATTATTCTGAAAGAGCAGGGAATATTTTTTATGGCTTTTGATATTCAGGATGACACATTCCGCTCCATAATTTCACGCCATTAACTTTTATTTCTGACAAATTTATGAGTGGATTGTAGATGTTAAGAAGTATTGATGTACAGTATGTCAAATGAGATCGAAGAAAGTAGAATTTGAATAAAGGTACGCGTCAATTCCAAGCAGAGAGACTAAAATACTGTTGTCGCATATCCCAAAAGCTTTACAGTCTTTACGATAACATTTCACAAACATCACTAAAACATACTTGTTACGTGTATCTTTTTGACGAATTGCATCGATGCAAAAACTGATCAAATAGTTTTCTGACTTTAAGCCCAAAAACTTTCAGCATTGCCAAATATCTTATGTTAAGCTCACGGCTGAAACAAATCATAAGATACGCGAATAGGTAGATGTTTAATATACAACAAATATTTGTATTTCATTTACCGTAAAATATATAAAAGGTGTTCAATGTTTGTCCAATAGATGGTCGCGTTTACTAACATTTTAACAATCAAAGCAATGGCATTCGATCTAAAAGTTTCAATATTTTATAAGTCCATATATTCAGTATTTATAAGATGTATATCCAGATGTAATGATTTCATGCATATATTGCGTGAGAGAATTCTTTAGATCATAATTCTATTTGAAAGTTTTCGTTTTAGTGTCATTGATGCAGTTTTGACTAATTTGTAATGCATTTTGTAAAAGAAATTTGTGAAATTCGATAATAGAAGAACTTGACTGTAGAAGCTGAGGACCTCTTCCAAAACTCGTCATTCCGAGTAGTTCCTTAGCTAAGAGGGTAATTGAGAATGCCCTCCAGAAGTTTGCCCTTGTTTTCTGCAATCCGACCGCCGGCCGCCTCCAGAACGTTGCCTTAGTTTTCCAGACCGCCGCCGCTGCCTCGCCATCTCGTCGCCGCTCCTGCCGCCTCGCCCTCCGCCGCTCGCCCTCCGCCCTCACCCTCCCGTCCCGCCCCACTCCGCCCTCCCCCCCGCCCGCCTCCGCTCCCCTCCGCCCGCTCCGCTCGCCCCGCTCCGCCGCTCCGCCCCGCTCCGCCCGCTCGCCCCTCCGCTCCGCTCCGCCCGCTCCGCCCCGCTCCGCCGCTCCGCCCGCTCCGCCCGCTCCGCCCCTCCGCCCGCTCCGCCCTCCGCCCGCTCCCGCTCCCGCTCCGCCCCCCCCCGCTCCCCCGCTCCGCCCGCTCCGCCCGCTCCCCCCGCTCCGCCCACTCCGCCCCGCTCCGCCCCACTCCGCCCCACTCGCCCCACTCCGCCCCACTCCGCCCCGCTCCGCCCGCTCCGCCCGCTCCCCCCGCTCCGCCCGCTCCGCCCCGCTCCGCCCGCTCCCTCGCCCCACTCCCCCGCTCACCCCCTCCGCCCGCTCCGCCCCCTCCACCCCCTCCGCCCCGCTCCGCCCCGCTCCGCCCCGCTCCGCCCCCTCCGCCCCTCCGCCCTCCCACTCGCCCACTCCGCCCACTCCGCCCCCGCTCCGCCCCTGCCCCCGCTCCGCCTCCGCCCAGCTCCGCCCACTCCCCCTGCTCCCCCCTCCGCCCTCCGCCCCCCTGCCTCCGCCCCTCCGCTCCGCCCCTCCCCCGCTCCCCCTCACCGCCCCGCTCCGCCACTCCCCGCCCCCCCCGCCTCCGCCCCGCTCCGCCCCGCTCCGCCCGCTGCCCCCGCTCCGCCCCGCTCCGCCCGCCCCGCCCCGCCCCGCCCCGCCCCCCCCCGCCCCGCTCCCGCCCCGCTCCGCCCCGCTCCGCCTCCGCCCCCGCCCGTCCCCGCCCCGCTCCGCCCCGCTCCGCCCCGCTCCGCCCCGCCCCCCCCCTCCTCCGCCCTTCCCCCCCCCTGACACCTTTGATTCTGGCTCAGTGTACCGTCCCCCACATCGCAACTTGCGCATTTTCTCTTCGCTCATCGCGACATAAACAACTTGCTTCTTTTCTCTTCTCCTTTATTTCCCACGTACCCCATTGCGCCTTTGTCGTCCTGTCTCCTTCCCCTGCTCCCCAACTCTTCCCTCTGTTATACCGTTGTTTTCACGCTCGCTTTTGAACGTGCTGGGAGCCCCAGTTTTACTCCAGCGTTGTCCCGGCACGTCGCGTCGCCACTGATGCCCCAGTCACGTGTCCACACGCCGTCCTGCTCCCTCCCCTGCGCACGTCGCCCTTCTTATGTCGCCCGCGGCGAGGCTTTAAGCGCGCCCTCTGGCGAGGTGCCAGGCCGTCGCATTTGTTCCGCGATACAAGTAACCACTTCAGTCTTGAAGAGAAGAGGAAGAATAACGAAACTATGCAGTGAAATAAGGGAGTGTGAAAATAAAAAGGTATTTATGCCTACGGAATGCAAGAGTGTGAAATTTTAAAACCAAAGAAACAATAGTTTCATGCTTCTAGAAAAACATCTTCTTATTTAAAATAAGGGATTAGAAAAATTAGTGTTATTATTCATAGTTGACTTTTATTCCTTACGTTTCTTTCAGAAATCGATCTTTTATTATTATTATTATTATTATTATTATTATTATTATTATTATTATTATTATACCTTCATTATTAAATATCAACAGCAGAAAATTAAAGCTTATTTTGTTGAAACTATAAAATTCCTTTAAACATGATTTATATTGATCTCAGCACAAAATTGGACGGTTTACTGAAAATGTGATAATGAAACGAAGAAGTTACCATTTTAAACTTTCTTTCAAATCTATTTTAACTTCCACCGAATCTGATAATGTGTCAGTAAAAAAATAAATTAGAGAAGAAACGTTCTGTAATGGAAAGGGCGTTGTTGAGAGAGGGGAAACAGTTTACCCAGTAATCGAAGAGGGGCTAATTAGAGGGGCATGTGGATATATGTAATTTTGCTGGTGAGTGAAAGAGAATGAGTATGCACTGAAACCTCTCTGAAAGACCACCACTATTAAACGACCAGCTCTCTCAAAAAGCGATTTTTCTTGGAAAGGATACTGAACCCTATGTATTGTATGAAAATCGTATCCTTGTTAATAGATCACCCCCGTCGGCCTTCAAAAGCAGATTTCTTAATTTACAGCTTTTAAGAGACCACTTTCAGAAAAATTGCCTCTATCTATTTAGCGTTTTTCTACAGCATTGGCCGTTTTCCGCATCTCAATTTCCACGCCTATTTATCCCTTACGTATTTTCCTCCTTTCTCTTTTTCCTGGCTTCAGTTATTGCCATGTTCCATGTCCTTATCGGCCTTTGCCTGTATCTTCTTCGATTGGGTATCCTTTCCCAATTTTTTTGGAAGTCTGATTCCAACTTTCTCATATGTCCATACCATTTGCTTCGTTTCGATCGTCTCTTTCAAGGTTGTTTTCACTTTTATTTTATTTCTTATTTCATCATTTCTTATTTTGTCTAACTGAGAAAGTTTACAAAATGTCGGCAGAACATAATTTCCGTTGCTTGAAGTTTATCGCTCATATTTTTTTATTAGTGTCCAGATTTCTGCCCCATAGAGTATTGTATTCTATATGAATGAGCTATATATTGGTTTCTTCGTCTTTATTGAAATCATTGAGTTCCACAGCACTGGATTCAACTGTCTTATGGCATTTATTCCTCTTGTATTTTTATTCCTCACATCTTGTTCATCTCCACCCTCTGCTGTAGCGTGACTCCCAAATAATTGTATTGTGTATTACCTTTAACTATTCCTACACTAGTCTCTAAATCATGGGGAATACCTCCACCACCATATATTCAGTCTTTTATACGTTTGTTTCTATTCCCCATTTTCCATACTTTTCTACTAATTTTCTAAACATACATCTTACATCATCTTCACCTTCAGCCGCTAGCTCCTGGACGTCTGCAAATAGACCAAACACTGTTTTATTATCTAATTTCACACCCATTGTTCTACACTTTCTTTTCCATTTTTTAGGGCTTTATCAATGTATTTATTAAACAGGGTTGGCGATATACAGCAGCCTTGCCGTAATTCATTATTTTCTGGGAAGTCGTCTGATAGACATTTTCCCACTTTTACTCGATTTTTGTTATTTAATACAGTTGTTTGACTGAATTTATCTACGTTGTTGATATTCCTCTTTATTGTATCGTCCCCATATTTCTTTCACTGGTACATTATCATAAGTCTTCTTGAGATCTATGAAAATGATGTGAAGTTCTCTTCCTCGCTCAATTGTTTTTTTCATCAGTTGTTTGAGACAGAAAATGTTGTCATTACAGGATCTTCCTAGCCTAAAATAACTTTGCTCTTGTGAGTCTGACATTTACATTTCAATTCTATTATTTAGCACACGTCCACACAGTCTAACAAAAGATGAAGTCACAATCATCCCTCTATAATTATTACAATATTTTTACTGCCTTTTTTATAAATTGAATTCAAACAAACTAATTTCCATATTTCTGACATTTTTACCTCCTCTTGAAATACCATTTCACCCACAGAAAAATTGTAAGAATACAATTTTCAGTGGGTAAAATAAAACTTCGCGGCTTTCTAAACGCTATTCGCGCGACATGCCCTGTGCCTGAACTTCAGTGCTTGAAATCAGTGTGGGCGCATTCCTGAAATCATGTAACAATATACCGTGGTCACTGAAATGGCACCCAGCTGCTCGCTGCATTTCGGTTTCATTTCTTCTAAAGTGTTGAGGATATGAAAAAGTATATAACGTTCAATTTTTGGAATTAACGCAGCCTTTCTTTCCTTATTTTCCTCAAAACACATGTCGCACGGAAGATTACCAATGGTGGAAGTCAGCATTATCAACTTAACCAACACTACCCAGATACATATCTATATCTAGATCTGTATTGATATATAGATCTGTACAGGTCTATATCTAGGTGGTGTTGGCTTAACCCCCTAACATACGATAGTTTGGGTTGCGTCCGGAATCTGTGCTATGCGCTCACGCTACACCCGTCGCTCGATAGTTTTCCTTGTGCGAAGAAGTACAAGAAAAGCGGGTTTTTGAGCTGCCAAGAACTAGAATGTGTCATACATAAAAAATATATTTTTACTTTACAGGAAATGGAGGTATCTTATCGGTAAACACCTATAAGGAATATTAAGCCTATAAATTATTGCAAGAGAAGAAGACATGAATAATTATTAAGGGGAGGTGTTAAGCCATGTGGATGGAAATTTTCGATTTTTTTGCGTTACGACCTTTCAATCGGGTTAAAATGACATTTGCTCTCATTTTTGCAGTTTTTGTTTCTTTACAAGTGCTTTAGGAATACAACTTAGCAACATAACAATTTTTTAGCCCTAAAAGTTGCAAATACATGCTATCAATGTGTTCCAATAAGGACATCGCTCACGGACGCGATGACAATGGGTGAATGCTGACAACAATGGGTGAAAGCTATGCCATGAATTTGAATACAGTGCCTACCATGAATTTCCTTGCACCAAGCAGCTTTAAACCCGTTTTTCTCAAGAGTGATTTTTTTTGTAAAAATGCACCATTTTCTCAGAAACTATTCATCCAAAACTAATGATTTTTTAGACAAATGTTGTATTATATTAATACCTACTGAGTTTGTGTCCACATTTTTCATGCAAAAATGGCATAGTAATAAAATATAGATTGACAAAAAATGCAACTGAAAAAAGTGCATTCAATTAACATTATTTCAAACCGTCACATTCATAGACAGGAAAAAATAGTGAATGTATGAAATGAGTCTAAAACAGCATGCTAAGTTTGGTTTATGTCTAATTAATAGTTTGTGAGAAAATGGGTCACAAACTTTGAAAATTTAACATAGTGGGCATAACACCTCCCCTTCAAAGTGCATTTAAAAATTACGTAAATATGCCTAAAAGGTATGTAGTAGTACGTCAAAATAAGCAAAAAAATTGTCCTCGGAATTTTTTTTCATAATTATGCACACACCTATTGCAATATACCTACCTATTCTCGCGCCGCGTTGGGCGTCATTGCAACATATCTATCTAATATTCCACGCTATTCTGCCTATTCTATTCACCTATTCCTATTCATGCTTGGGCTGCCAATGTATTAGGTTCCTTCTTCCCTTGTCTTACGTATCCCTATTCTGCCTAATTGTAAAATCTTCTCTTGTATTTGCCCGTCCACTAGCTGCTTTATACATCATACAATCTTACCTGGGCGTGAATACGGTGACTGCCCTATACAGGGCTTTAAACGAGGTTCCTGGGTGCGCGCCCGTGGGTCACATCTAACTACTCAAATCACAACACATTCATGGCTACTGATGAACCCAAATATGTTCACCTTCACCTTCACCTCTAGTTATTCTTTTCTGGTTTTCAATATTCAAATTAACAAACAAAACGACCAAATTCAATGAAAAATGCCCCCTGACAGCATGCACAACGATACATAACACATACATCATATTCTTAACGTTCTATTACGAAACACAATACAATACCATTCACACTGAAAATCACATAACAAAAAAATAAAAAATTCATTCATCCACGGAATGCGCATTCTGTCGTGAAACCCATTGGCTTTCTTATTTTAAATTGCACTCCCAGTGCACGATTATAATGTCGTCTCTGCTGCCACCAGTTTCCAGGATTATACTACTAGCTCACCTACTTCACACACCGCAAAATGTTTCACAACGAATCGCAAAGTTCTCACAATTATTCCAAGTTCCGCCGCGAAATGGTACTGTCTGCCGCGTCAAAACAAAGAGATACATTTCCCTCAGTTATTTATTTGGAGAAAATAATCTTCATTTGAAAAAGCTATTTTCTGCTTTTTTTGCTCGGAATTGTCAGCTCTTGAGATGAGTAATTGGAACTAAAAATACATTAGTCAATATTTAGTATTCGTCAGGTATAGTTTCAAACGAAAAAAGTTACGATGGCCGTATTAATCATCTTATCCAAACCACCTGACTTCATAAGACCGTAAATTTCTATGAAGTATGTATGGGCCGCAGTAGTTTGCGTTCCCATTTCGTAAAAGGTGACTCGTCTGTCTTTCATCTATGAATCATTTCGCTGTGCGTTCTTTTGCTACACTTGCTTTAATTTTAGTATCCTCTCAGGTTTTACCACTTGGTTTCTACCGTTGTATTTATTTCTGCAGGTGTTAATCTTTCCTAACACAATATTCTACCAGCTTACAGTAATTTACATTTTTCACATTTAAACGATATGAAAATCACTTCTACCATTCCCAGTTGTCGAATATTGATTATTAAAGGTAGGATAATGTCTTTTGCAAGACTGCCGTGCGTTATATAAAGTGCAGTGAGAGATGACTTGGAATTTCTTGGAGATTATTTTTTGTAACCACTATATTATAGGCATTATGTTAAAATACATTAAGTGTGTTTACATTATGTGATATTTAAATATAACATAAGGGCAGGTCTAAATTAATTTTCAGTTGATGAATATCTCTAGAGCCTGTCCGGCAAAGGTGGCTCAGGGCAGCAACAGATGTCACTGCAGTGCCTCAGTTGTGGAGGTCCTAAGGTTCGACTCCCGACGGTGGCAGAATTTCCGATACTAGCTAGAAAGATAGGTCTAATTAAACTACCATATGGACGAGAGTTATAGCGACCGGCTGCTCTGATCGGTAGTATTTCGTGGTTTCTTTGACCAACACCAAGCGAATACAGGAACTAACAAACGCACACGGGACCGCGCGCGATCTCTCCATCATCTTCCTTGGCCTACCCTTAACCCTTACTTACACATACACTTGCACTACTCTATCACACTTGTCGAGAGACCGTTCGGGAACTAAGAGCTTGTCCCGGCTCGGGTGGTTCCCCGCTGGTGGAAGATATCTGGTTGGGAAAAATCGCTGCTACCCGACGTAGGTCGGCGCCGGATCTCGCCATTCAGGCGGGGAAGATCTCCGCCATTTCCGCAATGAACATATGAGCTACACTTACTGGTCTAATGACCTTAGCAGTTGATGCGTCCGAAATCACTAATAAATGACAATGACTGACCCAATGACACTCAGATTGTTGTCGGCAACGAGACTAGCGCGCAGATACCAATGTGTCCGAGAATTTGATCTACTGATTATTTTTAAGACGTGTGCAAATGGCTGACTGGCAGTAATCTCAGTTCCATGGAAAGCCGCACACCTGGAGGGTTTTTCCTCAAACGCATCCTAAAATTGAAAATTTCACAATAGTTTCGGCGTGAAATATGTTTTTGTTTGTTTGAATGTTTATTTTATATTAATAATATTATTTTATGCAGCTAGTTTATAACGTTAAACTTTGAGTACAGGTTTTGAAGTCGAGCGGCGTTAGGAACGAGTTTTTAAATTCGTACGATTGCAATAAAGTAACATAAAAAACGGATTGCTTATGTTATTTTTTATATGTTAGCATTGTAAATTTGTAAGGAAATCAAAGTTAATTTTTTGGAACAATTTTATAGTAATGGCACGGGTATTTGACACCTGTGCAAAAACACAGGTGACACCTGTGCAAAAACACAGGTGACACCTGTGACACCTGTGCTGTGTTCGATTTACCGCTACCCCCACCCCACGATTCTCTGGTTGGGATTCCCCGCAAGTGTGATGACGCAATTATTCGTGACATAAATGGCAAATACGTCATAAACTGTGCCATAAGATGTCATTTTATGAACGATTTCACGTCATGAAAAAGGCTGCTCGAATACTGTGTAAACGGAATATAATGCTGAAATAAAAAAACAACAAGCCGATTTAATAGACCATTAAATTGTTGTATAAGATTTCTTTAGTATACGAAATGTTTAAGATATCTTCTCATTACTTCATAAAGAATTAATTTACAGGCAATAATGAACAGTGATATAGTTATTTCTAGTCACAAGGCATTAATGTATACATTCCTGCTGGTAAAATAACGGAGTAGAAGATACGACTGTGCTATTTCAGTTGTTACACTATGGGCGGCAAACTATACATTAACGGGAGTATATAAATGTTCATCCCACGAGATGTATCTACAGATTACGATTCATCCTCGTTTCTACGTGGGAATATGCGCTCATTTACAACGAGGGTCCCAGGTAGACGTCTCAGTCCATTGAAAATTTTATTGACGCATGGACGTAAATGGACAGCAGTAGAGAACCCGGCTCATTCTTTTATCGCGCAGAACGCGCGTCTAGTAGTCGTATCATGAAGTATTATCCTTTACGTTCCGAGTGAAAATATCCCTCACCCATAACGACTGCTATTTGGGGAGAAAATAAATCGAACTGAAATTCAAAGGTCGTAAAATGTGTCCTTAGGAACTTAGCGGATCCTCACTGGTCGTTAAAAATGTATTTTCTATACCGAAAGACAAGTCATAAACGTTTAAAGTTACACATGGACCAAAATTATTCTCTTGCCATAAAGGAAGTGTATTTTATTATTTTACAATTATTATTTTTCATTTTAGTACCTTGAAAATAGTGTGGGTTATCTATACCAAATGACAAGTTATGTTTCGAGTTACACATTAGGCAAAACTGTTTTGTTACCGTGAAGAAAGTGTGTTTTATTACGAAACAATGTTAAAGTAATACAATGCACAAAATAACGTTTTAAAATGTAAGAAATATACCGGGTGTCCCACCAACTATGGGCCAATCCCATAACTTTTAAACCTTCACGGTATCGACATGCAGTTTTCTCTCAACAATGAGGAATCATGAGGCAAGTAATATGCCCTAGAGATATTGTTTGATATGTGAATTTTTGAGAAATTTAGTCATCTTTGAATTTTTCAAGACAACTATATATTTTTCACATCAACAGTGGATAGATCATAAAAAGAGAAATCCAATATGTTAGTATTTTGATAAAAAATTTAGTACAAAAGTAGGCTTTCTGAGTTGTGATTTTAAATTAAACGAACATTATTTCCTATAGTAGCCCTTGCAACTGTCGCCGCTCGGCGCCACGAAGACTTCCTTCCCCACAGGCGACAGTTGCAAGGGAAAATATTGACCGTTTAATTTAAAATCACATGCCAGAAAATCTATTTTTGTAATAAAATTTGTAACAAAATACTAACATTTCGTACATTATTGTATCCCTCTTTTTATTATCTATCCACTGCTGTTGAGAAAAATATATCATTTTATTTAAAATATCAAAGATGATTAAATTTCTCAAAAACTAGAAGTACTACGAACTATTTCTGTAGATGAAATTACTTGCCCATGATTCTGAATTGTTGGACGAAACCTACATTTCGATATCTCAAACAGTTTACTGTTGATGGGACATTCTGTATATAAAATATTCAGTAGATATACAATTTAGAAAACTAATATTTTAAAGAGCAAATACACAACTATCAAAAAACCGCGAAATACACTGTTTCGTATGTGATTTTCTCAGCGTCGCGATGTGTGAATGTCATCATGCGTCATTAATTTTATGAAACTGGTGTAGTAACTCTAATAGTAAGTTCCAATAATCACTTCTATTCATTAAAATAAATATATCATTGATAAATTATTCGAAAAAGTTATGTAAAAATGTACGTCATAGCTCACTGAGAAATAGAGACGGATCCAATTCCAAACTGGTACCAATAATTATTAATCACTTTTCAATTCATCAATTTTTTCTACATTATTTAAAATACACTCCAAACTGAATGGTACATGACTTAACGTGCAATTTACATGCTGGTCAAGTGAATAAAATAAACAGAATTAATTCCACAAATTGAAAGACGAATTATAAACGAGAAGACGAATAATAAATTGTATATCATTAAACAGATAAAACGAGATAAGTACTCACACATAATCCATGGTTGAGATCATCGAGTGGCCGTCAGGCCACTCTAAGATGCATGCCGTGCGCATTTTACCGCTGGATCTGCAACAAGATATCGCAATTGCTGATTTCCTTAACATAACACCTGACAAAAGGTTCTGAAAAGCTTTCTTCAAAACGGGGCAAAATAATGAATTTCGCGTTGTGGTGATGAGAATTAGTGAGGAAATTGAGTGAGGTTGCCATATAATGCAACACATTTGTTTCAACAAATTGTTGGCTTATGTTTCAACTATATTATATGGATGAGCTGAAATAAATTTCATTCTGATTATAATCAATGTAAATATTACCTCAATATTAAAAGAGTATTCATAACAGGCACACAAAATAAAAAAGTTGTCAGATCAAAAGACTTGACACAGGTTTCTCTATGTGTGTCGATGCACTGAATCCCAATCTGAAGTCAGAATAGCACAACCATCTTCAGCGTTGTTTTACAAACGTTACCATCAAATTAAGCGACCCTCCGACATTTGTTCACGTTGAAATCTGATACCATTCTTACGACCGCTCTCAATGAAATCTAGCGTCACCTTTTATTTTTTTTATATTATTCTGAGCAATTTTGCCATTGAATATTCATAGTATCATGATAGTTACTTTTCACATTCTTGCCTCATACTAGACACTAACACGATATGCAATCGACGACTTTACCTTCAAGACACAACTTTTGAATAAAATATTAAATTTTATTTTCTAAATGTAATTTTTTTTCAATAAGACTATTTCCAATCAAGAGTTTTGAGATCGAATGTTTGGAATATCATGTCCCTTCCAGCCTGAATCACACACGAGCTCTGAAATTCGCAAATCAACATCAGTGCTTTACATTCGATTAGATAAACATTCTACCTTATTGCTTGTTGACAAAGGAAAATGTCTTGTCCTACTTTCAATTCTGATCCCAAGTACTGCTAAGGAGACATTGTATAAATTATGTTCTTGAGATATCTTATATATTTTACGCATGCGTTGCACTTTACTTTTTTCTCTTCTAGTCACGAAAATATTGTTGCTGTTTATTGACGTTAAAAATAAAGTGTCATTGTATATTACTTCATGCTTTACATTAATGTGCATGTATTTACATTTAGATCAAAGACTCGCGTTTTACTGTTTTACAACGTATTAGTAAATGCTTGTAATTTCCTCCATAATTAATTTTTTTTTCATTCAAATGCAAAGAAGGAATCTAAGAAAGTATCTGTGTTAGTAAAACAAAAAATTGATTCAATGAGTATATTTGAACTGAATTCGATGCTTATTTATACAGACATTCAGCGCCCTGTTATCCCTACTCCTATTTGAATAACTGCGAGTGTGGTCGTGAGCGGATTCCTCACTCACGATTAGACCATTTCTCGTGCACTAGTCGAGACATATGAGGTGTCATTCAAAGCTTCTCGATCTCCTGGTGGGAAACTGTTTTGTTTGTTTTTGGAACCAGCCGCAAGATTCTAATAAATTTCCTAAAACGTGTTTTGGCGTGTTTTAGCGCAGCGATCTCAGTGGGTAGATCGCGATTTAGACCAATGCTACCTAAGTAGATCGAAGTAGGAGCCGTTCATTAAATCCAGTACTCTGACAAAATTTTCGCTCCACGACGTCCTAATTCTATTCCACGAGAATTGGAACACTGGTCGTTCTGGAATAAGCGAAACGCGCGGCAGAACTCGCAATAGTGAGCTGCTTTGAACATAACAAGTGAAGTGTTTCATGTGCATTACCGAATTTTAAACAATAAATTTACAAACACCTACGTACACTATTACCTCGGAAGTTATTAAATTTGAAGAACGCCAAGTGAATACGGAGAAAAGCAAGAGTAATTACGTCACCTTTATTTCCTCCGAGTATTCGCCATTCCTCAAGCACATTTTTAAGTATAGACTATTTGAAATTCTTATTCTTTTTGTTCGTTACTTTTTCGTTTACTTATTCTCCTTAGTTATTCTTTTTGTATATGTTACCTAACGATTTAAAGATGAATGGATCTCACCGAGCTCCATCATACCTCTCTTTGATATGATTTGCTGTACAGCATATTCACCCCAGTGTAAAGTACTGTCACTAAACAGTTTTTGCCCTGCAGCTACTATCTTGGCTTGTCGGCCTTCCACTTACCAACTCCATCGTGGCTTTCAGGAAACGCTTTCTCCTCTTCACCCTCAGGGGCTTCTCGCAATCTGCGCCGGCCATCCACGTTTACAGCGTCCACACGTGGGTGCCCTCCACAAACAAAACACGCTGCCCGCCGCGTTGGCAAGCCTAAGTCCTTGTGTCAGCGCCGAGGCCGGGGATTCCCCTTCCAAATCCCTCGGGCGAATGGCGCCTCGCCTCACCTCGCGCCTCGAGTGGCTGCACCCGAGGAGAGAGAGTGCAGCTGCCATGTCGCTCTAGGGCCGATGAAGCTCAACACGTCTCGTAATTATTATAATGTGAACATTTATTTATTTGTCCTTTCATTTCTTTCTTTTTCATTTTTTTTCAGTTTATTCCTCTATTTTTTTTATCATACCTTATCTTTCGAAAGGAAGTACATTTTTAGAATAATAAAGCACGCTCTGGTCATTGTGCATTATGCCGGGGATTCCCCTTCCAAATCCCTCGTGCGAATGACGCCCCGCCTCGCATCTCGAGTGGTTGCACCCGAGGAGAGACTGTGCAACCGTCATGTCGCTCTAGGGCCAATGAAGTTCAACACATCCCGTAATTATTATAAGTAGAACATTTATTTACTTATCCTTTCATTGCTTTTTTATCATTTATTTATTCTTTCAGTTTATTTCTCTAATTTTTATCATACCTTATCTTTTGAAAAGAAATACATTTTTAGAATGAAAAATCACGCTCTGGTCACTGAGTGTTATGTAACATTCTGAAAGACATTGAATTCACAACTACGCAGTCGAGAATAGTCGAGCGCCTAACAGTGTAAGCCTTAACTAAATATGTAAATTTGGTCATTGTCAAAAAAATTTGTTATATAACCGACTTTAGTCGGTTATATAACAAATCTCTCTGTATGTGAATATATATAAGGGTGGCCCTCATTTTTTGATGTTTTAATGTCAGGTCGCATACCGTCAGCTTTTTTTCCCTTTTATTGCAGGGAATAATTTAAGACCTCATTTGTCTAAATTAGAGGTTGGGAGCCCGCGCCTCATCGCCGCTGAAGTGGGAAGTATGTTATAGTGCAACTATAACTTGCTCATACACGTTGCGCTCCGCCCTGCGAGGGCCACGGTCAGGTCTAGACGCTG
Source organism: Teleogryllus oceanicus (assembly GCA_964035755.1). Classification (NCBI taxonomy): domain Eukaryota; kingdom Metazoa; phylum Arthropoda; class Insecta; order Orthoptera; family Gryllidae; genus Teleogryllus; species Teleogryllus oceanicus. The sequence continues at coordinate 75,706,556 of CAXIVR010000004.1, forward strand.
GCCGAGTGAACTGCGAGTGTAATTATGGCTTCTAATTTGAGACGTGGTGATAGAAACATTTATTTAATTGGAAGTGAGTGTCACCAAATTACAGGATGTAAGATTCCATCAAACCGGCAAGTACTATCTGTGCTATTTTATAATTTACGTGAGGGAAAACTGCCCCTGCGTGAAAGTGCAAATTTAGTAGTGTGAGAATGCCTCATTTCTGGGAGAAGGCCAGGATTCCTACAAGAGCAACTGTGTAGAAAATTGTGTAGAAACTAATTGTGTAGAAAAAATTATAAATACGTACTCTCACTGGCGTAATCATAAAAAAAGTGCCGATCATTCGTCCCGCACGCGGAAAGCACATAAACGTAAGTTTATTTCAGATTTAGATAACTTATTTGATATTGCTCAATCGAATGTTTTAGAAATTATAAAAATTGAAGATAAAACATTCTTATTTAGAGAAAGAGAGTCGGAGCGAAGGGGATATATTGGGGTAGTCGATATGAAGCTAGCAAAGTGTGAAGAAAGAGCATTATTGAAATTTAGGGAAAATTAGAAAAGACGAGCCAAGGCTCAATTTACTTCCTGATGTTACTGGTATATGTGTAGATTTTTCCGAAGATTAGTCAGGTATTGAAGATATTTCTGATTAATCTGGGCCTACATTAGACATTAACCAGACTTCTCTTAAAGAAACCTAAATGGACAGATGAGTTTAGGAATGAGAAATGTTGATACTTTGAAAAAACGTGTCAGGAAATGCTTTTTAAATGAAATATTGATGGCAGTGCTCGATCGATGCCACATTAGCCAGAGAAATGCCGTTTTTATTCCCGAAACAGCAGCTGAGTCTTTAGAACATAACGTAGATAAACTAGTAATCAATCGAAATACGATCCAAAGATATCGGGAAAATTTTCGTAAGAAGAAGGCTACCAAGATTAAAGAATTATTTAAAGAAAATGAACCTAGTGATGTGTCTGTTTATTGGGATTGTAAATTGCTACCTGCTTTACATGTGCGAGATTTAAAATTTGTCGTGACCGGCCGCACACAGTTGAAGGAGCCGCCGCCGAGTGACGTCAGCGGAGCGTTACCGCCCCTGGCGACAGAAGGTGACAACCGGTGCGAGCTAGCCGAGCCCGGCTGCGCACGGCCGTCACGCCCGAGCAGGCGGGTAGAGACTCGGCCCCGCCCCTACTCCACAGCTAGTCGGCGGGCCCAAAGCCCTTCTGAGCTATAAGAGGGCTCCGACTCAACGCCAGAGCAGACAGCGAGTGGAAGTGTTAGTGAGCGTATCTTGGCGAGTGTTTTGGTGTTTGAAGTGTGGAGAGTGATTACAACGACGACTGCGCTAAGGAATTGGAACTCTCCTACGGTTATTCGGTGACTGAGCAGATTTCGGGACTTCCTCTGGATTATAACGATACGGCTTCGCTCACGGTACACTCTCCTTTTGATTCAGCACTGCAGCTATTGTACCTGGTTTTGAATGAAATCATTTTAAGGATCCTGCTCTTTTTTTTTTTTTTTTTTTTTTTGATACTTCAGTTTCGTATATTGGTCAAGAATAGCTGCTTGGAGTGCCTAAATTAGAAACATCTTCCGAAAAGCATCAAGCTATGGCTGCCTGGAATTTTCTAAAAGATTAGGGATTAGAAGACAAGGTTCAAATTCTTTGTTCTGACACAACCAGTTCACAGACTTCCGACTTTTCTGGAAGAGCATGGGATGGTTGTGATCATAGAAGAGCGGCGACTTTAGATCAACGGTGAAAATGTGTAGGAGAAGGAAAGGGAGAAGAAGAACGAGAAGAGTAATATTACCGTTGATCAGAAACACGCGTTGCTTCAAATGTTAACCAGAGTTAGAACTGTGTTCGAAAAGAGAGAAGAGCCCGTAAAAGAATATCAATTTCGATCGAGGTAACAGATGATACGCCATTCAAAGCAAAAAATTTCCCAATTCCGATTGCGTATGGAGACCAAGTACGAACACTGATTCAGCAGATGTTAGATGACGAGATTATAAGGAAGGTGGCTACGGCGTACACGAATCTTATCCTGATAGTTAAAAAGAAAGAAAGTAGCATACGACTGTATCTAGACAGCGACGGAGAGTGCATAAGGAACTATAATTATATAACACGCGACCAGAGTAAGATTTTTCCAAAGAAAAATCTTGAAAGGGGGAAGAAGGGGACAATGTGACGTTTGGGGCATTGCCACAAACCCCACAACGCCCACGCCGCGTTGGCGGAGACGTGGAGAGCGAAGGTATAACAGAACGTCGGTTGCTGATCGAAATAGGCGCTACCTGTTAGTTGCGACCTGAAGCGCGCCGGCGGTGCACTTCCGCAATTGGGGCAGCGCAGTAGGGTTGTACCGTGACGTCACTGCCACATTTAAACGGCGGAGCAGCGAGGAAACGGCCCCTTCTTGTGTGAGACGCCGAGGTGAGAAGTCGTGTAAGGTAGCGGAATAGTTGAGGGAGAGAAGCGGTAGTTCTGGAGGTGTTAGGAAGTGGGAAATGATAGAGTAGCGAGGCCATGTGGTGTAAGGAGAACATTATAGGAGATTGCAGTAAGAACTGTGAAATTTAAAACGAATCAGAATAGTGGCTGTGGTTGCGGAACTGTGAGAGTTGTTGTAAAGCATTAGTGAGGCGACACACTAGCTAGCACACGCGGAGAGACGGCAATACGCGTACTCGTGTCGCAAGAAGGCGGGCGAAGGTAGACAGGACCGTGGATCTGGTGGTGGGCGTTAAGAAGACTGGACCATGGATCTGGTGGTGGGCGTTAAGAAGATTGGACCGTGGATCTGGTGGTAGTCGTTAAGGAGACTGGTCCCTGGATCTGGTGGCAGGCGCGAAAGAGACCGCGTGACCTTCGGAGCGGCATTGAAGCGGGTTACGTTGCAGGAACGCGAGTGGCGGCACGGCCGAATTTCCAAATTTGCATAAAACTGAGGTGGGAGACAGAAACTAGAAAGGTAGTGTTGGCACCAGAAACCAGAATACTACAATTTGCATGTTGGCCTTAAAATTGAGTAACGGCGAAGTATTTCATGACCTCGTACGTCGGTAGTATATTTCATTCCAAAGCTGTATTTTAGATAATTAATTTCTGTTCCTCATTTTGTATGTAATTGACGAGGAGATTTCGTATTGTGAATAGCAGTAAGACCTGTAATAATGTGTGATGGTAAATTAATTCAGGAAGTGTAAAAAAAATTAATTAAATTTCATTCACTAATATTGGCCAAGCAAGAACTCCGTGCACGGGTGTTATAAGGAAAATTATCGCTAGCTAGGCGAAGAGTGAAACCATAAGCAAATATTTCTTTTGGAAATTACTCTAAGAGGTCTCACCATCAGTGGTTTGCATGCGTTCAAACGCGCAGCCAGCAATTGGGTAAAAACGGTTTTTTAGACATCGAGATGCTATTTGCGCCATGTTGTTGCAGATGATGGGGCAAACAAATTTGTCATTTTTTTCTTTGTACCGTCTATAATTTTAGAGGTATTGATACAACTTTGGTTTTTGAAATGGAAGTATATATTTTATTCTCTATCATCAAGTTCTTTAAAAATGAAATCTAATGATGTAAATATTGTTAATATACTAAAAGTATTTTTTGCAAAAACAATGCAATTAGAAATTGATAAACGCCATGCTGCAGCTTGCAAGGGCAGCTGACCTTGCTGACATCACGAATATTTATGAATTTTGTTCATTAAATAAATGCTTTTCTCTATTTTTAATATTCTCGTGCATTGCACTTAATCTTCCCTAATCCTCACGTACTCCACAGGGAACGAGAAGTTCCTGCGGTATGTTTTGCGGGACATACCGTTGGAGCTCTCATTCCAGGCGCTCCATGATAACCTGGAACGTGTTGGTTTCCAGGTGCGGAAGCTGGAGCGCATCTGCCGCCAGCGGCCGGGACGACGGGGCAGACCACTTCCCCTGGTCATCGCCACTCTAAAGGATTCGGAGCGCCACCGGGCGCTCCGGGAGGTGACCTCCATACGTGGGCTCCGCGTCCGCGTGGAGGTGTATCGGCCACCGCGCGGGCCCACGCAGTGCCACAATTTCCTGGATTTCGGGCACGTGGCACGGAACTGCAAGCCCCGCACACGCTGCAGAAACTGTGGGGACGCCCACGACGCCGCGCAGTGCCTGCTGGGGCTAAACCCCCCGGCGGAGGAGCGTAACTGCTCCAACTGTCTGGGCGATAACCACGGCGCGAAGTACAAGGGTTGCCCCGAGTACAAGCGCCGCTGTTTCAGGGGAAACCAGACCCAGCAGCAGCGTCACGAGCGGCAGCAGCGGGATAGCCAGTGGCGTGCTGGCATTCAAGAGAGGCGAGCGGCCGACGCGCGGTCGGAGGCGTCGCGTTCTCCCTCTCGGGAGCGCGAACCTTCGCGCCGCGGCACCACCACCCCACCCCCGCAACCACCACCGCAGCCATCGCGGTCTCAGCGTTCGCAGCGACGCGAACGCCCACGCGCCCAGCGGCAGCAGCGACGCCAGGAGCAGACCTACGCGGACGCCCTGGTCCCACGCACCCGCCAACCCCGGAAGCGCCAGCCGGCGGCCACCGACGCGGCCCGCGAGGAGCGCACCGCTCGCGTGGAGCGGCGGAGGAGGTCGGCGGAGGCAATCCCCGTTCCCGCCTCGCTGAGCGAGCAGGAGCGCGTGCTACACCGCACCATTGACGATCTCGCCCGCAACGGGATCGACTTGGTGCGTGTAACGCAGGCGCTCATGCGAGCTGTATCCGGCTGCGATCCTGCTGAGTGGCCGGCGACCATCCTCAAGTGGTAGTAATACAGCTTCTTGTGCACTCCCATGAGGTGACGGCGGCCGCTGCGGCGGAAGCGGCGGATGAGGCACGCTCTTCCTCGTCCTCGCTCGCTCCCCGTACCTCCCCCGCATCTTAAATAATGGCTGCTTCTCATTCTTTTTATAGGAACAGCTGCACCGTTGCCTTCTGGAACTGGAACGACATCTGCGCGCGAGTGAAGCAGTCAGAACTACACAGCTTTCTCGCTCGGCACAATATTTCTGTTATGATGCTGGGTAAAACATGGCTAAGCCCACATCTTTCTCTTCATATTCCAGGTTTTACCTGCTACCAGAACGACAGAGCGACACAAGCAGCTAATGCGACGGACGCCTGCAGAGGAGGCGGAACAGCAATATTAATTAGACGCAACATAAATCATTATGTTTCAGTTCTTCCGCAGCTGCAACATGCCGAGGCCACAGCTGTTGTGCAGACGGAGCGCGGGGCGCTGCGGCTTGACTCTCTTTACGTTCACCCGACCACTCCGCGGAAACGTGCGCCCAACTAGCTGTAGATATTGCTAAACTAGTAGAAGCACACACAACTCCAACAATTATGGCTGGCGATTTTAATGCCAAACACACAGTCTGGAGTTCCCGCTTCACTTGCTCTCGCGGCCGTAAGCTGAAAGCAGTTGCTGACGCAAACGGCTGCGAGATTTTTGCTCCCACTTCACCTACCTTCTATCCCAAACAGACGAATGGCAAACCCGATGTTTTAGATATCGCACTTTGCCATAAAATTCACTACCCACCAATTCTAACCACTTCCTATGAACTTTCCCCAGACCACTTCCTAGTAATTGCAGAGATGAGACGCGGCGGCGCTGCACTGTCTATTGCACCTACGACGCAGAAGCGGCGCACGAATTGGCAACAATTTCAGACGGAGCTGTAGCAACGCATTCCAGAAGCATCCGCTCTTTCAAATCCGCAGCAGATTGAAACTGAAGCAGCTAAATTCGTTGAAGCTGTGACTGCCAGCCTCAACGCCGCAGCTGAGAATCAGCGCCCCTCTAAGAAGGAACAGCCATTAACACCTTTCCTTTTGAATTTGATTTCCAGGAAAAACGCGCGCAGAGTGTGGCAGAGCACGCGACACCCCGCTGATAAGCGAGAGCTAAATCGATTGAAGCGGAAAGTTGAAATCGAACTTGCTGAATTTCGCAATCAGAAGTGGGAAAAATTTCTATCAGGTCTCAAACCTGAGGATAATTCACTATGGAAAATTTCCCGCATGCTTCCCAGGAATCCAGTGACAGTGCCGCCGTTGCAAATCAGCCCAGAAGAATTCGCCGAGGTGAACGAGGCGAAAGCGGAACTCCTTGCTAATGCTTTAGAATCTGTTTCGGCCGGTAGAGGAGGCGCCGCCAATCCCGCACGGTGTCGAAGTGCAACAAACGGTAATGGCGGCACTGCACGCGCCCGCCGACGAGCCGAGTTTTGCAGATGAAGCAGAAGTTAAAGTGGCCACTGCAGAGCTGAATGCTAAAAAAGCTCCCGGCCCAGACGGCATCAGTAACGACGTCCTGAAGAAGCTGCCGCAGCAAGCTATAGTGTTTCTAGTCGCACTGTTTAATTCAATTTTTATGTTTCAGCACTTTCCGAGTCAGTGGAAGCATGCACATGTGCTAACTTTTAATAAGCAGGGAAAAAATCCAAAACTGCCCGAGTCGTATAGGCCTATTAGCTTATTAAATACATTCGGAAAACTGTGAAAAGCTAATCTTAAAAAGAATTCTAAAATTTGTTTCAGATAATTCATTAATGAATATTGAGCAGTTTGGCTTTCGCGCGAGCCACAGCACAACGCATCAACTTGTGCGAATTACGGACCGCATAAGACGCAACTTCAACGAGAGCCGATTCACTGGTGGAGTGTTCCTCGACGTTGCCAGCGCATTTGACAAGGTCTGGTATGTCGGTCTCCTTTACAAACTCCATACCTTGAACCTTCCAATTTACCTAATACACCTTGTTCACTCCTTCCTAGCAAACAGAACGTTTCAAGTAACGCTTCTGAATGCGAGATCCAGCCGCCGCGCCATACGGGCCGGAGTGCCACAATGGAGCGTGCTAGATCCTACGCTCTTCAGCCTCTATGTTCGCGATACGTCTGCAATAGCCACGTCGAAAAAGATCGAGCTTCTCCAGAAGTGCTTGGATCAACATTTACTTCAGATCCAGGAGGGGCTGAAGCTGTGGCGCGTCAAAGTCAATGTGAGTAAGAGCACGGCCGTGCTCTTCACACGGCGACAGCGATTCACGCAGCCGAAGCCGCTCGCGCTTAGTGGAGACGTAATCAATTGGGCCAAAAATGTCAAGTACTTAGGAGTGACATTAGATAGCTCACTCACTTTCAGCCTGCACATAGATAACGTGCGGAAGAAAGCGCGGCAGACCAGAGGCCGCTTGCGATGCTTATTTCATAGGCGGAGCAAACTGTCAACGGCAAACTGCCTCGCGCTTTATAAAGCAATGATTAGGCCACAAATGGACTACGCATGACCTACCTGGGCAATTGCTGCAGAAAGTCATTTGAATAAACTGCAAGTAGTTCAGAATGAATGCCTTAAGGTCGCCCTCTGCACCCCTAAGCACACTTTAATACAAAATTTGCATCGCGATGTTTCAATGCCACTGCTAAAATAGCACTTCAAAAGCATTATTTCCAAATTTTTCAGAAAAGCCGCTGTCTCCGAAAACACTCATTTCCGAGGTCGCTTCATACGAACCTGATCAAAAGGCGAAGTATAAGCGACCGAAACAATTCCTGGAGTAAGATAAATCTGAAACAGCGAAATAAGACTTGAAATATAAGCTTTGAATTTCAGCACACGCAATGCGCGCGCCAGTTGGCTAAAATCTAACTGATCTGTTTTTTCTTTCCATGTTGCAGGATTGGCCATAGATGCCCGTAAGGGTAGGAATGGTTGCACCGCGCTGGCGTGAACGTACATTGAACCTTACGTGCGTTCACAAAACTGCATAAATACACACTCGGAGTTGTCGCTTGTTTCCCGCTCTTCGTGAGCGTGGTAGTGACCGCCGGCGTCTCACTCTATGGTCGCCTTCGGGTTGACCGAGTCGGGAATCGGCACCGCGCCGAAACCGAGCGACCCACCGCAAGCCTATCCGTCTTCGCCGCCGCCACCGCTGCCTGCCACCCTTCCCCCACCCTCCTCATGGCAACGACCGACTGAGTGCTGGGCTGTGTAGCCTCTGTTAGGATGTAACCGTACTTGCAACAAGTGCTCATAATAAACCACTTCTAATAATCAACCTGGAGTTTATCTTTCTCCCGATACATACTCCCTCTTATCATGACATCACGACAATGTCTTCCTCACGATTAACATGTCGAGTGAAGCGTCGAAATGATTACCCGACTTCTCAGAAGATGACATGCGACTACATGTGAACTCTTGAACCAATACGCTGCCAATTCATGATTGATAGCAACCCTAGAGACTTCCCATCTTTGTAAATCCGACCGATCTTTGTAAATCCAGCAACAAGCCAGAGTTATTGCACGTTCAATAAACGATCACTGATTATAGATGAAAAGCAGCAACTTGTAAAGTAAAAAATACTTTCATTTTCTTCTTCCTAGACATTTTACATCGTTATTTTTTTGTTTTGTTTAGGAGTTTGAACGGCGCTGAGTACTGTTTAAATGTTGCTAATTCTTAAAATAACAATGAGATCTAATAGCGTTAGCTATATCTAAAGTGACTTAATATAAGACAGAAAAAATTGAGAAATTATTTGAAGAACAAAAAATATTTTTTTTATAGCCAGTTCTCGGATAGTTCATGATTTTTTAGCCTGACGTCCCAAATAAATGCATATGAGACGAGTAGGGTATTACGTTAATCTTATAGGTTAAAAATACGTCCATTTACTCGATGACACAATTTATTTCATACTTTTAAAATATCACTAACCATCATTGAATTACTCAGTACTATTAGCGTAAGACTCACAGTTATCATACCTACAGTTGCATACGTTCAAATTTATTTTTTCGGTCACATTGAGTGGGAACATTGAAATAAAGAGTGTAATAAGTGTCATAACTATAAATTTCTTTGCTTTCATATCATACGTCATTAAATTATTTCTATTTAAAAATTTCTTGCTAGATCAGTCGCAAATGCTATTATACATTACAATGTAATAAAAGATAATTCAATGAATTACATTAATTAAACTATTCTAGATCACAACGTATTTACGGATTAATAAAGGACAAAAGAGAAAATGCGTTACAAAACATCAAACACCGCCCTTGGACAAAGATTGCGACTTGAGATTTCCCAGTCATAAAAGTAAAACTTTAATAGGATTTTATGTTTTCATGGATATTTTGTAGTACTTGAATGATAAATCGAATGAGAGAGTGGGGAGTCTTGTAGGTGCGATGGTTCTCACCGAGTTTTATCCCGACGCTACGAATATTTCAGAAAATTCATGTGCATAATTTTGAAAGTATGAGTAGTTTTCGTATTAGTTCTGCTTGAAGCCCAGGTAATTTAAAAAATATTTTCCCGAAAACGGCTTCAATTTCTTTTTCTTTATTTCTTCTAATAGAACAAAATATGCTTACAAAAATGCCAATATGCGATTTTCAATATTCTCTGAATTTTCGAAAATAGCTAAAGTCACAAAGGATATGCTGCAATAGTACCATTGGTTTTTACGATTTTAACAATTCATATTTATTAAAGAAACCCAAGTGAGAATGTGCGATCACCCCACAAGTATTAATTCCCTCTAAAAATGAAATAGTTTCATACTGGAACCGAAATATGAATGTTTCTTTCAACCCATTCTACGGAGTCAGGGTACCCTCCAAAAACACAAGTGTCCTAAGCTTCACCTTGTAAATTACGGTTTAATTAACATAACTCGTGTTTCTAAAGGGGCACATAACTCTGGAGTTAAGGGTGTAACATGCAGCTTTGCAAGCTAAGCACGTTGACGTGTGATCCAGTGTATTGGTATTGCACGAGTTTCTGTTTCCCTTATAACATAATCATCGGATATCAATTTTTACCTAATAAAAGTGAGTGGCATTAGCTGAGGCTAATTTCATATCAAACAGCCGTGAAATATTTTGTGTCGATGTTATTTTGTAAGTTGATGCAAACCCATCGTTTTTCTTTTGCGCAGAGGATAAGGCGTGTTGTTGTAACTACGTATACTCACAAGGGCCAACAGATTCAGGACTTGACGAAACATTGTTTTTTCCTCGGATGTGACGAGTACATTGGGCCTTTCCTCTTTGGGGGAATGGGGATTGGAAAAGATTTAGTGCAATAGAAAGGGATCTCATTCAAAATGTTCATTGTACAATCCACATTCATGTTTTATTACAATTGATAGTTAAAACATACTAAAGATGTTGGGGCAATGTACCAACGGTATGCAAATAAAGGCAAAATTGAAATTAGATAGAATACAGCAAAAATATTGTACCAGTAAGTTGAGTTTAATTTGCTTCTTCTAGCAATGACGGGCAAGGAAATTTTTTTATTAATTTTTCTTCTTATATAGCGAAGTAAACCCTTTACAAGATTGTATATGAACTATAACCTAGCAAGCTGAGTACTATGTGTTACAGGAGAGCGAGGATACTCCCACTGGTAGACCTCAATAATTAATAGTTTTGTATGCGAGAATGTATGGGATAATAAGACAATTACAGGAAGAAAAGAAAGTAAAAAGTTTGTAAAATCTTGCATTTATCTTTATAGCGGTTCAAATTTATCCTTTAGGAAAATAGATTTGATTCTTCGGTGTTGGTTATATGTTTTTTCTAGGTTGAATATGAAAGTTGCAGGGGAAGATGGCAAGGAAACAAAATGATTGGTGACTGATATAATCATCAATCGTGTGAAGAACAAACACTATGTGAAGATGCCTTTACACGCAACAAAGCGCTTTGACGGCAGTGCGAAGGATTTTATTTTGGAATGTTTGGAGAGTTTTACGTACCGAAGGTGCAGCTTCTCCCCAGATCGGACATACATATGTAATAATGGAACGAATGGCAGTTTTATATAGCAATAAGGAATAGTAAGGAAACTGTTTACTCTAAATAGTATTAATATATCAAATAATTTGATTAATATAGATAGACTATAAGGCCTGTATCTAGCGGGGTCATTGCGGGTTTAGTTTGGTTTTAAATATTGTATCATTTTGCAAACCTTGTAGTCTCTCTCTACAACGACACTGCAAGGGGATAAATAAACTGCTTTGACTAAAATAAATTATTTATATGAAGATACAACTTCACAAAACTTTCTTTATTACATGTAGGACTTTCCTCTCAACATTTCATTGAAATCAGAAATGGTTGCTTGGGACTCCAAATTTACACCACTTAACATCCAATGACGCATGTACATGATATCAGACGTTTTCTCACAAAATAACTATAGGCGTCGATGTATTCAGACAATATATTATAGTTGTTCAATTTATCCAAACACAAGTTGGTTATGAAACTTCATTTTATGCCCATAACAGGAATTATTCCGCATTCCCACAGAGCACATACTGGATTAAAGTTGAGTTCGGCCGGGGGGCAGATGGGTAATTGGTGGAGGTTTGAGGGGTGAGAGAACAAGAAGCTGAAATAACTATGTAGCGCTATAGCCGGGAGGGTTAAAACGGGTTCGAAAATAATGTTGAACACGCGGGAAGTGTGTATTAACAGTAATTGCAATCACTCCATGCGACGTTGTTACTGTGGATAGAACTATTGGGACATGTCTGTGCAATGTTTCAGTGGAAAGTGCCTTTCATTTTATAAGTTTCCCCATGATGTTTGAAAAACTGGGAAATAGGAATATGATACCTTCTGCACTATTCTGGACGTGACCAACGAACACCGGCGAGTCTCTTGGTAGACGCCAATCTTGGCTGCACTAGCACCCAGTTTTTTAATTCAATATTTAGCATAATAGTGATACCTCTTATTTTAAAACTTTTCCTTCTCAAGTCAATTTTATTTGTGACATAGGTGAAATGAAGTGTATTTTATTGTTTGTGTGGTTGACTATGTTTCTTTGGTGATTTGCATTAGCGATGATCTTGCTCCAAATTTCATTTGCAAAGCTCCACGTATGCGAGTTACGTTGAATATGATACATTTGAAAGGACTGGTTAAACGGTTCGAATCTAATACGTCGATATAATTTTTCCTTAACAATTCGACCAGACTCTCATGTCTTTGATTCATGAAAGGTGTTGAAAGCTCAGGCAAATTAGACAATTCGAGTGAAAAAAAATCCAGGAGTTTTGAAATTTTGCATGATTGTTCAATGGTATCTATGCATTTTAAAGTAAATAATATGTTGTTTAACTGAATTGAATTAGACCAAAAACTGGTCATCACGTTTTTGGTCTAATTCGATTGGGGTATCATCTTTCATGCCATGTTTTTGGGAAGTGATGCAATAAAACGCCGTAAGATAGCGATACAAGCCAGCGAACCTAAGAGCTCATGATGAGCTTCTTCTAAGAAGATGCAGTCAATCATTCTCCTGGCCTTTGTAAGTGGTGCAGTCGAGTGGATCCATGTGAAGGCGGTTTAATACAAATCTTCAGTAGCTAGAGAAGGATTTTTCTAAGGATGAGGCAAAGTGACAGTTCGCGTAACAAGTGAACATCACATGTAATTCAGAGAAGTATCCCTCCGCCACGACAGCTGTTTAGCCACACCCCTTTGTAAAATGCTAATGGCTCATTTGAAAATATCTCTATGCAGAAGTCTAAGAGTTTCGCTGAGGTATATGCACGTACGCGAGTCCGGGATATATTTAAATTTAATTACGTATGTGGAAAATCTCTTAACAAGCTCTCACAATCGACAAAAGAAAACTGCCACGAATGTAAATAGAAAGAAAAATGATTTAAGCCGGAAACACGTGCACCGGTACGCATCTCGCATTCAAATCTCGGTTTTTAAATAAACATATTATTTATCACACAAAAAATAAATGTAATGTAATTTTATAGAAAAAAAATATTTTTTGCAGATGAGTTCACAACACTGCACTTCCTAATTTCAATTATTTCTCGCGGTGACCTACATTTTTGTCGGACGAGAACATCACAAAAGGAAGCGTCAAAGTCATTTACAAGTTAGCCAACTGCAAACACACGAATGCAGGAATGGAGTCTAATAGCCTCAAGGACACAGCGACCACCGAATCTTCAGTTATGTTGCCAGCACTAGCTGGCTCATCCTTAGGCTCACTTTGGCTCTTCCTTAGGAAAATCGTTGTATATAAGGTTCGAAGAAGAAGAGCTTCTTATATATTGTAGCACAGTTTTCGAGTAGCACGACTGCTGGCCAAGCATTGGTTTAAATGAAGGTAATCACACAAGCGGTGCAGTGGCGCTTCTGTGCCGGTTAGTGACGCAATTCCGCCACCAGCAGCGCAACCGCGCTTCCGCACCACCAACAGCAGAACACATTATAAATGGAGCCCTTCACAATAGCAGACCAATCGGACCGCCGCTGAGTGGAAATATTTACGTGTTGATGCCTTGTGGCCACCAGCGCCCACAGCATTGCGACTCATTTTCCACACTCAGTGGTGCTATTCGGTGGTTGAGTGCGAAGGGGCCTAGCCCTTGTAAGTGGCGCTGTCGAGTGAGTCCATGTGAAGGCTGGACAATGCGAATTTTTAGTAGCTATAAGGTCTGAATAAAATTAGAACGTTAACATTTTGTGGTCACGTGACGACGCCCCAGCGCCGTAACCTATGGAACAGTGAATTAGAAGCTTCAGAATGTGTTTTGTTATCACCTAAAATTAGGAAACAAATGTTACGAGCAAGCAAATGTTACGAACAAACTAGTTAGGAGTTTCTGAACATTCTTTTCTTCTACTTGCCGAGTTAGTGTTGGGTGCTCGTGGCGCATTACGTGGCAAAGTCGACCCCCTTCCTCCACACCCAAATGTGAGCTACATTCTAATTCGTAGTGTAAGTATTACGACAACTGGGGTTGCCCTGTTAACTCATCGCTTTCAACAGCAGCCGTGTGTGATTACGGAATTTGACGTGTTATTTTCAATTGTATGCTTTAACTGTTATCGGATTAATAATCCGATTACTGTTATCGAACTCCTGTATTTTCGTCCAAATTTCTAAATACCTTTCCCCTTCCTACTTCTTCTCGCTCGGGGGCTTTCCTGGCGCTCTACCTGCTCTCCAACTGGGGACCGATGAAGAAGAACACTCCTAAGGAGCTGTCGCGATCGTGTGTGTTTTCTCGCGTTCTTTGAACATTTGCCAGCTTTCGTGACGTGCAGAAAGCTTCCTTCTTGCTTGCTTCTTTTACGCTAATCGAAATATTTGAGAAGTATTCTTTTGGTTGCAAAATTTGATTTCAACGTTTTACGAGGCCATCAAATTTATGATTTCAGATTTGGAGTCTGTTCATTTGCAGCATTCTTTATCGAAAAAGAAACGAATGAAATGGCAGGTTCATCGATTCCAGACTGAAACTCATTGCAAATAATGAGTGAAAAAAAAAGTCACAGGCATCAAATTTTGGCAACAGGTGCACTTAAACCTAACAAAGAATTCTGTTGAAATATTTACTATTACCACGCCTAAATACAGAATATCTCAGTCGTTTAATAGATAATACAAATCATTGTAGAAAATACCTATTGCAGCAGCCAATATCACTTTCGAATTATTGATACCTTTCAAATTCTTATTTCATTAATTTATATTTTTTTAGTTTGTCGTTTATTACGTAAACGAAACTTTAAACATTAAGTAAACAAGAAGTTGGCAAATGTGTGAACTTTTTCTTAATTTTGTACTCAACCCCGACCAATGTTAATTAAACCTCCTGAATTTTCAAAAATTGCGCTATTCAAATTTTCTTTTTAAAGCTTTCGGAAAGTTATTTTGCCAACTCTATCGTTTGGAGAAATGGCTACGTTCAGTGCTTACTACACCTAACATAAGTAACAGAGTTTTAATACTAAAGTGTGGAGGTATTTATGCGGGTTGGAAATAATTTTACGGGTTCACTTAGGATTTTATTACACAGCCGTTAAAATAATGAGAGAAAGTACGTGCGCTTGTTAGACCTTTAATATCAGCCTACATTTGTTTTCTTTTAATTCATTCTCTAGTCTATATGTAGCTGTAGCCTTCCTTATTCCTTCACCTCTTTTGTTTCTTAAATACTCATGTAGATGGACCTGTGTCATCTATTATATTAAAGTGACGATATGTAATATGTGCCATGAAACATTAGAACCACTGGACTATTTGACCAAAATTTGCAGCCAATACTCTCATTTCTCAGCAACGAAAATCTAAAGGAGCCTTGTTAAGAACCAATTTATACAAAAACGCTGTTTCACGTAAAACAATGTAACTCACTACTTTGTGAATGGCCTTTTTTATAAATCGATTAAAGAATTTACTTTTAGCAACCCAGAAATCAGAACATTCTGTCCATTTTAATAAGGAAATAAACCTTGTCCTAAGGCAAGTTATTTGGAAATAAATGTATCACTTTTTCTATTATCTTTTTTGAATACAATACCATACTTTATTACATATTTTAAGCAAATTTTGTCTATATTTAGATATGTTATTGACCTCTTCAAACAAAATAAAATTAACATAAAAAGTTCCGTCAGGCGCAAAATATTATTCCTTCAGGTCGAAAATATTACTCTTCCAATGACGTACAAAAAATCGAAGAAGGTATATCCCTCCTTCATAGACATTCATGACAAGCAATTGTATCTTATCATCTCTATATCAAATATTAATTTTACACACGTTTGTTTTTATTTTTGCGATTACATTAATTAAACGATATTTCTAAACTGGGGAAATAGTTCGCTCGTAAATTGTTTCATTTCAATTGCTAACATTCTCAATTCTTTCTTATACAAGTTTTATTGCTTGCTTCACCGCCTATCAAATCAACTTTAATTAGACCCGCGTTATCTAAGGGGTGGATGGAATGACCGCTTCAGGGTTCGGGATGATAGAGGACCCCTGCAAAACCTTTAAAATGCAAAAGGAATCAAAACTAGCGGTTTTACAAAATGGTACAGACTTTATCGTTCTAGCCACTTCCTCTTTATAATGGCGCGGGGATTTCCTCTGAGCTTTTACCACCCATTTTCAGCAGGTTAAGGGAGCTATCAGGACTCCTGGCTGATACTACCGCTACCCGTAGGGAGATCATCCATCAAATGGAGAATCTCCAGCAAGCCAATCAACTGTGGGATATGGGCGCAAATTTATAAAGTAAAGAAGAGCACGTCGCACGGAAAAGTATTAAATCGAACCAAAGGAGAATCTCGAGTAAGTCAATCAAGCAAAAGATCAGCATGTTGTTGAAGACATATCAAGAAACCGATGAAGTGCAGATGATCTCATGAAACCGATGTAGTGGAGGATTTAACGTGAGTTGAATAAAGTAAGCGAAGCAACGTTACACGAGATTGGACGTACGAAGAAACTTTGTATCAAAAACGCGCTTGAGAAAGAGGCGACTCGGTAAATTACAATATTTGGGAGAGAGATAATCTTAATGTATTGAAATGTGATAATGTAATTGCGACTTTGCTCCTTTTGATTAATACAGTAGTGATATTGTCATGAAAAAGATTTCTCTACTTTAATGAAATTGTTGGTTTACTAAACATTTCGACGTAGTAGTCAAAGATGCTTCTGTTGAAATGCATGATACACAGAAGTTTTCGTCTTGAAAATACTCACGACAAAACTAACAATTTCTTCTAGATTGAGAAAAGTACAGCTAAAATTACTTGTCTAAAGATCATCTTAGTCTGAGGTAAAACGTCTAGTGCTCTTCATTTCGGTCTAATTCTTGGGGTAAATTTTTTATCCATATATTCAAAATTAGTAGCTGGATCACGGAATTTTATACTACTAATAAATAAAACTATAACAAATAAATGGCGTAAAAATCCTGCAGTTTTGATCAGTTAGAATAAAAATATAGAACATTATATTTGTATAATTTTATTACAGATAATTTTGTAATTACTCATGTAGGTACAGCTTTCTTCTAAAGTATTGCATCTTTTTTGCTGAAAGTACGTAGGACTCCCAGAACAAACACATAGGTACTTCAAACTCAAGAACTATTAAAACAACGTCATTTATTTTGTTGCAATGCACTTTTGAGTTTTTAGTACAAACATTTTTCAATTTTTAAAATGTTTAAACTTAAATATTTTCCTTATTTTTAACAAATATTAATAATTCTAGAGTTTGATATTCTTTACTCTCCTTTACAACCATCTGCCAAAATTGAATTTAATGGAATGGGTACTTTTGATTTTAGATGTATCTAAAGCTACAAAAATGCAAGTTTCGGAAAAACGAATTTAAAGATATTGTGGCGGCACTTTCGAATCGACGGAATTATTGAAATGTGATTATGACATTTTGAGAAACAACGGTCACTGAATGCAGCCTTTGTAAGACGCCACTCGTCCGGGGGACTTCCCTTCTCGGCGACCCGCGGAAAATTTACGACAGGCAGCTGCCTGCCTGGCCCTCGGCGCGATCCTCGCCACCCCGGCGCCGGGGGGCTTCCGATAAACAAACCCCCTGACCTGCGCTCGTCCCAGAGAGAGGGTGCCTCTTAGCCGATGTTTATCATTAGAAATAACTTCAAAATTACAAACTCTGACAGATTCCTCACACGTGCACGCACCCAGCGTGAGAGAGAGAGACAGAACATTTTAATCTAGTGGAAATTTCCAGAGATCCTCGCATGGTGATTGGGCGAGAGAAATTTAGAACGTAGTATACTTTGACCAATTAGAATTATAGGAACATGGGGAGGGAGCGTTTTTCTTAAGAAGGGGTAACTCGGGGAGGGGGGAGGCGAGCTCTGCAGCGCTGCGCGAAGACGCGAAGAGGAAGATTGGAAAAAGACGTCAAAGTGTTAGGACGTATTGTGGTAGAAAAGAGCACCACGGGTCGCGAAGTGGACCGGTGTTCTGGGAATGGGGCTGACTGCCGAGGCGATTGCTGTGCGTAAGATTGCTTAAGGGACAGTAGCAGATCTTATCCAACCGCGGTGAACAACTGTGAGCGTTCACGAACATTAATCCGACGCAATCGCGAAGCGTTACACATTTGTGTATCGGGGCCAGTCACCCACATGTGTTTGCGGCCCTCTGCTTCTGTCTGGGTCTGGCCAATATGTCACGCGAAGTATCTCGTGAATGAGCGGAGGAGACGGTCGACTCAAGACGGCGGGGCTACCGTTGACCTGCCCAGGAAACTTCGCCCCCATCAGCTGTCTCCAGACGCCCTAGAGAGGGGCCATTGACCTGCAAGCCTGCCCAGGAAACTTCGCCCACATCAGCTGTCTCCAGACGCCCTAGAGAGGGGCCATTGACCTGCCTGCCGACCCTTCCAGCAGCCTGCGAGAGATCAACTCGCAACCACTAAATTGTGTATGCCCTAGACCCACGCGATTGGGTATATAACCAAGAGATTGCTCTTCAAGCAGACTTGTAACATTTTTTAAATTTTTTTTTTATTTGTGTTAATGTCAGCGAGGCCGCGCATGGCCCAAATTATGTTTAATTTTAAGAATTTAAATGTTGAGCTCAACGGGTAGGGTGATAGTAATTTCTTCACCCAGTTTCTTTCTTTTGTCATGTAACTTCCCTGGTTTTGGACCAGAAATAAACCTATCGTTAAATTCTGAATTATTCTTGCAACATCCTTCCTCCTCCACGCATTCTCAATTTATAGAACTTGAAAAGCCCAACCGATCGAGCTCTGCCGGTGACAATATATATTGTACTTACCCTTCTTCAGAATTCACCAGCTCCATAATTCTCATCATTTTATTGGTGCACATCATTCCTCTTCCTTTTATTGTTCCTTCCTTGTACCTAGCAACTTTATGAATTTCCTGCATGGCTTTTTCTGCTTACAAAATGCGCTCCTTATCTATTAGCTTCAACGCTTTAAATGTATTTACACGAGGTTCAATACCAATTTTCTCAAGTACAAATCTTCTGCTTTGCACTCCATCATTGAAGAAAATATCCACATCTAACACACCAATTTTGAGAGTATTTCTACCAACGAATACAGTTTTTGCAACCTCTCCCACATACAGCAGTTAAAACTCTCATTGGGATTTTGCGTTCCCCCATGCACACATTTCTTTAAACGTTTTTCATCAGTGAGATCCCTACATACAGGCTTGACATCCATTATAGCCATGGGAAGAGAATATTTGTGTTTATAATCATCTCCCCCAGCTTTTGGTACCTACACCATGAGTTGATATCCTTAGGGCACAAATTATGAACATGACTCTCATCTGTGGACATCTTGTGGAAGTAAGAAGCCCACACTGCTTGCTTCATTGACTTTACATCTTTATTTTTCCTTATTGCCATGGCATAATAATTCTGGACCTTGTCAATTTCTCCAGCAGTAAGTCTTCCTCTTTCTTTTATACCTTTCCCATCACTCAATTTCTTACCAGAAAATTCCGGCCCCATTTTTCCAAGCCTTTTCTGGACATGGCCCACACACTCCAACTAACTGATAGTAAGTTCTTCCCCATATGGCTTTTGCTTTTGGTCTGCCATGAAGCCCTTACTGTCACCACCCTCACGATATTGGGAGTAACACACACCATGTGAACTCTTAGAGCTCATAAATATAGACAGGTCACCTTTCACTTCCATGCCACCACTTGAGCCCTCGTAGTTCTTTACACAGTTGTGAGTAATGTCCCCTTTCACACAGCCATGACAGAATTTCGTGATGACATCCACATCCAAAACTTTACCTGTGTCCACAGATGTGGCTGTCACTACTTCATTTAGTGGGCCCCTCTTCTGCCAACTCCCATCAAATGCAGCAGCAATATCACTTCTTTCATTTTCTTCAATACATTCATGTGCAGCCCTCACCATTGATGTCTCTGCTACATTATTTATTGAAGAGTATATTACATTGTTACACCTCTCAAATTTAGCAGCAGGGGAGGGAGATCCATCGATGTTCTAGCTGCCTTCTGTCCCTTACCAATGCATCTCATAGCATAAGCTAATCTCACATTCACATTAAAATATATATTGCTTCTTTCTGAAGACATGAATAAGACCACTGTGTGGCATTTCATATATTTCAACAAGTTTGTTGCACATCCTTTTCTTTTCTCACTATATTCAGAAAATCATTATTGCAATATTTTGTAAGAGACCTCACATTTTGTAAGAGAAAATTGTAGAGAATATTCATATTTACAATCAAATTATTCTCTCCAGAAGTTTCAGAAACGTGTGGCAATTCATTCTCATTGGAATGAAACACAAGCTTCCTTCTGGATGCACTTGAAGGGGTGCTCTTCTCAGCAGGTTTACTTGTCACAAAAGTTGCTGGAGAAACAGCGCTTTTCGCAACAGTGAACCTATTACCACGATGACGCTGCTTAGGATTAAAAGCCCCTATTCGCGGCATTATAAACAAAGCTCTCATTCAAAACACAGCTCTCATAAACGTATACAAACAACCATGCAACGTACGTGCGTACATGACACTACACAGAATTTACAAATGCACTACTCCTTGAGCCAAACAAAACACTGTTGTCTAGGAGTAGAACCAACTTATGAAAGCAATACTTTCAACGAACAGCATGGGAAATAAAATTATAGCATAGGTTGCAATTTGAAAGATACTTTGCATTTTGACAGCTGCCACGCCCCTGTGTCGTTTAACAGAGGACATTTTAAAATGGATTTGAAGATAGAAACAGCACTCAAACGTATAAGTACATGGTATCAAAATGACCGGGATAGCGCGAACTTTCAAATGAGCATATTTTTGAAACAAAAAAGATTTTTTGACACATTTTGACGACCTACGCCCCTTAATGGAACTACCGAATAATATGAAATAATTAAAGATTTTTATTCGAATTCTGGAAGACGTGTTTTGCACATATGACGTGATTCTCGACACCATCGAACGGCACTGATAAGTGATACCCACCGTTCGTGTTGAAAGCGATAACATTGTTATTTTGTGGCGTTGCCACCTCCGAGAGAGACACTTCAGTCTCAGTACATTGTTCCTACATTCCTTTGTTATGCGTCAGTGGGTCAGTAAATGATAGTAAACAAAATATTGATGAAATCTTTCGTGTCGCCTCAAATGCGAACATTTGGGAATTAGTGTGATTTAATGGATACTTTAAGATATGGTGGTCGTAATTATGTAAATAAATAAGTTTGAACTAAAACATTTGAAATATTATTACACGGAGAGAACGATGAATGTATAAAAATATTGCGTGTCTCAGCAAAATTGTACTGAATAAAGGTACCCGTAAGAGAAAAATATCTCTTCAAATAATGTCATCTATCAATGTTATAATATATTGTGACGTCACGGGATTATACGAACCCGTAACGCCACCATAAGCCACTAGAAAAGACCAGAAAACAGAGAAATAGGGTACGCGGCGGAGCGATGGTCCGAGAAAGCGACATCTACCCGCAGGTTTTCGCACTCCGATGTCCAAAGTTAGCGGATAATATTTTCTTGAGAGGGCGCGGAGGAGGAGAAAATTCACCCCTCCAGAAATTTTTCCCCAGGCGGAGTTGCATAAATACCGCGACGTACTTCGGAAAAGCTCTCTTACAACTTCGACAGCGACGGCGACTCAACTAAATTCTTCAGCGATAGTAATTGGTTAGTGCAGGAGTATAATTTTACTTGCTTAAGTAAAGCTGATTTAAGAAACGCGGTAATAAGTGATAGCATTCAGAAGCAAAGTGCATGTACATTATTAGCACTAACATCACGCGAGAAAGCAAGCAATGTGACTGCTTGAACCTGAAATAGTTTCATAATTGCAATAAATTGGCGCAGAAGGACTCTGAACGAAATCCAGTATTTAATTTTGTACGTCACGACCACGCACGCTCAAAGTGTGGTATGTCGGCCGAGTGCTAGAAGTAGTCAATTCAAGCACGTTAGTTATTTAAAACTGGTAGCGCGAGCAACGGGTACGCGGCAGGCGGCAGAAGGACGACTCCAGTGAACACTCAAGCGTAGGCGAGAAGGACTTGGACCAATCCGTGGATGGTACGAGCCCGAGATCGAGAGAAAGGTTTGGAATTTGGACGTGTGGCGGCATCCTGAGATCGAGTGAAGGAAGTGGTGTAACCGCGGGACATCGAACCAGTCAAGTGACGTGGCGAGGACTGCGAGCGACCGAACACCCCAAGGTTAACTGACGGCGAGCGGGAAGGAGGTGTCGAGGTAAAGAACTGGCAACTTCTATGCGGCAATTTGTTGGGAAACCGTGTAGCTTTAAATACCAGGCGAAGCATCCTAAAATAGGTGAAAGTTCCAAATAATTACTGGGAAATATTTCGAATGTCTGAGCGGCAGTTTTTGATTTCATTCGCTGTACGCACCAGTAAATTCGTTTGAATGTCATACCTTGTACAACTTTTCTAAGTAAATTATAATTTTTCATGTAATGTCAAAGTAATCTTATTTGAAAGTCATTGTTTCCATTGTATGATGTCAGGGATAATCAGTTGCTATAATTTTGTAAAGGGTACGATTTAGTAACGTGTGTGTCACGTTTATTCTTCTGTTAGAGTTTACAGCATTGTAATAAAGGCGCAGCTCAAGACTGACCTCTGTGAAGTCTATAATAGAATAATTGTAGAGAATCACTTAAAGGGCCGTGCACGGAGAAAACTTAAGATTAACAAAAGTTAAATGAGGTACACGAAATAATTGAGAAGGAGGTAGACGCAAAAGTATTGTGAATAGTGCTTATTGAAGTATTCAGGCAGTCAAGGTGACGCTTATACATTCTTTTATGGTTGTGTTATTTCTGTTCTTTTTGTTTCTGTTTTCTTTGCAGTGACCAGCTACGCAAAGTGCATACTTTATTGTATATTTGTGCCACTGTGTAATTTGTTTTACTGAATATATGCTCATTTTACCTGAATTTTACATAATTCATTGTGTCAAGGGTTCAGACCTTTCTCATACCCGAAAGATCCTGCTTCCTGAGAATTCAAAGCTCGCTTCACGAGCATTCATAGTTTCACGCTTCATCACCACCGGCTGGAAGATAGTAGGTGGGCGTGTTATAATATATTTTTAATTTAACCCTCAACTGGAGTGGTGAGTTTTTCTTATATAACTAGCATCGTGGTGCCATTTTCATCCCATTAATTTTTTCATGAAAATGTGAAAATTTGCGAGAAATTTTAAAATATTTCTCATTAATTATATTTTTGTAGTTTTTTCAAAATCATTTTAGATAAAATAATTCATATTTAATAAATTGTTATGTATTAAAATAATAATTAACTCTGTGACCGATTACTGACAAATCATAAATAAAACCAATCATTTTTTAAAATATAATTTTTTTATTATCATTTTCTGATAAACATATTTAGAGGTAAGATAGAGATTTGTAGAGATATAAACATGACTGCAAAAATAGACCCGTAGACACTCCTTACAAAAGTGTGGCTGGTATTCATGACTCATTGACCAGCACCATTTATGACACTTTTTTTCGTTCATGTTTTCTGACATTGCGCACCGCTTGATTTACCTAGCTACTTGTGGATTACATTAAGAATCGGAAATAGATTTCTTTTATATTATTGAAGCAGTTTCACGTAGCATTCTGATTAGGTACACGTTCAAGAGTGATGTTCATGCGAGGTTCGGCAAGCTGACATACCAGGATCTTCAAGATTTCTTGCTCTGACTGTTATACCCACTTTTTTGTGTTGTCCAGTGTCACTATAAACTCTCGCCACCTCTTTTGACTATCTAGAGATAGCGATATCATGGTATGTGTCAGCACAAGGCAATTTTCGATGAAAACGCAATTACAAAGACAGTTGCGTAACTGGCGTGGGAGTGCCGCTGTCACCCTAACAAATATTTTCATTCACGCCACTGCAAAACGGCTGCACGAAATTCAACAGTATTGCTCAAGTCAGAAGATAAGCGCATTATTTGAAGGTAAACAGCATACCAACGTTGTCATTTGAAAAATAGGCAGGATATTCAAATTCGAAATTCGAGTGGGGTCAAAATGGCACCACGATGCCAGTTGAGGCTTAATCTTTTTTTTTCGGAAGTAAACAAAATCTCAAACATCAACGGTGTGAAGTAGGACCCATTCATTTATGTTGATTTACGAGTGCTTACATACTAGGTCAGCATTTGCCAACTGGAGGAGAAATGACGTCAGAGCTGCGTTCCCCTCCGCGAGAAGGCGCTCGGAGAAGCAGAGCGAGCAAAGGGGGAGGCACGGAGGGAGGGATCGACAGTCTTGGCACTGGGCCATTGCCTGTGTTTCAGGCAACATGAGAGTCCATTTACGCCTGGTAGTTTCTTTCGAATTGAGAAGAAATGTTTCTTCTTGTAGATACTGTAGCAATTGCGAAGTGTATAGTGTGTTCAAACGAATGGCAGTATGTTAAAAAGTTCAACCTACAGTAGCATTATGCAGCTTTGCAACCCAGAGACACCCGCGAGATGAAAATAATTTCTGAGAATTGACAGATAGCCTGCAGTCATGACATGAGTAAAGGATTTTGCAGATAGAAGAATACGGCAAAGGTATTGAAAATCACGTGATTTACAACATTCTCAAACAAAACTGTACGGATATGAAATAATCACTCCTGAAGTCCAAATTCTTCCATGTGTGCCCTTCCAGGTATCTATTTGTATCTATTTATTATCATTAATAATTGATTCCGGATGAACTAAAATTGTTACATTATTGTACTAGTCTGTTAAAACTGTCTTCTCCAAAAATGTAATGTATTAGAAGAATTGGAGTGGAATTACACGTACAATACTGGTTACGACAAATAGAGTCGGATATTACTATGAGTTAAGTAATAATATATGTTATTTTTTTAATTTTTCATATTTTTTAAATCATAAACATTTAAATAATAAATACCATTTATAAAAATCGATCCAACAGTTTCCCCCACATCCATACCATCATTGGAACACTGAATACGCCTGCCGCCGCATCGGGGACTCCTTTGCACCGTGGCGCGGTTCGGAGCAGGAGAGCAGATTTTTGTGACGTCACAGAGCATTGAGTTGGTAAGCACTGTACTGTTTACATGTTTATTGTTATTTCTTAGGTATCCGCTTCAAAACCACAGAAAGAACACAACGCTCCTATTGAGGTGTTTAGGGCTCTGCGTGCAGAGTTCATGGTCAACTCATGAACTGCGCATGAATGTCGCATCTGTGTCTGCCATTGCCTTGTCCGCCACGCAAGTGACGTACCACTGAAAGAGGCAACGCAGCTGTAGTGATCGGGCAACCGCGTCGCACGCGCAGTCCGCGGCGCTTGTCGTTTGTTCATTAAAATGGTGTCCATTAATTACTCAGAGCCGGTGTCGTCTCTTTCGCCAGCTTTGCGGTCCAAACTTCCGAGGACCCTCTATTGCGAAACTAGTTACACGAGAGTCTCTTTTTAGCCAGGGTTTGTGAACTCTTCTGACTGACGTACTGTAAATGCAGGTTATTTCAAGCTGCGTTAATGAGGTCTCGCTGCCCTGCAGTTGTTCGATGTAGTGTATTAGTTTCCTTCTAAGCACTAGTTTGACTGTACGATATTGCAGAAACGTTTTAGTCGTGCATTGAATTTACTAATGACGTTAAAAGGGATGTAATTTCTAACGCGACTTATTATTTTTTATATCGTGCGGGAAATATTATTCTCTTATTCTGGATTGAAATTAACCCCACTCCTTATGTACTACATGCGAAAATTTTCTTGATATTCCGCAGTGGGGGGTGCGGGGAGAGGAGAGCTCTGCTACGTCACCGCTTAAACGGGCGTACCAACTGTGGTCATGAACGTAACGCACCAAAGCGTGCCACGAAAAATACTACGTTTTCTTTTAAAGAACGAGGTAGTGTTGTCAGCATTGTAAAATGGTACGTGCCGTTCCGAGTCGAACCTAAGTATCTCAACGGGCCGTGATATTCAGCGCTGGGTGATGACTAGGGAGCTCGTGTATCAAGAAAACTTGCGCGAGCAATAGTAAGGTCCGTAGATAAAACGCAGATCATTTTGGGGATCATTTAACTTCATTTCTACTTTATCAAAATGTATATTTATTATAAACTTGAATATATTTATACTATTAAAAATATGAAAATTGATGTAAAATTCTGCTGAAGGTAATCATTCTATTTTCCACAGTTCATAGAATAATGTTCACTGGTAGACATTTTAGTCGAAGAAGAGGTTGCCAATACTGGATCCAAAGAAATTAGGCTAGAACTCCGTAAGGAAGTGTACTGGTATCATCAATGCTGTCCTTGCTGTATACTACCAGGGACCAGGGACCACCCAAAACCACACAGCAGAGTTATAGGCAATGGCAAATTTGCATTACGGCAAAACGTCTGTTCGTTTGTAAATAACGCTAGCGGCTAAACCGTAAGTAGGATTTTCACCAAAATTGATATTCCCAAATCGATCTGCCTGATATCCCAGTCTCTTGAATTTGATACATATTTGGATTCTTTAGAGGTACTTTAAATGAAGCATCACCACTTCAAAAATTTATTTTTCCTTTAATTTTCCCCCCTGAGATAGAGTAAACGAGATTAAACAATGGAGTAGGTCGCATTTTCGTTGAAATCTCTGAATTTTCGTATCTTGATAAAGTGGAAACTTCGACTTCCAACAATTACAATATTGGTTACAGATTATTCCCAATTCTTATTTTCAGAAACTTTCTCAAACTATTTCACTTCAGAGTAATGATATAGAAATGGACAGTTTCCGAGGGAAATGGAATAGATTTCGAAAGGGTCAACTTCTTTCACGTTAATGACCTAACAAATAGATTGACTTCTGCCCCCGTACTTCCTTTCTTTTTGCGTTGAATAATTGTCCACGGTGTTTACATTGAAAGTGAGTTATCGTAAAATAGTTTGTGGGTATGTGTGATAAAAGAATTTAAGATAGGGCAATTTTCTCTAGTACCCAGGGTAAACACTAATGGCCTTAGTATGATTCGTACAGCAAAAATACTAGACTGAAAGCCAGTACTTCCGGTTGCGTGAATTTCGCCAATTACTCCTCAGAATGTTCGGTGAGATTTAATATCATGATTCTTCAGAAAATTTACTACATATTGAATGAAAGAAAAGGATTATTTCACCATATAATTCCTTCAATAACTTAGAAAAACATGTGCCGGCAAAACTTATTTCATATGAGCATGCAGTAATTTAAATGTATTATATTAAAAAAATCAGTGAGTAAGGACCAACATTTTTCTTACCACCTTCAAGAACAGATATTTTGATTCAAGTATTTTGTGAGGGTACTTCACCTTGGTCGATCTAACGAACATACTACCTTAAAGCGAGGGATAACTAAGTTCTAAATTGACCATAGTGCATAGCTTTGCAACAATTTAAGAAGCTACGATAAACCCCAGAAAATGTATCAATACATCATGTTGGCAACAATAGGAACATTCCCAAACAATCTTGCATTGCTATTCATCTGCCTATTTGTGACTTCTGCTATTCTGTTCAAAGTTTTATTCCATCAAACATATATGTTTTGGTTCTTGAACGCTATCATGGATGCGCATACTGTTTTTGATGTGTAGTACACCATGGTCTGCGTAACTGTGCAGTAGTTCCAAATATGAACGCTAGGGTTGTCTCTCACAAAACATGCCATAACTATTTTCATTTGTCAATTTAATTTAAGGAATTATGATCAATTAGTTAATTTAATATTACGATAATTTTTGTTAAACTTGATAGAAGAATTTTGTGGCTCCTTTGATTTATAATGCCTGAGGCATGCTACGAGAAAGATGGAGGAAATCTTGGAAGGCGGTCATCGAATCATTAATGAAGAATAGAACTGAAGAAGAGTGCTAGAAACTGTCAATAGAATAAAAAGAAGGCTCGCCTGATAATTCCAAAGATTGGAATATTAAAATAAATGAAAGTAAAAGTATACTTTCGACCTTTACAAACTGACGCAGTGACGTATTTTACCATTTATATAAACAACAAGAATTTCCCACAAGTAGATTCATCTACATTTTTTGGCATATGTTTGCTCTCATTTGTTGAATTTTTACCTGCGATGGAAGAAATATGGTGGAAAGATAATTAAATATCAAATATAGGAAAATGTATTTGGTAGGGGGAGAATATGGAAGTGTGATATCAAGATGGTAAATGTGTATTTCGTAATATTTTTGAAACGCTTCTCAAGTCAAGAAACTTACCGGTAGGTGATGGTGTTGGAGTAGAGTAGGCACGGGGACCCCAAGGACAGGCTGGCGGCCCAAATTACTCCAATCGTTGCTTGCGCGCATAACTTGGACATTCGAGGCTTGAGAGGTCGCACGATCGCCAGGTACCTAAACAGAAAGAAATACTCGGTAATGCGCCGGCTAATACATTACAAAAAAGTTCATTACAAAAAATTCACATACACATACCTTACTTTACAACACTTTGCCAGATGACATTAAACGATTAAATTCGATACAAAAGTTTAAATCTCAAATAAAATCGTTTTTGCTGCGTTACTGTTTCTATACAAATAGAGACTATTCTGAGCATCAGAAGGTCATTAACAATGGGGTAGCGTTCCCCCACTAAGTTTAGCACCTGAAGATGTAACAAAACGAATTACGAAACGTTGTGAAATTACTGAATAAATGATTGTCATAAAAAACTTTGGATACTTTTATTTGTAAACATATATTGACAATCTAGAAGAAATATTGATTTAAGAAGGTCATTAATTTCAACAATGATATTTAATGTATTATGTACCATTTGGACTGTATAATCCTAAACAACCTGTAACAAGTATTGTACTGCAGCTTGCGGGTCAATGACCCCCATCTCGATCAGGTTTTTCGTCCAGTTTTCTTAATCCTTTAAGCAAATGTTGAGATGGCCCCTTGTTTTGCTTCTGGATATAAATGTAACTTCATTATCTGTGCACGTCTTCTAGAATTCAGAGGGAAATATAGTTACTCAAATTATCATTATCCATGATGTCGTTACAGGAAGTATTATTCCTTCGTGAAGGACATGAGGGGTAAGAGCCCAAATTGATTTTCTCATTTACCCTTGAAAATAGATTTTACTGGAGCGAATATTTTGTTAACAATAACGCTCATTTTCTTTCGGTATTCAAAATTCAAGTAATATATGGCTTAGGGTAGGGATAATAGAATTTTGAAATCGTGCACAGAGTTCACTTCTCCCCATAGCACATCACACACACTTTTTAACTGTTTTTGACGTAAAATAAATAAATAAATAATATTTTCTTCAACATATTCATCACCACTATATATGAGCATACATAGTGTGTACAAGAATATCACAACAGTAGAAAGAAAGAATATTTCACAACAGAAAATCAAATTAAAGGTGGATATTTTACTGAAGATTGTGTGTTATTTTCATAAAAAACACTTCTGTAAACAGGTTTTTAACTAACTTAGAGAAATATCTTTTAAAAGAACAAAGTGTGTTTAACATTCATGTTGAAACTTAATCACAAAATACCAATTTTGTGGACTGTTACTCAGCGATATTAAGTATCTATTAGCATTTGAGTTAAATTTTACTCGCTAATGACCACTTCTGTGAGTGATATTGTCAACTGGAGGCTCTTGCAAAGACCACTCTTTCTCCGCTTTAGACAAACATTGCAACGTTTGCATTTACAAAATAGAACATGATTGCTGATTATGAAACTAAAATAGAATTATCTATATACAGAGGCAATATCACGCTCAGTTGTCGGTACTGAAAACGATTATAAAAATAAATATCACAGGATCGCATCCAGTGTCTTCACGAACTCAACGGAGAGCTAAGAGTAAATATTGCATACATAATAATTTTCAATTTTTAATATCCAACAATGAGATACGTTTTGGCTATTTCCACGTTAAAACTATACTGGTATCGGATATTTAAGTTTGAAACTGTAATTGATGAAGATTAAGTAAGCTGCTAACTTCTGTTTTATTTCATATATTTCTCCTCTATTTCACGTTTCTAATATTGTAAAACTGTGAATTTTGATATTATTCCAACATACTAGAAACAACCTTTAAACCGAATAAATAACAGAGGTTTTCCCCAACTGTTTGTGAAATGTAGACAATGTACGCCTGAAATTCGTATTTAAATATAGAAAAGGTCCATGTTACAAAATTGGTACTCAAGTTAATACTGTGTTTTGCATTGTAATGGAAATACAACACGTACTTGTAATGCAGAATGCATACTCTCAACATACTATTTCCTCAGCCTCTAAGATACAGAGATAAGCCTCTAAGATACATATTTTTTTGTGGATGAAATCTGTTCTTTAAAGACAGACCTGTAAATGAGACAATATACAATTTTTCGAAAATATGAGTAGTTTTTGCATAATTGTTCGTGAAATATATGAGTAGGCAATTTTTAAACAATTATATTCTCAAAAACGGCTTCAAGTTTTTTTTCTTTAAATTTTCTTTTCTTGTCAACGCAGGTCTCATTTTCCTTGGTCTCTAAATTTTTGAAAATTCCATGTGCAAAATTATGGGAGAGACAATTAAATGTGTACGCGTGAGTTCGGGTACGACGGAGCATCTGTGTGGAGTAGCGGTAAAGGCCACGGTGCTTCCTCAAAAGGTACTGAGTTCGAGTCTCGGCGCGGAAAAAATGTTTGCTAGTTGAAAGCACTTCACAGGTCCATGTTGAAAGTATGTGCTGTTGTATCAACACGAATTAAAATATAATTGAAGGCTTTGGGTAAATTTTGGCCTTTATTTCATGGTAAATTTTAACTTTGTAATTCTCTGACATTCCATTCATGCACATTTTATTAGATGATTCACATTATGTACAATTATGTTTCCTGGGTGTAATGGACAGGCGGCTGGCCTCCATGAATCATTTCTAACACTGCAAACTTTGAAAATGATTAATGCCAAATGATATTCGCCTTAGCAGGTTCCGGAACGCCTTCATTTGTCGGAACAGTCAGAGCCTCTCTCCCTGCTATTGATCTGCAGTAGTGGACATTTACCGCACGTGTCGCACTATTGACCTACTTAATTGCGGCGAGTGCCCATGGGGCACTGCAACGGTGGCAGTAACCGGAGCAGTAATTTTGGCGGTAATTAGCCGTTCCTTATTATGCAATGCCTTCAGTTGACGGAACAGGTAGCGCCGCAATTCCTGTTATTGATCTGCAATGGCGATCGCTTACCACATTTCTCGCACTGCTACGCTACTCAATCGCGGCAAGCCCCACCTGTGGCATAGTCGAGTAGTAATTACGGAGCTTATTGGCCGTTTCTTATGACGCTATGTCTTTATTTGACGGAAAGGGGAGCGTCACAATTCCTGTTATTCATCTGCAATGGCGACCACACCTATCACACTGTTTCAGTACTCAAACGGAATGAGCGCCGTCCGTCACAATGCAACGGTTAGCCGAGCAATAACTGCGGCAGCAATTAGCCTTCCTTTATTACGCAACGTCTTCATATGCCAGCGCCACACTTCCTTCTTTTGATCTGCAACTGTGACCGCTTACCGCTCCTATCACCCTGCTGCGCTACTCAGTCGCGGGGAGCGCCGCCAATGATGCTGCAACGGTCATGCAAGCAGTAATTGACGCGATGAAGTAGCTGTTCTCGATTCAGCATCTTCATATGCCGGAACATGCAGCCCCATCCTGTTACTGATCTGCGAGGGGGACCGATTACAACACGTATCGCACTACTGTCCTAATCAATCACGGCAAGCGCCACCTGTGACGCTGCAATGGTCTTCCGAGCAGTAATTGCGGTGATAATTAGGAGCCAAAAGGGGTAATTTAGTCTCAACTCGGTGCAGAGTTACACACCCTTGGTTCTAAGAACAGGAGAGCGCGAGATAAATCCCGTACTAGATAGCACAATAATGCTTGAAGATATTGTTTTTGATAACATTACTCTTTAATGGGTTCACGATGAGTCCTCTGAATGATTCTGCCTGATAACAGGTACTCGTGTTATTTCATGATATGATATCATTTTTTATTAGGCTTTGGATATTTTGAGGATATAAGCTCATAAAAAGGTATGTTTCTTTTTTCTGAATTTTGGAAAACATGGGTTGTAACATTTTTTCTGTATAGTACTGATTTTTGAAAAATATGGGCCGGAACAGCTTTTTTCCTAAAGGCTTTAATTAGCCTTTAATTTTGAATGCGTTTTCGTTCACGTGCAATAACTGGAAGTCGTATTTTGCATGTGAGCTCTGCTAGCTTTAGAGTAAAGCTAGCAGCGCCCACGATTTTGGGAAATTCACAAGAGCAAAAAATGATAGAATCGATCACTTAATTAAAATGAAAATAGCCTTTGATTTTGGAGATGGTTTACTTGAGATTGATTTTTAGACGCCTTAGACGGCTCAGTTTTGTGCTTCCTTGATATTGAAAAATGGCAACCAAACGACTTCGTCCATCCTTGCGCCCATCCGTCCATCTTTGACATTGTCAGCGCATCCACCGTTCAGACGGTTTTCCCCAAAATTCATATTTTCGATCTATCTGAACTAACTCAAAGTTCTGCAGTTTTGAAAGGGATATTTTGATTTTTCGGGATAGTTTACATAAATCCTCAAGAACATTTTCACAATTTTGTTAAAAATTGCTTCCGGGAGAGATAGCTCAGGGCATCGACTGATGTCACTGCAGTCCCTCTGACCGGGAGGTCGTATATTGGAGTCCCGACAGTGGCATGATTTTCGACACTAGCTGGTCAGCTGGGTCGAGATCAGTGGCTGCCTGGAGGAGAATTCTAGCGGGCGGCTGCTCTGATAGGTAGTTTTTCGTGGTTTCTCCGATCAACACCAGGTGAATGCCGGAGCAGTACCATAACAAACGGGCCACGGACGGCGCATCATCTTTCTTATCTCTTCCTTGTCCTATCCTTACACGCACTCATACTAACATGCTCTATGCCGGCAGACCGGTCGGGAGCTTAGCCCTCTAAAGAAAGTGCAATGTACACAAAAACATGACTAGACCGTTAAGAGAGTGTGTGAATATTAATGACGATTATTTTGAAGAAAATACTGCGCAATGGGTGGTGCAAAAGTACAGTAATGTGAGGGTATATTTTAGAATCATCAAATCGAGTGTGACTGTGATTCCTCAAGCGAACAATCGTGACTAGGATCCGGGAAGAATGATAATGAAGAGAAATTTCTTGAGAATGATGAACTCGAAGAATAACTGAGAATGCAAACTATTAGAACGTAAAGGACAAAAAAATTCTAATAATTTGTGCAGAAAATATTCCTAAAAGAATTAATGACAGAATTTTAGTGTTTGCGGTAGTAACATTTTTGTACTTGATTATCAGTTTTGGAATTATAGCAAATTTCATTAATATATTTTTTAATGTTCAATAAATTTTGACGATAAAGATAAATTCATTAAATTAAAGGTATGCTTAATTTAACTTAACCATTCCTAACCAAATGATATTCCCTCACAAGATAACTTATTAACAAATATATCTTCATGAATATTTTCTCTAGTCATTATTTTTCGTAAGTTTCAATGCTCTTTTCTTGAAATACAATGTAATACTGTAATATTTGAAACTAAATTTCAAGAGTCCACGGGACTATACGTTGGTTCCGGTGGGACTGAATTCCCTCGTCGTCAGCTAAGGGTTAGAGCTTGTCCTGGCTGGAGCTGTGCCCCGCTGGCGGGTTATAACTGGTTGGAGAAACCCCGCTAGCTAATGGTAGGTCGGCGCCGGATTTCGACGTACAGCGGAAGAAGACCACCGCCACCACCCGAACGAAAACACACGTACTACACTTAAGGGAATAATGAACATAGCGACCGGAATCACTATCTATCAATCAATCAAAAATTGCTCGAATTGTTTTATTAAACTCTGTCCTCGGAAAGCGTATCCGGTAGCTCTATAGCGTGAAGAACGTATCCTGATTGCCTCATTTCTACTAAAACATGTGAATCTTCGAAAATTGGAAATGTTTAATTTTTTTTCGGTGCCTTCCCACAACTACTATAGTATTCAAGATAGTTTTTCCTGGGTAAACCATAATATTCAACGACAGATCTTTATGCAAGATACTGCATACTTTTCTAAAATATGAGTAGTTTTCGCGTAATTTTGCGTGAATTACAGGCAAATCTTAAGCAATTATTTTTTTAAATACGGCACTGTATTCTCGCTATAATTTCGAAAATTCGAAAATTTAACATTTGCAAAAATTCAAATTCTGAGAAGTTTTCTTAAACAAATTATGTTCTAAAAATAAAACTTTAATAAGATGTACAACTTTGTGAAAAAAGATGTTTTGCATAATTTCTACTTAATTTAAATTTATACAAAAAATTATTTTCTGAAAAAAACGACTGCGAATATTTTCAATGGACGCTCAAAAAAAGGGCGTAGACCTAATTTTTGTTGAACTCTCCAAATTTTCGAAAATTGAAAAAGTTATAATTCATACGATAAATATGTGGTGTTGCAGTACGATTAGTTTATTTAGGTGAAAACGGTTGATTAGACTTACACGGTTGAATAACGTTTTACGCTTTGTGTGAGATTTATCTAAACATTTCATAACTATTTACCAAGTGTTTATCGGTAAATCATTTTTCAATAAAAATACATAGACTCCGCAACACACTCAGTTTCAATTGATTCTGCACGATTGATGTGAAAAACAATTGTCGCGCAATTTAGGGGTTGTTTTTCATTTAGCTAAATACATTGATTAGATTGCACAGTGTGATTCTGAAATATGTTGTCCAAGTGAGGCTGGAGGGCACTCCAGTAACCGTGTTGAAGTTCAGTGTATGTATTTGAGCCCTACTTTTGAAGACAGATGAGGAATTTGAATGTTGATAATTGATATTTATAATTACTGGCGTAAAGGGGGTAGCTGAATAAAATATGCAAATCTGTCTAAATTAAAAGTATTAAATTACAGCTATATTTATATTGAGCTGTCAGGCGCAAATTGGGAAACTGTAGAGAAAGTTACAGGGCTACAATTTGTATTTAATTCTTTTTATGGTCTGCGCCAGAACAACAGATTTTCTTAAAAAATAGAGGAAAAGTATTTTTTTCAATTTTTCCTTTTTTGTGGAATGTAAGGGTCAAAATCGGATATAAATGCCTGAAAAGTTCTCAAAACATCTTCATAATCTACAGAAACTCGCAAGGATAGTTGAAGACAATATTCATTGGCATAATGTGGTTAAAAAATTAAACTTATACAAGAAGATAAAAAACACGTTTTTTATTTGTATGAAGTACGCAGGGTATATTCATATAAATTTTGCGAAAAACTTTCCTTACGATTTTTAACATTAAAAAATTGTATCCTCTGTGGCAGATTAGCCTATCTTATTCCGCTATCCCCTTTGGGTGTTATCCATCAGGTGACTTCCCAGCTTACGGTGAATCCGAAGACAAGCAATCGAGTACGGTCTCCTATATTATCTCAGTAGTGTGCATATCTTTTGCGGCTCTCACACGCACCCAGTCTTTATAAATGAGGCTTCTAAAGAAAGAGAATTTTACGGAGACGTGACGAATTGCAATTTCACTTCAAAACTGTGAAGGATATGTTTAATAAAACGCCTATAAATATAAATGTCAAATGCAATCCGCAACACTTGGTAGCAAATTTAAAATATGCATCGTTAAATAACTCCTAAACGAAGCATTTTAGATCCTTAAATCAAACATTTTGAGGGCAATGGCCTCAAAGAATCGTTTCTGAGACAGAATGAGATCTTCTTGAACACTATTAAATTTTTGTTGGTTCGACGCTGTTCGATTCTACCTCACCTGTTCAGAACTTGTAGAAAATGCAACAACTGTATGTGAAATTAAACTAAGTATTTGATCTTCAACGCGTTTGAATTACACGAGTGTACCTCTCTGCTGGGCAATGAAGTTAAATAAGAATACTTTGTAGTGACACAGCTGTATTATATTGTTGTCATTTACAAGGAGATTTAGAACAAGAGATGGAGGGTTAGAGGATCTTGAAGAAAAATATATATTACAGGTTTAATATAGAAAAGGAAAAATAGGTAAGATTGTGGGGGATTAACCTACGAGAGCCCTCGCACGGATGCGCTAGTTGTACTTAAAAAGAGCTTGTAGGGAGTGATCCGACACATAGATAAAAGTGACTACCTATCCGGTATTTCTCATTTAATAAATATTTATCTGAAGAATAGTGGATCATACTACATTTTCTTCCCCGATTCTTAAGTTGCAAAGTGGTTTTGTGTTGAGAGTGGCATATGTGACCTCTTCTCAGGCTGGGTGTGAAATGTTCATGGATTCGGGGGTCTCTCTTTTGAAGATTTTTGTAAAAAAATAATACAAAGTCGTAGTCACAGAACATTTATAATTGGACGTTTCCTTGAGCACTTACCAAGATACAGAATGTCATTCCATAAACACCCATGACAAAAAGAACAAACATTGTACAATATTAAAAAAACAATAAATAACCCTAGGAAAAACAACAAGTTTTCCTCAAATATAAACAAAACTTTTTTAGTTTATTTATTGTCGCATCAACAGCGATGGTCATTAGCGACAATTAAATAATACATTTGGTTGTTTTAGTTACAGTAATAACAAATATGTTAACAAAAATTGACATGGTTTCTTAAATTGTTGACAATACTTAACAACTATTATATATCAGTAAATATTTGAATTTTTTTTGCAAAAATTAAGGATTTTTCTTGGTATTTAGGGGATTCTAAAATTAAAGTAAATGTGTCATCCTGCAGAATTTGTTGTTGAAGAGTGTTGTAATGAGGGCAGTGGTTAATTACATGGTTTAAATTAAGAAGAGTCGAGTTGTCACAGTGGTTGCAGGTGGGAGGAGGGCTTTAAACAAAACTTAGTTTTGTTCTGGAGACAATCATTTTATCCATTTACTAGTTTTCTTATGACTAAAGCAAGAATTGGTTGCAGAAAAAAAGAATCAGGATAGTGATAATTTAAAAAAAAAAGGGTAATGTTTAATCAATATTATCACATTCCTTATTGCACTATCAAACTTGGTGCTTAAGCATTAAAAACACAACTTGAATTATCATTTTTTTAAAAGTGCAGCATTCATTGCAGGTTATTTTTCTCTTAAATAACCTTAAAGTATATATCACCTTGAGGACAAAAAATAAAGCAAGTGACTGTCTCTTCCGAACACTGTTCAGTCTCCGTGTCAACACCACAAAGACATTTAAACTAAAAAATAAACTACAAATGACAAACGCATGTTATCACCTCAGAGATCAACATGTACCTTTTCTTAAAATTACAAGTGTTGAAATGTCGTGCTGAAATTAATGCACTTTGACTCTATATCATACTAAAGCTTCTACATGACCAGTACAACATGCTAAATCATCTAGTCTTGTACATTTTAAGAGAATGATACAAGCAAAGATGAAGCATAAATATGAATGTCTCATAACATAACATTCTTAATTTTAATCAACGCATAATTTGCAATACATTAAAGTAAGATAATAAATATAATAACATTCTGTAATAACCTTGTTTTGTTCGGAAGAAAATGGTATGCACCACGATTTTTTCAACAAAACTGCCCTACCCCGAGCTTTCAAATTGGGAAGGCTCCGTATACTGTGTTGCAGATAACCTGATCTACTTGCCATTGCACAAGCCAACTCGGTTTGTAAGTGCTTATCAAAAATAAACAATAGCCTCTATTGTAGTGACTATTACATCAGCACTGACATAAGCTTCTTGCACTCTGTCTTCTTTTAAACATCTCTATTGAATGTTTATAGTATCAATTTAACAGAAGCTGTGTCTTTCCAACACAGTACATTCTATCAACAGAAGCACTGATCACAATCTATAATGTATAAACAAAATGTACAGTACAAATACCTCCTTTCTCAAGATAACCTCACTCCACGACGTCTGACCAACGACAAAAATCTCTGTACTATATATAATATATAACTGTATATAATATACTGTAGATTCATTATGAATTATATGCTGTTCAGTTGAGATATATGATGCTATGATAAGCCACTCAACCACTAAGCAGCTGCAAGTATGATTGTCACAGGTATGGAACCTGCAGACTTCGAGTCTGTGAAACTCGAAAACTCTGGGGTACTAAGTCCCACAAGATAGCGCTATTTTATAAGTAAGGTTATCCGGCTTTTAAGATGAAACATTTTTCAGTCATGAATGATAGCTTAAAGTGCTTAACATTCTGTTCTCCAATAAGATGGAAAACATATCCGTTGCAGCCAAATTGTTTTATTTACACGTATGATTAAGAAGAATTTTCGTTGCTTACAATAAACTCATAAACTGGGTATGGATGATTTTATTTTCAAGAGTATATGAGAGATAATGACGCAAATGTGTGAGCTTTCCTTATTTATTGTTACGTAATGCACTCGAATAAATTCACAGTCAATGTGAACTGAATTGAAGCAGATACATTATGATAACACCTGTCGTGCTTTTGTGAGTTTTCCATTGAAATGAGTTATCAACTACATGAAAGAGTGCCGATCAGAAGTTTACAAGGCTGGTTATAACAAAGGAAGGTACTGCACATTGAAAAATAGTTTTCTCAAAAATATATGGGCCTACTTCGTATATGAATAAAAGGATGATTCACAAAATTTTGAATTTTTGAATTTTGATCTCTTGTCGCAAAAGAACCATCATCACCATTATATTCAAGAACGGATTTTTTCAAAACGAAATAATAATATGTGAAAAGAAAATATAGATCCATGACAAATTGATTTTGTTAGAATTTGAATATTAATGTGTCTTAATAGAAAATACAACCGGGAGTAGAAGTTGGTTTCTGTGTAACCAAATGCGGATCAGAAGACTAATATTTGCTCCCTTGTT
Organism: Teleogryllus oceanicus; assembly: GCA_964035755.1. Lineage (NCBI taxonomy): Eukaryota > Metazoa > Arthropoda > Insecta > Orthoptera > Gryllidae > Teleogryllus > Teleogryllus oceanicus. The sequence goes on from CAXIVR010000004.1 coordinate 75,745,504, forward strand.
AACATTTTAACAAAGAAAAATATGACAAATGTAGTATACAGAAAGTCCCAGAATTTCGCGCACCCCTAGGTAAGAAGAAGATACCATACCAATTATTTGTTTATTTTAATGACAAATTATTTAACGGAGTCATATGTGCTCCAGCGTCCCTCACACAGAGATCTTTGCGTCATCATGTCCTCTCTGACGTGGGGAGGAGCATCGCAGTAATGCTTCGAAATGCTTCCTCCACAATCACTTCCTCCTCACGCAATCCTTCATTCGTCGTTTACCAACGTTGAGTCACACGGGACTTGGTTATTCCCCACAACGTGATGCCTGGTGTGTTAAGGCTTCGTGGTTGACATTTCAAAGGAGCAGGGGACGTAGGTGCAGCACGCTCAGAAATTGTTCATTAAAGAACTCGCTCACATGAATAGCAACGTGAGCTGTATCTTCATCCTATTGTAACCACACACGATTCATGATTCTCTTGTCTTGCAGCTGAGGTATTAATTACATTCGCAACATTTCCAAATATGAATCTCCAGTCAAGTGCCCGTCAACAAACACGCCCGAACACGTATGGTAATGCCATCAGGGCCCATTCTCTAAAATAAGTCGGGTTCCTTTGCAGCTCTTACACAAAAGGGGATTGTTCTTAGCCCTGAAAACGACATTCCGCTAATGAGAACTGCGATATATTACAAATTCATCAGATAATAACACACATGAGCGAGTCACGGCTTCAATGAATTGATCCAACAAAGCACGGCAGGCTTTTACTCGCTTCTGTGTTTCATTGTCAGATTCACAAATATCTGTTTAAACCCTTTCAATTTCAAATCTTTCTTAATGTGGTCATGCATTGTAAACCACGGTATCAGCTGCTTTTTTGCGTGCGAACCGGAAGAGGTGGCTCAGAGCATCAACTGATGTCACTGCAATGCCTCTAACCGCGAGGTCCTAGGTTCAATTGACTGGATTTTGGACGCTAGCTAGGTCGAGTTCAGTCACTGTCTGGAGGAGAATTCTAGCGCTTCTCTGATCAATAGTATTCCGTAGTTTCTCCGATCAACACCAAGCAAATGCCGGAGAAGGACCCTCACAAACGGGCCACGGACCGGACGCAGTCTTTCCTTCCTCTTCCTGGCCTTATCCTTATCCCCTTACTTACACATACTTACACTACAAGCACTACGCTACCGCACATGCCGGGAGATAGGTCGGGAATTTAGAGCTTGTCCCAGCTAAGGCGGTACCCTGCTGGTGGGAAATACCTAGCTGAGGAAACATCGGTAGTCTACGATAGGTCGGCGCCGGTTTTCATCATCTAACGGGGGAAGGTCACCGCCAACGTCCGCGATGCACCTCAACTGCACTTACGGGACCAGCTGTTTCCTCGCCCAGAATCAGTAATCAATCAATAAAAAAATCGTATACTGATTTACTTGGAGAATTCTCAATTGATTGACCAACGACGGCACACGTTTCCTCTCGCATTTACTTCCGCCCACTTCGCGGACTGTCTTTGACGTTGCCCGTGAAGCAAAAGCACGTTTCTGCCAACCAAACACGGTTGCTTTACGAGGTAGAGGCTTGTGAAAGCAATCGGTAAACGTGCTCATTACCTCTGGCATTCGTTGCCCTGTACGTTTTCGTTCGAGTACCCACACACATCACTCAACGCTGAACAGTGTAGTTTTGTAGTCGTGTCCCATCACGTCAGGTACAGCTTCACAACCGAAACAATGTTTTTCAAGGATACCTCCAACAAATCACGAATACAAAGCAATAATTAATAAAAAAATAAATAATAAAAACTACTTAATTATACAATGGTAATATTGTTTCTTGTAGAATTGTTTTACTACAGGTATTGTAGTATTACAATTGTAATCGTAAAACTTAATAATTACATTATTTAAGTAATTATGTTATGTAATGTAAACAACTGTAATATTGTTAATTGTAGTATTGTTATTGTATAATTGTAACGCAAACTTCTCGGATACTATGTATTAAGAGTCTCTAAGTTGGACGGCAAACATTTTTTATTCACACACCATTAATGAATGCAAGTGGCCCACCGATGGCGAGCCCGTAGTGGAGCGAACCAGAGATCGGTCGACGAGCGTAGACTCGTGGGAGAGGGCCCTGCCTCGAGGGCGATTGGACACAATAGGTACTACACAGAAAGGAGAGTGGAGGGCGGCTCCTCTGATCTTCAGTGAACCACCGCGCAGCGCGGACCGACATCTTGAAACTCTGCAAAGGAACCGCAAGAGTCAGTTCAAAGGCTATTTTCTCAAAAACGGCTTCAAACTTTTTCTTCTAACTTTTCCAAGAGGTAGTGCTAATTGCACTCTTTATAATGATACACAATTCATTTTGGTGTATAATTTTGTTTTTTCTCAAGTTACACAAATGTAATTTATTTTAAATATCTCTCACGCCGTTAATATGCACATTTCCAGCGATTATTAAACACTATTGTATTTGTGAGTAAGAGTGCTTTTAATTCTTTGGCTTATTATCTCTATTTTTATTAATATTTGCCTATGTGCGATATTAATAATTGCCCATAATAAGCCAATGTCCCCTCGGGTTACGTATATTTTTGCTAGTTACACACACACACACACACACATACCCATACACCAAATATAAGGGGTAAAATGGAAATACACCACCGTTCACCACACAACAAATGCCGGGTCGTAAAGCTGTTTACACACTTTCAATATGGCGACCTTGCGCATCATATCGGCGCACGGATTGTGGGTAGCTTGCTTTTCTGCGTAGTACCTATTCTGTGCTTTAGTGGCAGCCAGTTTTGAAGAGGTCCGAAGCACTCGCTAGGTTGATGTCGGTGGTCCGGGAGAGATGACGCGGAGAAGAGAGCCGAGTCTTCGTACGGTGCATTTGCGTGGTATAGTTCCGTGTCCGAAAGGAATGGAACCTAAAATACAGACAAGGGTCACCGCACACGAGTGTAACTCCATGCAAGGCCTGACGCTCACACTGTAAATTATCTCTTCACTGACTCCTTACTGTGACTCTGCCTGTCGGGGTATATAACGGTACGGCTGGCCAATGGGAGGCTAACAGAAAGCAACCCTATTTAAGTAACCCAAAGTTTAATAATATACTTATATCCACAAAATGTGTGGTAGCAATATTTTGGTAACAGAGTTTGTTTTATCATTTAAAAATAGTAAAAAAGTTTGTGTGTGGCAGAACATGTGTAGATCACTTTGATTATCTGCATATCATACGTTTTTGAAACTTGAATAAAGCATTTCCTACAATTACTAAATTTTATTACACACAGCTACCATTACGAGGAGAAACAAAATCTCCTGGTTGGAAAAGTTCCATTTCCAGAAGTGCGAGTTAAAAAACCGTAATATAATTTCAGAGATGTGTACACCACTTACCTTTTCTTTTCACCGCAATGTTCACCGTAATGCATCGTTCCGTATACAAGAAGAGCTGCGAAAATCTGTTATTTCCGCGAACATTTACACCTGCGTCGATGGTTAGGTAAAATACGGCAAGCAGCTGCTGTTGCGAATCAACGACCCTTGCAGCGTAGCGCCAAAGATCCCATCCCCAGCGCTCCCCCTTCTGACCGACACGGCCACTTGGAGCTCTCCCGCCCTGCTCTACGCAGCGCACAAAAGCTCCATGGCACGGGCTGCGGTCGAGCTTTCCGACCCTCCGCTGTCAATGAAACATCGTGGAAACGGAGTAGCGACACCATACATCACAACTATTTTGATTTTATGTGACCACGCGAAACAGAACGGATTGAACTGTGCTTCTTACTTTATCTCTACGTAATAGAGAGAAAGTTATGTAATTTTGCGTGGAAAAACGGCAAATTTTCAGCAGAAAAACTCTTATTATAGGGCTCTGGTTACGAAAAAGTTGATAAATTCATTTGCTGAATTTAGAAACAAAATTATCGTAACACGTGGTGTAGCCAGATTCCATTTTTTGTGGATCCTTGATACCGTAAAATCGATGACAGAAAAACGGCTGACTGTCCGTACGTACGTACGTTCGTCTGTCCATCTGTGTCCATCTGTCTAGCGGCTAAATCGTTCAGCCGATTTTTTCTAAAATTGACATTTCTCAATCGATCTGACTGACGTCGCGACCCTTTGAATTTGAAACTGATATTTTAATTTTGGGGGGTACTTTGTACGAAGCCCCAGGGACATTTTCCAGATTTTCAAGAAAATGGCTTCAATGTTTTTGATTCAGTTTTGTTGTTGGTTGGTGTGAAGAGAATGATGTAGGTCTCATGTTCCTTGAAAACCTTGATTTTTCGAGAATTGCAAAAGTGAAACATTTTTCGGCGTCTTCCTTTAACTAAAATATTGAAGATAGTGTAACCTCTCCTCAGGTTGTGTTCTATATGGATTCGGGGCTCTTTATCAATGAAGATTTTGAAAAAAACAAAACAACAAACACAAAGTCATAGTCACAGAACATTTATAATTGGACGTTTTATTTTACATTTACCAAAATACAGAATGTCAATCCACAAACAATGATAAAAAACACAAACATTATACAATATAAAAAACACATATTCCCAAAACAACACAAACAAGTTTCACTCATATTTAAACAAAGTTTTGTTTGCTTCTAGAGACAATCATTTGTCCATTTGCTAGTTTCTTTATGACTGAAGCAAGAATTGAACACTAGCACTAATTAGATTTCAAAAGAAAATAAAGAATGATATGATAGTAAAGTAATATTCACTCAATATTATCACATTCCTAATTGCTCTATCAAACTGGTGTATAAGTATAAAAAACAATAACTGAATTATTATTTTCTTTAGGTGCAGAATTGATTGCAGGTTATTTTTCTTAAATGACTCTTAAAATACATCCCACCTTGAAGGCCTAAATGAAACAAGTGAATGCCTCTTCAGAATACTGTTCTGTTTCAATGTTAACACCACAAAGACTTTTAAATCAGAAAAAAACCCACATGATAAACACATGTAATCCCCTCTGAGATCAACCTGAACACATTCTTGAAAATTTACAAATGTTTAAATGTTAGGCTGAAATACATATAGAAATGTAACCCATTATGACTCTTCTATCATATTAAACTTTTACATAATCAGTATAATAGGATAAATTATCTAGTCTTGCGCTCTTTAAGAGAATTATACAAGCGAAGATGAAGCATAAATATGAATGTCTCATTCCATTACACTCTGAATTTTACTCAATGCCTAATTTGCAATACTTAATAGTCACATAGTAAATACAATAACATTCTGTAATACTTTCGTTTTGTTCAGAAGGAACTGTGATTCGTTACGCACACTATTACAGACCACATGTTCTACGTGCCATTGCACGAGCGGAAACAGTTTGTAAATGTTAGCCTCTATTTACAAAACCTCTTGCAATCTGTCTTCTTTTAAACTTTTTATTTAACAGAAACTGTATTTTCTAACACAATGCATTCTATCAACCGAAGCACTGATCACAATCTCTATTGAATTAACAAAATGTACAGTACAAATACCTTGCAATCCGTCTTCTTGTAGAACCTGTAATGATTCAATTTAACAGAAACTGTATTTCTAACACAATGCATTCTATCAACCGCAGCACTGATCACAATCTATACTGTATTAACAAAATGTAGAGTACTAATACCTTTTTTCTTAAGATAACCTCAGTCTACGCCGTCTGGAATACATTAAGAACGTTTTCCTCTCGCCCTCCTGCCTAGTGACGTCTCAATGGACGGGTGGAGAGAACCCCCTCCCTACCCCCGATACACCCCTCCTTCTTGGAATAAACTGGTGTCGTCATAGCGGCGGCCGCGGCGCGAAATTCGTTTGTTGATCATTCAAATGGTCACAATAGAGATAGTTTCTGTTATTGAAATTTTTTCTTTAAAGATAGAATTTGAAATACTTTCTCATGTGCTCGCAACAGTGCCCAAATACCTTCTCATCAAACCTTCTCCAGCGACCAAATACCTTCTCAAATGTTCCCGAAACTAGTTAACCTTTCGACCGTGATTAAATACTTTTTCAAGATTACGGGTCCTCTGAAACATGTCGCCGTCGTTTTCGTTTCGTTTTTTTCTGTAAGCAATTTTGTCATTTGCTGTAACTCGTTTTCCGACGGTCACGTATCTTGACTTAATGCATACGCCTATACTAAAATCTGTCGCCATTGGCTGTGCAACTTCCCAGTATCTCCTTACATGACATTTCCTAAATACATTTTTATATTTTATGAACGTCCACGTCCCAAATCATTACTACAATTATTTGTACTAGGAATATCCAATGTCCAATATTCACAGTTCATTCCGGCTTCGAACATAGCTAAATGTTAATATTTACATCGTAATATTTGCATTTAATTCTTGAACGTCCAATACAGCTACCCAATGATCTCTTTGTAAATATAACATGCTACTTCTATATTATCATTTCTGGGTGCAAATGTTTCAAAATGATCAATTATTTCATTGCGTTTTAATTAATATTTACCTTGAGATATCTGGGTTTGTTTCAGGAAGCTTACAATATTATTTATTAACAATTCATGAAAACTTACAAATATACACTCTTGGTAACATTCTCAGTGTATGTGACGTGTTAATTGATTAATTCATGATCCCTAATGCTTTGTTTACTTTGCAAGGCCAACTTGTTTTATATGGCTTTGACTTTTCGGTACGCGTACCGGAATGTAACTTTTTTCAGTAAGTAAATAAATAAATAAATAAATAAATAAGTAAATAAATAAATAAATAAATAAATAAATAAATAAATAAATAAATAAATAAATAAAATAAATAAACAAATAAATAAATAAATAAATAAATAAATAAATAAATAAATAAATAAATAAATAAATAAATAAATAATCAAAAAATTATTTTCGATGCTTGAGTGCAAAACATGACGTGCAAAAAAAGTGACAATTTTTCGTCAGAAAACTCGTGTTGAGGTTTAGATACCGAAAGAGTATCTTGTATGCAGTAATTTACTAAGTCGAGCACGTTGTGTCGTTAGAATCCACGTTTTGAGAGTTCATGAAACCTAGAAATTGGTTTACTGTATCTGCCTGCCTATCCATCGGTGGTCAATAGTAACGGTTAAAAAGTTCTGAAGATTTTCTCCAAAATTGTCAGACTTCCATCGATATGGATGCGTACCTTTTGCGTACTGTTTGCTTGAAATAAAGGCAATGAAAAATATTTACCCAAAATTATGTCCCCTTCAAATTCTTCTCTAGAATAGAGCGAAGTATGCGCCAATTTGGGTGAATTCTATTTTTGAAAATTGCAAATATTAAAAATCATCGGGAGGGGATCCGAAAACTATAAACGGGCTTTCCTCCTCGACTGCATTCCAGTCAGAAGTAATAAGATACGAACACGCTCTTTTCTTCTCACGGAGCTTTGCACGGCACTTTGCACGTGTGTGGGTACCCTCCTGGGCTCCGTCCGAATAGTATAATATAGAATAATATGGAATAATATTCAACTAAAAATGTCAAAGATCTAATATGCCGACGGGGAGAGGCGGCTCAGTGCATCAACTGATGTCACAGCAGTGTCTCTGAGCAGGAGGTTCTAGTTTCGAGTCCCGATGGCGGCAGGATTTTCGACAGTATCTTGTCAGTTAGGGCGAATTCAGCCGCTGTCTGGAGGATAATTCTAGCGGCCAACTGCTCTGATCGGTGGTTTTCCGTGTTTTTTACGATCAACACCAGGCGAATGCCGGAGCAGTACTTTAACACGGACAACGCGCGATCTTTCCTTCCTCTTCCTTGTCCTACCATCACCTTGTATATATGTATATACACGCACACAGACACACACTAGCATGCAGTATACACTACCACTTGTCCCGACCGGTGAGGGTCCCCGCTGGTGAGAGAGATCTGGTTGGGGAAAACCTCGCTAGTCGAAGGTAGATCAGCGCCAGATCTCGCTATCAAGCGGAGAAAGTTCAATGACACCTGCCAATGAAAAAACATGCACTATACATACGGGACTAACGGTCTTTTTAGTTGAAGCAATCCAATTACACGAGTTTTGGATCAATCAATCAAGCAATCCGAGATGCCGATCAGAAGCATCGGGACACGATTACGTAATTGGAAAATAAGAAATATTTCTCTTTAAAAATTACTCTTTGTGATTGCCTCACTCTTCAAGAGTCGTCAATGCATCAGGGGCGTGGCGCTTAACGATTTTTTACTGGGCCGAGTGGTTCGGCCAGTGGGGCACGGCTCCTCGCACCCAGCGCGAGCGACGGCGTGCGACCGCTCCGATTGCCAGAGACTGACGCCGCACCGCGCTGCGCTCTTGATAAGCCTTTTAATTACTACTCCATTAATTAGGCAACTGGAGGCCAATGGCACTGCGCGGCGCCAGCTGCTGTTGTTTGCTGTTTATATAGATGACGCTCGGTCACTTCCGCCACCCCTCACTCATCCTTCTCTTTTTTTCTCTGCTTTGTTTCACAAGCGTGTGTGACCGAAGGGCCCTTACCGAGCGCCGGTGTTATTTCCCGCACGATACCTGTCGCTTGTGCTTTGCGTGGCTGTTGATCTTTAATCTCTGAACGTTTACGTTTGAATTTCACGTGGGATGCGGGTCATTGAGTTTTGTTCGCAATTCGGTGGTATGGTCCGCTCGAGGGATTTTGGGTTGCACTCTCGCGATGCTTTTCGTCTTTTGGGTTGGGAATTTTATGCCATGAATTACACAACAATATATATATATATATATATATATATATATATATATATATATATATATATTGCACAGAGCACAGGTTTCCCATGAAAAATTGAATTATGTAGCTTGGACCGGAATATAATCAACTGCTATGGTTTGTGGGCTAATCTACATTGACATGGAATGTCTTTCAAGTCTTTGAACATTCACAATATTATGTTTTCCTTTTCTCATTTTTTTAAAACAAATTGAAAAAATCATCTTTTAAATTCCATTAGCAGGAAAATTTGAAATTTACAATTATTGTAATACGAGCAATTGCTCGAGGACTTAATTTTTTTATTCCACAAAATTCTACATCTGCCTTACACGAAGTTACGTGCCCCGTTTGAGCACATTTGAAAATATTCTCATACATGGGGTACACTAAACTCAGTATTAACATTTTACACATTTGCTGGTTCTAATCTTGGAGAAGGCGCCGTACCTCTTCACGGCGCCGTACCCCCTCTCCCAATACCGCAAATGATGCGACAGCCGGAGGTAACATTCTTTCTTGTTTCACGTAGTATTTTTAGCTATGGTACATTTCTATAATAGACAAAAGGAAAATTATATTTTTCATTAATATTCTTTTACTTAATCGATACAACGAGACAACTTTTGTACGCGTTTTCCTCAATATACTAATTAAAATCCTAGAAAATATTTCATACGTGAGTTATAGTCTTGAATCACATCCTCATGGATTCAACTTCCTGGTTCTGAGGACAATTGAAATATATTCCGTAAAAGTCAACTCTCGACACACGTCACCGAATATAATTTGGGAGTGTTTGTGAGAGATTCAACACAATGGTTAGCTTAGTAAAAAGGTACATTTTTATTTCCGCAAACGATAGAAAGAATATCTGCCGACCGATTGTAATGTGATGAATGACGACGGTAGATCTCTATCTCTGCAATAGATGTAACAGGAAGGCGTGTGGTACACGTTTTGATAACAATGTTCAAAGGCTAATTCGATTTTTATTACCGTCAGTAGAGCGAATCGCATTAACACAATAAAATCAACAAATACGAAGACGGTATCCCGAGTGTAGAGAATCACATTTGCTAGCGGAAAAGCGAGAAGGTAGGTCGATGTGTGCGTACTATTGAGCTACTTGATTGCATATTTTGGTGATCCAGTTGCAGTTTACTGGAGCTTTGGCAAGGCTTAGAACGGAGAGTTTCGTTCACTTTTATTGAACTATGGATAGATTATACACGTTAGGGTTTTTGACATTTTGAACGACTTTTTTCGCTCTCAAAAATAAATGCTGTATTTTAAAATATGAAATGTGTCTTGTCCTATAAATTAATCTTGTCCTATAATCTACTGATTAGTTTAGTTCATCTGAGCTAGTAAACAATAGTTTTAATCAACAGAAATTCTAAATCAAGAAATTTAATAAGAGACAACACTGAAATTTAGTGAGGTTGTTTGTGGAAAATGAAATAAATATGTATTTGTAAACTTTACAGATTTTATGTATTAATAGTATCACCTGAATAGTAAATGTAACTTTTCTTCCCTTTCATTGTCAAATACAGTGTTTTAGAATATTATTTTTTTTCATAAGGTTAAACACGCTTCTTAATGGTAAAAAATATACTGTTTCAATGTCTCTTTATGATCTAAGGTTTATGAAGTGTTTTTATCTATTCTCCTGAGCGCTCCGGATGAAGGGATAACAAATTATTTGCCACGACCTAACCAAAAATATTATTTTTATATGTTATCATCTGTTATCTCGTTTTTATTGTAAAAATATTCTGATATTTTTCATAAAGAAAACAGACATATTAATACTATTTTTTCCAATGACTTATTTTCTGTGATGTTTCGACATTTATTGGGATCTTTTTCAAAAAATATTTTCATTTTTTATTTTACTAACAATTGGAATAACGTAAAATATCATAAATGATAATAAAGATAATATTCGAAAACTATACTTCACGAGCGACTCATTGTTTTCGTAGATAATCTCTCTCAAATTGAATAATAACAATTACTATGCTAAATGAATAGATGAACAAAAAACAATTTTTTTCTTGAACTTATAGCACACCATAGACAAAAGTGTCGATTTCAAATATCACCGAAAGTAATTCCGTTTATATTTTTCGTATTATGCTTATAGATTATTGATTGGGATATGATGCGTTTTTCTGTGACTGTCCGAATTCTGGTCCTGAGCCTAGCAATAGGACTGGCAGTGACTGATCCCGGCAAGGGCGTAAGTGACCATTATTCATACAGAGAAAATGAGTATGTCGGAGCACAACTTATTGAGTCTAGTTTATAAAATTGTAAATATTTTTGCTCTTGTCAAGGAGATTGAAAATATTTTAAATATAATTTTACAGAAAGACAAAAAGAAATTAACCATTAAAGAAATAGAAATATTTCATGAAAATCCAGATTACTCTGAAGTAATAGATTGCGATGTGAAATACCTTAATAATGATGACACTGCAGTTTGGTCCTTAAAGTGGAATGTCAAGAAGGACCTCGCAGACACTTGTATGGTAAGTGGCAGAGCAATACAAATATCTGTCTGTATGTTGAGGATCTGTTTGACAGATCATGTTTCCAGTGACATAAAAAACATAATGATACTATTCGTTTCTATCTTTTGAAAATTTGTTTTGCTAAAAGCAATTTTCACGAAGTGTGTATCTCTTTCTGCACTTGTAGGGATCCGTAGAGAGCTTTCGAAAAGATAGTAATGGCTGGGGAGCATTTATTTATCGAGTTCCTTCAACTCCAATCAATAAATTTTTGGAAAGCGAAGCCTCGTACCAAGAAATATGTGCTACTGGGAACTTCCCTTCTAAGTTTCCTTTTAAAGCGGTAAGTTTTTTCCTTGATCTCAGCATTATTATTCATAAGATTCATCATAATGATTGTCCCCTGAATGTAAACCCTAGCACTTCACGTACTTAATTTTTCGCTTCAATACCACGTATTTCTCTTTCTGCCGACAAATATGAAAAAAGTCATACAACGTGTATTTTCATCTCAAAGATGGCTTACGAAAAGTGAGATAGAAAACAATATCTTATGTATCTAATGAACTTGCGTCCCGCAACAATTTAAGCTCCCGTACGTGCCCGCTAATGTTAGTTTCATAATTTCAGCTGCGTTCCACTTAACCCAAGTCTCTGTCTGTTCACCTCACTCTTCAGATAAAGTTCTAACAAAAAAGTACATACTTTGCTCGTAAGTGTTGGATGTCTAATCAATCGGCAAACTGCTTCCTGTTTCACTTCTGCAAATATTTTGTTCTGTATTCTTGAACTACCCATTAATATACCCAATATCTAATACCTTCCCCAAGGTTTCCCCAATTTTCGAATCACTTGAAGACACTACTAATGGGGAATTTTAAATAAGTAATTCATTTTGAATATGCGTCAATATTTTCGAAATGCCAGGTCTCAAAAAAATTAAAATCCTTACATTAATTGTTTTTTGAGTTCTAACCAAGTTCTATATTTTCTTTTCCAAACACACACATTATTTCAATATTTTAATCTTATTTAAATTAGTTACAAAATATTTTTGAAATTTAAATAATTATTTCAATATTTTGAAAAACAATTGTATGAAAACATTTGTAAATAGCATTCTCTTCATCGGGAAATTATATTATGGTAACTGTCTCTAACACATTGGATGGAAATACTTTCTTTATACTAATAATGCTACAAATAGCACAGACTTTCTCTCACTAGTCAATTTTCTAATCTATTCAGTCTAGACCGGGTTTCCAATAATGGCACATCCTTATTCCAGCCGCTACTACCATCGCCTGAAATACATTTTTTCACATTTTCGCAATTTTCCGGTCCCATAATAACAGAATTGAAATATAACTTCAATAATATTATAGATGAGTAAAACATGGTCATAAATGCACCTTTTTATTGAACAGTTTGGAGCTGTAGTTGATAAAATGTTTGAGCGTTTCTGAAAACGCCGAATTGTCAGCTTATTTTCATAGAAAACTTTTAGGTTTCCGAAAATCTCGATTAGAAGCACACATGCATGTGTGAACGTGTTTAAAAATGAAATAACGTGTTTAAGAACTATAGTATGAATATTAACGATGTGAGACAAATTAAAAAAAATATTTGTGTAGTTTTCAAAAATCCTAAGAGTACATTAATATGCCGATAATGCCATATAAATTCAGAGTATTTATCACTCCTCGTACAAAACGTTTAATGAAAAAAATTAAAGCCGTTTTAGAGAAATTATTGTTTTCCAAAATTGCTTTATTTTTTGCTCGTACGTTATTGTTAGTTATTGCCTTTGATACGTAGTTCGATATACACTGCATAACTTGCCTGGATCGAAAGGATCGTGGTTACGAGGAAATATGAAAACATTTGAATGGTGCTATATGTTCTCTTCGGAGGAAGTTATGAAACGAATTTATAGGATGGAAATATGAAAAGACAAACCGAGTTGACCGATAGTTAATTAGTAACTACGTCAATCTGAATAATTACAATTATGTAAAAATTAAAATATTGTACCATGGGTGTTAACCTTATAACGCTCTTGGTGCATAAATAACTATTATTTGACGCAACATTACTCGAAAACTTCTCTTATTTGTATTTAAATCCAAATATGACTTCTATATATAACAAGATTTAATGCTTCGAAGCATATTTAATGTGCAAGAAATTTTACTGTTTTCTATATTAAAGATGTAGGAAGACGCCGGAAAAAATAACTTGCAATTTTCGTTATTCCGGAGAATTCAACGATGGCGCCATTTTATAAGCGTATAAAAAATTAACAAAACAATTGGCGACTTTTTAGAAGATATCCTTGAGGTTTTATGTATAGTATCCAAAAATTTAAAATATACATTTCAAATTCACGGGTCCGCGAAATCAGTCTAATCGATCGTGGAATATCATTTTTGGTGAAAATCTTCCTTACAGTTGAGCCGTTAGCTTTGTTCACAGACGAAGGAACAAACGAACGAAGGAACAAACAAACACAGGAACAAACGAACAAAGGAACGAACGGTATACTGTAAACATTTTTCGATATGAAACCTGCAAAACGTGGTTTCAGCAAACGTCCGATCGATCTAAACGAACTTGAGGATCTGCGAGTTTGAAACAGGTATTTTGATTGTAAGAGCAAACTTTACGTGAATCTTCAACATTTTAAAAATATTCTCAACGATGGCTCCAAAGGTTTTATTATAAGAATATTGACTGACAGAATATCCATTGAAATGTGACATTTCCGTTCATTTCTAAATTACCCTTTGAAAACGACGTATGAATGAACTATCTCAAATACATCGATTGAATTGAATTGTTGTGCCTTGTCACAATAGCACTTTCTGTGTATCTATGCGTATCTTTACACTACTATTATAATGGTAGTTTAGGGATACGCATTTATCCAAATATCACCACTTGTAAAATAACGTTTTTCTGAAATGCTTTTGCAGGGTGAATATACAATCAACGAATACAATTTCAAGCAACCAAGCAATCTGGACATGGAATGCAACGATTATAAATTTGAAGTTAACCTTACTGCTCTAGAAGGGGTCACAAAGGTCGATGTTTTAGGAATACGCATGTATATCAATGTCCATGTTTAAAATAAACTGGAGTCTTTACAACAGAACATACTTTTTCACATTATTGGAAGCGGTTACATAATATTATAGTATTGTAATTTTTGTTCCCCTTCAGAGATATCACTTTAAAAAGTCCACATAAATTCACAAAACCTACTGCGGTGCATATCTGCAATTATTTCTACAGTCAGAAACTGTAGCCTTTTCTTACTGCTATGAAAGAAACTATTTTAACTTAATGATACAACTGAGTCTTTAGAGTGTGAAATTTTTGTTTGCGGTAACTAAGAGATATTGAACACGAGTTTCACTCACAAGAAGTTAATCCATGTAACAATATTCAGAGGTCAACATCAGTTTTATTCACATCCTACTTGCTCGTGTGACAATTGTCCCACATTAATCCAACAATCATTTCATGCCGTATAATTGATAAAATATTGTACAACTCTTTAACTAGTCATATCCCGATTACTTTTGTAATTACATGTTTCACTACTCTATGAAGTTTTGCCATGGAGTTTGTTTCATCTTGCCTTCTGAGAACCTTTAAGCACAAATCAAACCACACTAATATTTGAAGGAAGACGCTAACTTTCCAGCTCCTATGTTTCATGCAATTATCGGGTGCTTCATAAGCATAAGTAAAACTTAACTGAAGAATATTTTATTACAATATACACGAGACTGTTATAAATGTTAATTTTCAAATCAACACGAAGAAGGCCCAATTTGGATTCTACAAGTAGCGCCTGTAATGAAACTTAACACTTTTTAACAGTGACATATTTTCTACAATAGCTAGACAGCTAGGTCGGATTCAGTCGCTGTAGTGACAAGAATTCTAAGGGTCGACTGTTCTGTTCGGCAGTTTTCGCTGATTTCTCCGACCAATCCCAGGCGATTTCCATAGCAGTAACGTAACAAATGGGCCACGGACCGCGATCAGTCTTTCCTTCCTTTTCCTTGTTCTAACTTCACCCCTTACACACACACACACACACACACACACACACTTGCATACTCTCTAGTATCAACACGTTTCGAGAGACTACTTGTGAGTTTAGAGCTTGTCTTATTTGGGGCGATGCCATACACGGGGAGAGATATCTGGAGAAGCAAATCCGTTGCAAGCCGTCATGCAGGCCTGCGCCAATCATGCAATTCAGAGGAAAAGAACACCCTTCCCTCTTCCCCCTTCCGCCATCTCCCTTGATACACTCACAAGACTATGGACATTGCAGTTGACGGGCCTGGAAGCGTCTATGAATGAATGAATCAATCAAGCAAACAATCACCTTTTTAAATAAATATAGTAATTAGAATAAATATACAAAATTGTCGGTACAAAATAGCTACAAGAACAGGAGATTTGAGTTTTGGCTGATATTCCGTGCTATAGTTTCCTGGTATTCGTACATCGAAAAGAATTATTAACCGCAACGTATGCATTTAAATGACATTTACGTCGCATTACCCTTAACCGCAAATAAATTCTTTGATGTTTGCAAAATAAAAAACACTCCTTCTGTTGAAATTGTGAAAGGTATTCAAATTAAAAGTACAGATGGGAGAGGTGGCTCGTGGCATCAACTGAAGTAACAGCAGTGTCTCTGACCGGGAGGTCCTAGGTTCGAATCTGACGGTGGCAGGATTTTCGACACTAGCTAGAAAGCTACGCCGAATTCGGTCGCTGACTGGAGGAGAATTCTAGCGGCTGGCTGCTCGGATTGGTAGAGATTATCTGAGGTTTCTTCTATCGACACCAGGCCAATGACAGAGGAAATATCCTAACAAACGGGCCAAAGACCGTGCAAACGAGACAAGGACTGAAAAAATATCAGTTGCTGCTTATCAAATATGTTCCGATAGATGATAAAAAAATTAAAACGCATCTGCCATCTACCGCCACCCAAAGTGTCTTTTTTTGAGAATTTTTTCTCAATTTTTCGGTTTTCTAATCGCAGGATCGAAATATTGATTGATTGATTGATTGATTGATTTGATTTATTTATAGTCGCATCAACTACATATGGTTATTAGCGACTACTTTTATAATTACACAGTCAGTACAAAATAACACAGAAACTCAGAATTATACATATAAGGTTAAATACTATTATAAACTTCAATTTCTCTTATAAAGCTAATGAATTTAGTGCACTGTTCTTTGTTATTGAGGTCTTTAGGAGAACTTAAATTGTACTTCTTTCTTGAACTTTCATATTTAGGGCATGCAAACAAATGTTCTACTGAAAGAGAAATCTTGCATGAATTGCCGTTATCAGCATCAGTCCTGTTCAGTAAGTGGCTGTGAGAAAATTTTGTGTGTCCTATTCTGCATCTTGTCAAGACAACCTGATCGTTTCTGCAGAAGCTGACCGTTGGATTATCATCTTCAAACCTTCTAACTGATCTTAATTTGCACCCCTGTAAGTTGTTCCATTCATTAGTGTGAAGATCAGCTAATTTTTTCTTGACTCTCTTGAGATCTGCTTGATCACTTCAAGACCACTTGTTATTTGCACTTCACTACTCACTATCGATTCACGAACATAAATTGCCACACCTCCACTAGCATTCACACATGACGATCTGTTTTTGTAGTAACACTTAAAACCTTTGATATGCTTACAATAGTTAGTTTTGAAATTAGATTCTTGTATACAGAAAATATCAAAGTTTTTCTCATTTTGAAGTTTCTGGAAGAACTCGTATCGTGTCAGGAAGCCATTCACGTTCCATTGCAGAATTTTGATTTTCATTCTGCTTCTTCACTTGATGAACATTCGTTCTCAGAGGATGCTCTTGAGGAATCAGAAACTACTGGATCCTTCAACCTTTTCATGATTCTCGTGAAACGAGACATCATACCTCTGTCCTCTAGCAATGGATACGTAGCTCTAAGCAATGCAATCAACTTATCAGTTTCCTTAGTATAGTTAAGGGATACTTGTAGAGCATTACTAGTTCCGTACGTATCTTCCAAAAAATCTTTGAGTTGTTCATAATTAAGAGCATTGGAGGTTACTTCTAATATTTCTTTAACTGGAGCTAACTGTTCACTAATGTTCTTTTTATCACTTTTTTTTCTTTTTTTTTTTTTAAATTTTTTCCTTATTGCTAGATGTACTTGTAATCTGCGACAGTGTTCTTTTAGTTGTCTTTCCAGTCTCAATTGGGGGAAATTCTTCATCAAAAGTAGAATTATCGTTGTGTTTGTTCTCAATGTTCACGTTTGTTGCTTGTACTAAATCTACATTGCTATTGGTTGCTATTGGTGAATTAATATTTTCTACATTTTTACAGTTTCTTGCTACATGGCCTTCTTCCTTGCATTGATAACATTTAATATTGCCATAAGATATATAAATCCAATTTCTCTCTCCTTTATACTCAACTGCTATAGAATCAGGTAATTTGTTCAGTGAGTCTTCCGGTATATACATTTGCCTACGAAAGCTTAAAATATGTGTGAATTCTTCTTTTCCGAAACCCGCTCGTAGGAATGACACTTGTGAACTTCGCACTACGTTCAATTTATCAAGTTCTTCTTCAATTATAGCATTAGGGATCATTGGATATACATTTGAAAGAACTACTCGCCACTGCTTACTAACAAATGGTCGCATATTTTGATTACTGCCATCAATATCAATGGTTTTATATTTATCTGTTATTTCATTAACTAGTTCTTTACTGCTAAAAAAGATGCACACTCTCCTGTTCGAGATCTTCGACGCGTATATTATGTTTCGTGGTGAAACAATAGTAGCTAAGGCTTCTACATACCTTTCTAGTGATGTGCTATAGTCCTTCCCATCAATTAACAAACCTTGTTCTTTGGCCGGATACATAGAATTCTGTACGATTTTGTTCCAGTTAGTGCGACCTGAGGCGGGTTGGCTCCTGTAGTCAGAGGCCTTCCCTTCAGCAGGTGCGTCATGCCGAAGCGAGGTCATTTCACGACTTATCCCTCCGTAGGGGAGGAAAATGAAACAGTTTTATACTACTCTTGCAGTATTTGCTGTTCGCTAAAATGTCCACTAGTAACACTCAAACTAAAGAAATTCACACGCTCTCCACTTACAACGGTTACTGTCACTGTGTACAGTACGATGTTGACTCGACCGCTGCCTGTGACGAACTGGGGATCGAAATATTACTTTACGGATATTATAGAAGAGTAAAACCTTGATCTCCATAAAAAATTGTCGTAAAACATTTGGAGCCGTTTTTAAGAAAATGTCGTTTATACGTTACTTAAAATGCGAAATTACAAGCACTCTTCCATAGACAACTTTTAAATTTCCAAAAAACTTCATTGCAAGTCATTTTAAGCATTTCTGCTCACAAATGCAATAATGTGTACAAATAGCTGAATGGAGGCATATTGACGGCGTGAGAAATTTAAAAATGGTGCGTAATTTTGGGAAAAAACAAATGAATTCACAAAAATTACTTTTATGTCATCTTAAACAGTGTATTTAGCAATATCCGAAAAAAGTTTAAAGAAAAAATTGGAGCCGTTTTTTAGAAAATGGCGTTTGAGCTTATCTGAAATTGCAGAAAATTGACCTTATTTTTACATAAAACATTTGAGTTTTCAAGAAACTTTATTACACATGGTGTCTTATAAACACATGGGTTGAAGCACATGCACATATAAATGCAATAATGAATACAAACTGCCGTAAATATTAACGACGTGAGAAATATATAAAAATGTATTTGTTTAATTGTTGAGAAATTAAAAGAATAAAGGAATATGGAGTTTACATAAATTGAAACATTAGATTATATAATTTTATGGAGTACATTTAGCACTATCTCTACCAAGGTTGTAAAGGAAAAAATTGGACCCGTTTTGGAGAAAATCTTGTTTTTGTTATTTTTTAATATTGCTCATAATGTTATGCAAAAACTACTTAAAGTTTCAAAAAAACGTGCCTGACCTCAATGAAAGAACTTGTGGAGAACAAAGTTATTTGAAGTGAAGTGTTGTTCTGTATCTTTAATTTTAAAATTATAGGAACATGTCGAAAAAAACAATCTTTTACAATTTTCATAATTCAGAATTAATAGTGAAAAGCAGACCTATGGCACCTTTGTAAGTGTATTTCACTCTATTCTTACAAGAAAACTAAAAAAGACTTTAGAATTATTTCAGAAAATTCTGAAAATGTACCTGAGGTTTCATGTGAAGTACCCCCAACAATAATGAATGTTTTTCATAATTGCAAAGATTCGAGTCGGGCCAGATCGTCAGGGGTTTATTCAGTTTGCAAAAATCCTACTTGATGCTAGTAGTGTTGGGCACGGACTTGTACTGGGAGGCGCGGACTTATACCGCGTTGCACGTCTACGTCTCTGCCTGGCAAATTCATATCACCTGACGTGGGAATGTATAGTTGTTTGTGTGATTTTAGGTCGTGTTTTGTTTATGAATTAATGAACCCAAAGATTTAGTGTTATAGAGAATATCCCACTGACTATTCGCGGGTCCCATAACTTCTGAACGGTTCACAATATCGAAATGCAGTTTTCGCTTAACAATGTAAAATCATAAGGCGAGTAATATGCCGTCGAGATAGAAATAGTATACATACCTACTAATATATCATGTTAGATATGAAGAGACTATTGAAATCTGCATCAAAGCAAACATGATTATGAATGAACTTTCAGAGTCAGAATTATTTCAATGACATAAAATTGTCTCTTTTAAAATTATTGATACAGTACTGACGCAGATGGAATATAGCCTAAACGATTTTGAAAACTTGCATTTGATTGAATATTTTGACGAAAAGCAGTTTCCCATCTACAAAGCATCCTTTCGTTTTGAAAAGTTGTCTTTCCTAATAAACCAACATTCATTCTTTGACAGTCATCATCTTCGAAATGAACTGACAAATGCAAAATACATGGCTGCAGATTTGTTGCTGAAGTATTTGTTACACAAATTGGTCTATAAAAAATTATTAAGAGACATTTCGGTTGAAATAACTCAGTCTAACTTTCCTTTTATCTACAGAATTAAGTGAAAGGAACAGATTACATTAAAAAGAGCAAAGACATTCCTGAAAAATATGAGAAATATCAGAAGAAATATCACGAGAAATATCAGAATCAGTAATTTCAGTACATTGACTGTCGAGAAATCTCTGCTAAATTCACTGTGCACAAACAACAGCTTTGAAAAACAAATTATCGACGTTTTTGCTGAATGAAAAAAAAAAAACGATGCATGGAGCTAATTTACAAACACATAAGATAAGATTTTCAGAATACCCTACTGCAAGTCTCTAACTTTGCCACTGCATAGAACTACGTGATGTCACGTCCTTCATTGACACCTAATTGTTTTCAGTTACGTAATGGAAATGGAGACAATAAGTTATGACTGTTAGGTGGCGAATGTGTTGATAAGAGAACTAGAATTCTTAGATCCTAGTATTTATTTGAGAACTGAACTTTGCAATAACTTTACATTACTATTAACATCCAGTTTTTTGGTTTTAAAGTTTTTAAATTAGCGTATAAATTGATGATTTATCAGCAACTGTCAACAGTATATTTTTGTAGTTTTAATTTTAAAATGGAATTTCTGTGCAAAAAATAAATAATACCAATCACAAATAAATATAAAGGAATAAAACACGACAGATTTTTATAAACTATATTAACAACCTTTAGGAGCCCTAATAGTAAATTATCATTAATTATAAACCTGGAGCAGTGTCCATATGCAAAACACTGAGGAGATTAATTCGCAGTTATTATTAATACAAACTGTTCCACTTATCTTTGACATTCAAGAGTAAATTTGTTTAGCGTATATTGTTTCATATAGTATTAATAATAATAATAATATTAATAATAATTGTTTGTATTAATAATAATAATTTATAGACTTTCATTGAAGAGAAAAGAAAGTAAGTTTAATTTCCAGTTCTTTAAATTTTGCTATTGTGATTTATTTATTGTCATTTCTATTAAAAGTTTTATTGGGAACTGTATCTTCTTAAATATAAATCAATAGGTCTAATGGGAATTCGTGATATTAATAGAAATACTGTTTTCACATCAAGTTAGTACTTCACATTCATCAAAAATATAATTTTGAGTTGCTTCATTTTTATTCACCTGTCATTCCACAACCTTGGTGCATCAATATGTCTCAGAAGAAGTACACGGACTCCTTTCGTCAACTGCAATTGCTTGTGGAATGTTACCCCCTTTAAGAGAATTAAAAATTTTGACAGGATAATGCATGACTGGATCACCGTCAAGAACAATGACTATTGAAAAATATGTTTAATTTTCTATCTATAAAAACATGTTTTCTTTCTGTAAAAATATGTTTAATAATAAATGTATTTAAATATTTTTCTGAAAGTAAGCAATTGTAACTTGACAATGTAGATATCAAATTTAAATGTTTCTCATATTCATGGATGATTGTTATTTAATAATGTTTATCTGGTGATTACAAACAAGTAAGCCATATCCCGAAATATGCCATTTTTATGGTAATTCATAGTAATTATGAATCATGATTTATAATTATTATTTGTTCTGCATTGTGGTCCTCTAATAACTTGCGTCTCTGTAAGAAATGTATTAAGAGCAACATCAAAAATAGACGGGAAGGAATAGAAGAGAAATAATTAATTCCAATTCCAATACATGATTGAATTTATTTTAGTATTGAAAATCACTATTAAAATTAAGGTTTTTTTTAGTATTGAATTTTAATGTAAAAGCGATTTTAAAAATATTGTAATCTTACAAAATTAGAACCTCAACGCTCATAAATAAAAATGTGGATCATAAAACAATAAATTGAAGTTATTTTAAATAATATTCACAAAAATAAATCTTTTATTTTCTTTAACTAATGAAACCCTCTATCTGTCTGGAATATTCGTAAGACGTACCAGTCCCACGTTATATAATATCTCGTGCATTACAACGGGGGTGTATTAATTTTGCTAAATTAACATCTGCATAAGATATATAAAAATTAAAGATTAGACATGTTACATTATGAAATTTATAACTTCCACCACAGAATTAAGCATGTATTTAAAATTATTAAGTATGTATGTAAAATTCATCTTAAATCACTTAAATAATATTGTGCACGACTTATCATATTCTCTGTCATCTGATAGTGTACGTGATAGTAGCACGTCATACACAGTTTTAACTGTTTTTTGACGTAAAATAAAATAAAAAAATGATTTGTGTTGAAACTACAGTAAATATCCAATACAAATACGTTCGATACGCACCAATACATAGACGTGCTTTTGCAAAAGATTAATTTTCTTCAGAAAGGTTTACTAAATATTTTATTCAATTTGGAAAATTTAATAAAGCTCAGAGAAATTGAAAATCAGGATATTTATTTACTGTGCTCTTGCAGAAGAATCGTGTAAGCAGAATATGCCCCTTTCAATACCTGTAACAAAAATGTACAAGTAAAATAAAATTCGAATGCAGTAAATCAAGTACTAAATTCGGTTTTTAAAATCTTTAATCTTCCTGCTTTGATATCTTACAAATTAATGGTTCTGATAAAGAGGTGGAACTAAGCGCTAAGATAAACTGTTGCAAAAGGAAATCAGCTTATTAAAACCGTGAAACAAACCTTACTACGGTGAAACTTTCTGAAACAAACACATCGGTTAAGCTGTCACCTCCATTAATGGCGATTTTTTCGTGGATCTCATTGATTTTCTCATACGAGTGATTATATTTCTTTCTCAAGTGGTCACCTAACTCCGGGTTCTAATTACCGGCCAGGATCATTTCGTTGATTGCCCTATATTTGACCGTCGGAACTTTCTGACGAAATTGCAACTTTGAATCATGACGTTATAAAAGCAGAATCCCGGGGGATATTTATTCAATATCTTCCAGTGTCTGAATGCATTGTCATATAGTTGTTTATGTTTTTGTTTATGTTGTTTATCGTACGGATAATCATTTTACTGCCGATAAAAATTATTTTCTAGCATTTTCTAAAATTTCTTCAGGGGTGAAATACAGGTAAATTCGGCTGGGTATCAAGTTCACTAATGTTAAAAAACAATCAATGGAATGAAAAATGAAAGTGCAAATTAAAAGAATGATTGTGTAAACAAGTTATTTAATGCAAATGAGTAAAGAATTTTCTGGTGTGGTTTAAAGTAATTATAATTAAAATGTGGTAAGTGTGTATGCATTAGTAAAGAAAATTATTTAAAGTTTCACTAGGATAAAAGGTAATGCATACTAAATCATTTCAAATAGTAAAATTAGTCAGCGGATATCCGTATTCCGTATCCCCATAACATTCATTAATGGGCTACCTGTATCAACGGCCATTCTTATCCGGAACCATGAGGAATTGCTTAAAACTGGTTTCACTGTATATTATAGTTTTTTCAACCTTTTAGATTTAGGGAAATTTCGGTCAAAAATTATTTTCATTCTAACTATTATTTTAGTAACTTTTGAATTTGGAATACCAGTATGTTTCCTGGAATATTCAGTAATGATAATTTCCTCAAGCAATGGAAACAGCAAGTTCTGCGTTCACAACGTGAATTATTTTCTCTTAATTGTTCCTGCTTTCTGCTCACGAAAAACTCATATTACGAAAATTAAAAATTAATTGTTGGTAGACACAATTCTGCCAATTGTGAAATGCATAATTTCAATTGTAACGTATCTAAGTCTATTTCCTCCAGAGCTTACTTTGTGGAAGTTTTGTCTGTGAACCTGATTTGTTTGAAAGTCAACTTCAGCTCTCAAAGTAAACTTCCGTAAGCTTCGATTTGAGTCATAGTCATAGGCATAGGCATAGGTATAGGCATAGGCATAAGGCATAAGGCATAAGGCATAAGGCATAAGGCATAAGGCATAAGGCATAAGGCATAAGGCATAAGGCGTAAGGCATAAGGCATAAGGCATAAGGCATAACGCATAAGACATAGGCAATACGGTCATGTAGATTGTACAACGTACTATATTCAAAACATTTCAGGTAAAAAACAAACTATATTGTTAACAAATCAACTATAATTTTAGCTCTAAGGAAATGGTGCACTATGCATATACTTGTATATAAATGTTTTATCTGTTCTGTAGCACTGATGAAGGCCAAATATAGGGCCGAAACTTCGGCAATGTGAAGTGTCTGTTTTCTTTCCTGTGACCCAAACTCAAGAACCATTAGACATAGATTTACGTCATGTTCATGAACACGACTCTGGGGGTGTGTGAAAAACGACTCACCGAAGCGAAGGTTTCCAGCGTGAGCGGCACGAAGCCGGCGGCGGTAAGGAAGGCTGGCTTGGAGGCGCGCAACATCATGAAGCGAATTTGGCCGCCGGAAGGGCAGAGGCGCTTCGTGCCACGGCCCGTCGTACGCAGCGTTCATCACGTGCGAAGACTTTGCACCCACATACACTCACATTAGCTCGCGCTCTTTCTACGGAGCTTCTAGAACTTGATACAAGCATGTCAACAACGGGAAGCGAGCACGGCTTTGGCCCAAACACCGTCCAAGTGCGCTCACAAACACACACAAAAGCACGCTCTCGTTTTACGGAGCTTCTAGAACTCGTTTACTAGCGGAAAGGGACTCAGGTACTGTATGGTCGTATTTAAATTTTCCCCCCCTTTTCTGGAATTCTATAGAAAAATGTGAACTGCCGAACGCGGCACGTTACGCTTGTGAACTGTGCACGCACGTACAAGCGAACACTTTTATTACAGTTTTTCTAGTGCTTACCAAGGATATATCAACAGCGGAAAATAAGAAGAGCCATCTTCCACGCTCTTACAAACTTCACCCGTGTAAACTGAACCCCTTAATAATCCGCACGCCCTCATTAACGCAGTTTGAAGATGTCGGAACATTACAACAGCGAAAAGCGAGCACACTATGCTCCATGTTTACACGCGACAAGTTCCACGTTCCACCAAGGAGTGTGGAACATGGTCAGAACCCCACACGTGTAAACTGTCCACTTACATATGCTCGCTATATTTTACAGAGGTTAAAATCTTTTTGAACAGTTGGCAGGAAATTCAAAGGGAGGTATCGATAATTTTTCTTAAAAATTAAAAAAATTTAAAAATGAATCTAAACAATATTTTCTCAAAAAGTGTGTAAGTTGTTTTTTCCTAATGCAGAACTGAAGGATTATAAAAATTGTACACATATATTTCTCAATGAGCTCTCTGTCATTTAAAAAATTCTAAAAAATAAAAATGGTTTTAATTTCTTCACTCCTGTTGACATTGTTTAAAAATAAAAAAAATATATGTAATAGAATGTTATTAGACCCATTTTAGGAAAAAAATTGAGACAGTTATCACGTCGAAAATGAATTTTAAAAATTTATTTATTTTTTCTATATGAATTCGGGGTCAAAATTCGGTGACAAAAATACCTTCAAATTGAACTACGTTTCTCCGTTTCCACACTTTTTTTCAACCTGATACACGCAATAGATGATGAGAAAAAATAAAACAAAAAATCAAGTTTGTTGTATCTCTGCAACAGATTGCCCTAGGGTGCTGCCTTTTGTGAATCTGTCATTTTGTTTTCTCTTTAATAAACATCGCGATTATCGATTTGGTTTTGGGGCAATTTTCACCGCCTTGTTTGGCTATACCCTTTGAACCTGAGTTCAAATCTCAGTGTGGAAATAACGTTTACTTTAGAGAAACGGTTTTACAAGTATATGTAATTATGATATTGCATGGCCGACACAAAAAATGCGAAACTATATGTGCTATTTTATTACCACTAGTATTGAGAAACTTCTATAACGCAATTGGAGTGCATTAACAGCTGAAAGTCGCCAGTTATTCTACGAATAGTTTAAACGCTAGTGTTGCTTATAGACGGAAAAACATACGGTCGAACGTTTTGAAAAATAATATCTTTATCTGCATCAGGGGACCCCAAAACGCGTATTTCTGTTGATTTTCCGCAGCATGACATAATTACCTCTATTCGGCGTATATTATTCAATACATTTACGAGAAAATAAAAGGTGATTTCGGTAATAATGGGAGACCTTCGTCTCTGCGAGACACGACTGGTGAGTGCTAGCTTGCAACGTGATCATGGAAATCAAGTAAATACAATGTAGGCCTTTGTGGCACGTACCATAAATACCTTGAATATATTCCAAATACATTTTTTACAAATAAATTTGAGAAATAACTGGCACGTTTTATTTTTTAAGTCAACAAATGTTTCTACGTAAGTGCTCTTAAGCAAGAGATAAATTTATTATATATTTAAACAAAATATTTACCTCTTCCGCAATGGATTCACTGTAGTGACTCATGCTTAAATTAATCACCAACATGTAACCAAGAGTAATGACAAGTTCGTAGTATTGCACTCCAACAGGTATAGCCTAATACAAAACAAATGTTTTTATTACGCGCCTAGAAGTGCACAGCGGATTTATTTCTTACTACTGGTATAATTAAAATTTTTTGAAAAAATATTGTAGAGCTTACCACTAGCATCAGTATAAGTAAGGTTCCAAACAGAACCAAAGACCAGCACAGCTGATTGAAATTGTGGAATTGATAAATCTCTTCCATTTCATCCACGCATCTAAAAAAAATGTTAAAAGGCGGTTTGAAATCTATATAACTTTAGTAAATAAATTATTAATCACTAACATTTTGTGTTAAGAAACTTACATAATGGAAAATAAAAAAACGAACAGTGTTAATTAATGCTCATTATAAATTTACGAACTTGACATTCTCATTTACAAAACATTCCATGCGACTCTTATAACTAAAAGTTTTTTATCATGCACGTCAACAATGAAATATCATCAGATATAAAACTCTAAGTGATTTACTATGAATCACGCCCTGATTCCAAATATGTCCTTACAATTTCAGTTGCACATATCATTTTTGTGTTATGATGATTTTAATATTGCAAGTGTACGAAGATTCCTCTAAAATAAGGACTTACCTAGTCAAGAATTAAAAACATAAGAAAAGAGGATATGTGAAATTTATTGTCTCGCCCTGATTCCAAATATGTACGTAGATTTTCTTTAACAGGAATACGTGCTTAGAGGTTCTGAGACAAGACGGTTTTCATACGGTGACTGTGTCAATCCCCTACAGCAAAGCTGTTCCTTAGTAAACTGCTATTGCTGGGGACGAAATGAGCTCTTGTTTTGACCAGCATTTCTCAAAACCGATAAGAAGGGACAGAAATAGTTTTTTTAACTAGAAAAAAACAGTGTTCCCAGTGTTCCTCTCGTTCATTCCAGCAAGATATTTCTCCCTCATTTTTATATAAAGCTTGAATTAATTGTTTGGTAAAGACATTGCGTAGACATGGCAAACTGTAGAGCATTTCAATTTCTCCGTAAATGTTTCCAAAAATCAGCGCGGCAGGAATAACTCTTCCTAGATCCGATTGATTAAAAAGATGATGCGTTCACACAAACGTGACTTCAGAAGACGAAGAAGAAGAAGAAGAAGAAGAAGAAGAAGAAGAAGAAGACACCTGAACTTCAGTGGGTGTATGAACACATTTTTATGGTGAAAAAATCTTTAGATTACGTTAATGAAATAAAAGGACTTTTGTTTATATTTCAAAAACCGGGCTTTTAGAAACTCAGTTAAGTTATACTTTGTACTCTCCCACTTAGATGTCCTTCCTGATAACCTCCGTAACTTCTGTGACGAACAAGGTGATCGTTTCCACAAAGATCAGTACGAAGGAGCGACGCTACCAAGGTTTCTGGAATGACTTCGTGTCAAATTTCTGCTTGATGTTTAAAGATGATGTCTAAAGTTCCTGAAGCAAAGTTGTTAGAACATAGTTTGTGGTGTTCATCACTCAGAAATGTGATAAACTCCCACAAGAAAAGTGGAAGTTCATCTTTTTTTTAATAAACTTTACTGACACCATTTATAAGGAAATAGAAAATGGCCGATTTTTGCGTAATAAATGAACTCGCTATTGTAGCAAAAATTATGAATGATAACGCAAATCTGAACCAAAATCTGGGTTAAAAACTGGTTTAGAAAAAAAATGCTTGCATTTCTGATGATTACAAGTTTCATTCTGTAGCTTAGAATGTACGTATAATTTTGATGGAAAATTTATTTGTATTATTAGATTAATTTGAAGAAATGGCATCTTCATAGTATAGGTCAAGCGGGAATAAAAACTGCCCTAAAACTTTCGAACTGTCCCTTATACGCTCATTTGGATATCATTATTCAGAAAGTTAAAAGGCAATTTGCTCACGATCCTTTAATAGTGGTGCTGTGTCAGGTCGTATATTTCCGCATAATTTGTAACGATTACCAAGTCTTATAATTCAACTTGCATCCGCAGAAGTGCTTTCAACTCTCAATAATTTTTTCCCTCAATGGAATTCAGACTCTTCAACGTACGTTAAACAAGCGGTGAGAATAACCACTATACAGAATGCCTGGGTCTGCTAAACAACCTTCCCTATGCCTCCAAAACTGCACACGGGGATCTACTGGAACCCAACAACATTTAAAATTCATACAGAGAAGAAATTTCTGACGATAGCCGCGTAACGCTGCGCGTAAATTTGAATTATACTTTTAGCTTACCTCCATACTACTTACAACCTCAATTGGTACCAATACTTTGTCAAGAATAGAAGCTAAGTGATGCAGGGCTAGGGTCTACTGGAATCCAGTGCAAATTTATGATTGTTCTGCACACTAATAATAAAGTAATAATAGTATTCTTCCTATAATGCTTATCAGATGTGACATAGGAAATTCATAACATTTTTGTTTCATCTGCATTGTTATGAGACGTAATTTCAACGTGTATTTGTAATCACCCAATTAAAATCTGAAGGACAGTTATACGTTCAAATGGGAAAATTTACTTTTAAATTCCATTTTCGTGTTTTTTCTTGTTTTCATGAATTCTGCAATAAAACTAAAATATAATACTTTTGAATCATGCATAAGTTTCTGAATCTTTTGTTGTAATAAAATTTTTTTGGGTCCGTGTACCCTATTGTTCAGTTCATGTAACAAAAAATTATGTGCAGTTGGAAAGTTAACTAGAGGTGCTACAGAACGGAGCAGAGTTTCTCGTAGTAAAGTCTTCTAACTTCCTTGGTGTGGTCTGGCTTGAAGGTGTTGCTCCATTCTCTGGCTAGCTGCCATCTATCGTTGCCCAAAGTACATTTTCTCAACTTTTTGCTTTCCCAGTAGTACAACCAAATTATTACTTCAAGAATATTAAAGAAGAGTAGAAACTCCTCCTAAATAGAAATTTTTATTGAAAACTTTGAAGCGGCTTTTAAGAAAATGGTGATTAAACATTACTGTAAATGCGAAATTTGAAGTTCTTTTCACAGGAATCTATTAAGGTTTCGAAGAAACTTCATCTGAAATCATTTGAAGCACTTCCACTCACAAATGTAATAATGCATACAAATCGATGGAAATATCCATATAATGGCGTGTGAGGTATTTCAAAAATATTACATTTGTGTAATTTTTGAAAACACCAATGACTACACCAAAATGAAGTTTACGTCACATTAAACAGTACAATAAGCACTATCCATTGTAAAAATTAAATAGGATATACGAGGGCAGTCAATAATTAAAGTGATAAATTGGTCTGTAGACATAAAGGTTTATTTCTGTCTAACAGGATTTTTCCTACTTTCCAATACAATTTTCACCAACATATATGCACTTGTCCCAGTGGGTTACTAGCTTTTTTTATATCCGCTGCAAATAACTTTTTTATCTTGGTGTTTGAACCCATTTCTCACAAACTTTTCAACAATCTTTTTTTTTATATTCTCGTTATTCTGGAACTTATTTCCACGTAATACTGCCTTCAGTGGACCAAACAAATGAAAATCCGATGGTGCTAAGCCCGGACTGTAAGGGCGATGAAGCAGTACCTACCAACTCCATTTATTGATGGCTCCACCGATTTGTTGAGAAGTGTGTGGACGTTTATCGTCTAGGTGGAGAATCACACCTCTTGTCTGAGATCCACGTCTCTGACTTATGGTTGGCTTCGCCCGTTCAAAAGCATATCTGAGTAGCGTTACCTATCTATTGTACGCTGTTCTTCGAGATAATAACAAAAAAACGCATCTACAGCGTCCCAAAACACCGGCAATAGAACTTCTCCTGCTGATGCGGCGAGAACGATGTAGGTCAATCACTGTCTCGACCGATTTTGAACTGTTCTACCCACTTTTAAAAATTCCTGCGATTCATACAACTTTCATCGTACTCTTTAGTCATTCTAGAGTCTCTCACCTAAAGCAAGTTAATAAAGAATCACAGAACGTTGTTCAACCAATGTGGAATGTTCTCGTCATCGTTCAATATAATTTTTAGGTGGTGAACAGAGCAATGATGATCCTCCAGGTGGTCAGGCCTCATCCCAGTGATGCCAACTTAAAGTCCTAAAATTACCAAACTTGTGCTATCAAGAGTTTTCTTCAGACCAATTTGCCTCTTTAATTATTGAATGACCTTTAAATTTTCAAAATTCCATTTTTGTATTTTCAAGTCGGTGAGTCACTTCTGATATTTTGAAAAATAAATAATATTAGTGAAGGTGAAAATTATTGAAATATCAGCACAATAATTTCATATCACTCACAAACTTTCGGTATTTTATTACACTGCGTGAAGTTAGGTTGCAAATATTTAGAAAATGTGTTTCAGTTAATTACTTTTTTAATGTTGCTTCAAATTCATTATAAACAAATAAATATATACAGATTCTAGGCTCTACATACTATTGAAAAACATTGGTAAGCCTTAGGTTAGTGTAATGAATTATGTAAATTAATAAAAATGTCATTTCATTAAATAAAAACAATGTTACCTGAGAATAAATTGATGGTGACGAATACAAGATGGTAAATCTTCTACTTTTACTGCGGATTTTAATGTTTTTTGCAAAATGTACAGCTGGGCAATAACAGTCGTACAGAGAAAGACGAATACAACATCATTAAGTAGGACCATTGGTAGATTAAGCATTTGATCAAGCACCTGCGGAATCAGAACTTGTGTGAAAAATGGCGTAAAGTTTTAGTTATAAAATTGTTAATACCCAAATCCTATAGAAAATAATAAATATTGTAGGAGTATTTACTATTTGAATGATATATCATAAATATGTATGTAATTGTATACCTCCGAAATCTTATTGTGAATCCATACTGATTAGTTTTAATTAGTGAAAGTAGTCGCTTCTTTTCTGCAAAATCTGTCTGTATGTACTTGTTAACAAATACTGTCAGTCAAGTCTTGATTCACAATACAATCTTGCATAATTCTGTTTTTACTTGTATAGGATAATAGTTTTAATTAAAGAGATTTGTTACGACTAGTTTTCATTAGGTAATACTATTATTAACCAACTTCCTGTTTCGACAGTAAATGCGTTTATTTCTGATGTTTTAAAATTTGTTTTCAAACTGAAAAAGCGTAGGTCGTCCCAGTAGTTATCGGAGCTCTGGGATTTGTTCGGCAAAATGTGTGTAAGAACTTGAAAAAAACTGAAGGGTGATGGCGCAATTCTGTCTTCACATTCGAATTCAGCGCGTCGAGAACATGTGTCAAATCTTTCGGTCTGACCACAAAAAATACAATGTCATGGAATTTTTTCGCGATTTAAAAAAACTGGTGGGTGGTGCCACCAGGTGGTGGCTTCAGATTCGGATTCAGCGCGATGACATAAATAGAGAAACAGGTCAAGTATTGGTCTGACAACTTTTTTTTTTATTTTGTGTGCCTATGTAATAACAACCTTCTAATGACTTAACACACTGACAAAACAATCCTACAAATAAACTAGACATTCTGCCATATAATATATAGGAAATGAAAGTGTTTATCATTGATGTTACTTAGAAAGAGAGAAAAATCAAAGCACATTCTCCTAAATAGAATATAAAGAAATATAAAAATCTTGTCTGTTGAGATTATATCAACTGTAATAACAGCAACTAGCCTTGTAAACAAAAATTTAGAGTAATATTTGAAAAATAGACCTTCCTCCTTTCAAAACTATTCGAAAAGCTCTAAAGTCGGTTATGCTTGAAACCTGTCAGATTGTTCTGATGGTCCCAAATATGTAAAGCTAGAAATAAATAGTTTGCCTAAAGTCCTCTCAAGCCTAGAACTTTGGGCAAAAAAGACGAGTAAAAGGAGGAAATATGATCATAAATAATAATAATAAATAATAATAATAATAATAATAATAATAATAATAATGGTAATATTATTAATAATAATAATAATAATAATAATAATAATAATAATAGTTTGAAGAACTATACCTGATGAAGATAGATAATTTCAAAAGCAGGAGACTTCCGTTCATCGAAAGGAAACCAAACTTCGTACGAAAGTAGGCGTCTATCACCCTCACGTTTCAATATGTATGTATCAGCTAATGGTGATAATGGTACTACAAAAATGGTCACAGTAAATATAATTGTGAGCGGTCTTGCAAATGCTAGATACTTGCGGTTGCAATCTTTGAAAATATCATTCCATTCTTTGTTTCCTCTTTGACTTTCCATCATTTCATCAATCTTGTTTATTAGTCTAACAATACGATCTGTTTTCATATTCATCACATAGAATTTCATCAGTGAGATCATGTTCAAAGTAGTTAGCCACACGACCTGGGACACCAAGAGAATGTCTGGAATGAACATGAAAATACTCTCGATTATCATGATGTTTGCTGCGATTCTCATGTAAAATGAAATATAGAAGATTATTTTGAATATGATCGTGAGACATGCGTTTTCAAAAGGCAACAAGGCATATACTTTGAATGCCATAACCATGTAAGGTAAATTCTTCTTAACGGAGTCACTGAAGTTTTCCTTTGCCATGTTGAATATCGTAAAGGGAAATGATGTTGAGTTGTTTGTCGTTGTTAGTGAAAGTAAGCAGTATAATTTATCTATTCTATAATGTCTGTATTTCCGTTTTTTATTAACGCAAAAGCAGAATAAAAGAATCAGAGTGAACGGAAACAAGTCCCTTTAATACCGTAAGAGTAACATTTTTTGTATGACAGTAATTATCGCTCGTGTAGGCTTCGTGGTACTGATCAGTGAAGGTCATACTGGATATTTGGGTGAATTGTTTTCTCTTTTCTTCTCAGGGTGGAAAATATGGTAAATTTTGTATTCTATTTGAGCTTTTTTCTTGGAGAAGTGTCTATTATGTGAATGGTGACACATGTTTCGGAATAAGAAGGAATACAATCGATATATAATTTACAATAACGTTCGCGTGCCCGGTCCCTTTAATACCCTTTCCTTTCAATATGGAGCATTTTCGATTTTTTCGACTAGTAGTACGTTCAAATGATATTTCGCACACCAAGGTCAATTTAGAAATGTATGTATTAATATATAAGAACCTCAACATGTTACATTAACTAATAAACATACGGATTGTGGTGAAGAAATATATTACTATGTCTACTGCATATGTGACAAAATTTATCTGAATTTCGTATGTGACTAAATTAGTCTCGACAAGAAATTAGTGGCGCTTCAACATGGGACAGATATTCGTTTATTATATGTAATGAATATGTAAACTTATAATAGTGGTATTGGAAATATATAATACTCCATGTACAGTGTACAAGTGTATTTAAATTAAAACATATTATTTGCCGTCATGAATCTTCTAAAATACTCTTTATATGTGTACTGATGAAGCTTCAAAATGGCACTGTAGCAGATGCAGCCCGTGGGAGGTGCCGTGCTGCGAGTGCGACTACATACGGGGATCAGAACGGGTTTCAGGGGATTGTTTGCCTTTTGGGGAATGATAGAATATATGCAATGAGAATTAATATAAATTTAATTGCATAATAACTTTGAATACAACTGGTTTTGGTTTATAATAAAGCCGGAAGACCATTGAAAGTTTATAAAGTTACTGACTGCTCTTCTTTCTTGAAGTACACTTGGGTTTAGCTTACTTACAGTTTTGTAGCAAAGAAGGCACCAACCCAAATCACTCGGCTGAGTGTGTCGCTGTCCGGGCTGAGGTTGGCTCCAGGCAATTCGATGGTGCGAACTGGCATGGGTGCGGACTTAGATGACTGGAGCTGGTGGTGGAGATTGCCGTGAATTCGGCCAGGTGGCGGCTGCGGCCCGCGAGTGGCACGAATTTGAGACAGGCTTGATTTGGCCGTACTAATCGCCTTGATAGGCGAAGCAGGAACAGCCGACTCTGTTGAGTCTTGTCGGTCAGTCAGTTTAACAAGTACGGAGCAGTGTAGTTTGAGAAGTTCTGTTAATTCTCTGTGTCGGTTCTCTCATTCTGTCAATTCGTTCTCGGTTCTGTTTGGTCTGTTCTCTCAATTCTGTCATGACTCTCGATTGGGAGCGAAGTTGCAGTATTTATTATATTGCGGGTGTGATTGAGGCCGTGGAGGGGAGAGTCACGTGGCTATGACTTCGGCCTATGGTAAGGCGAGAAAGTTTGAAGTGCCCGCGATCGGCTCCCTATTCGTGATGCGCCTTCGGGCCCGGGGAGAGGAGTGTCACGTGACATTGGCGGCGACCGGAAGCGAAGGCGGTGGCACGTGGGGTGCCCGCGATGGCGGCCCGTTCGTCTTTTAGATTTCGTTTCAACGGGAATTGAGGTATCTGGCTTGCAGGTGGCCAAGGAGCGGGGCGGCGCGCCGGCAGTGCACCTGAAGATCTCTTTGTCGGCGAAATACATTAACGGGCTTATATTTGCGAGGGAGGCCCGAAGCGATTCCCAGAAATATTTGTACACATTTCTTGGTCGCTTGTCAGGTAGCGAGCGATGGGGTGAGTGAAAGGCGCCGCGCGCTGGGGTGGCCCAGCCCTAGGCTAATGAGCGCTTAATCCCCAGCTGGCGCGGCGCCGAGAAGCGGCGGTCAATGTTCTCGGCGGGCGTGGGCCCGTGAGAACGGCGGTTTGTGCGGAAGACATTGTAAATGATTTTATTGCTCTTTTGTTGGATTTTTCGAAGTGCAGCAGCGTGCTGGCATGTACTGAGAGCGACTTGAGAAGTTTGGTGAAAGTATGTACTGTGGGTGGCCGCGCGGGAGGAAAGCTTTTAGGGGCTGCGCCTTGGTGGCAAGATTGAAAATTTGATCGCGAGATTGAACAGGCACAGACTTTTTCTTATCAGTTAGTACTCAATTTTTTACTTCTGTCTACCTTTTCTCTTCTGATCCACCCCGTTTCAGTCTGCCATCTATCGGCGCGTTAGAAACTTACTAGGATCAATTTCCAGTGAAGAGACCCCCCCGCCTCTTGCACTTCTCAATATCAAGTCTAGGTAGCCCATAGGTCTATTTCGGTTCTGTACCATTAGACAGAGTGTATGACCGTGACAGTGGAATTGATGTCACTGCAGTGCCTGTGAAAACGAAGGTCTAGGGTTGGAGTCTCGTTAGTGGCAGGACTTTCGACACTAGGTAGATAGCTCGAGTTGAATTTTGCCGCTGCCTTTAGGAGAATTTCAGCGGCTGGTTACTCTGATCGATAGTTTTCCGTGGTTTCTCCAATCAACACAAGGCGAATGGCGGGGCAGTACAATTACAAACAGGCCACGTACCTTGCGCAATCTTTCCGTCCTTTTCCTTGTCCTATCCTGTTACACACACTTACACTTGCATTCACTACATTACCTCACATGCCGGGAGGCCGGTTGGGAGCTTAAAGGCTCCCACAGACCGGCGCGGTATATCCGCTGCGGGTGCGGCGCGGAAAGTTCCGAGCTAGACGCGGCCGCGGAATTCGCCGGACAGTTCACACCGGAGTGTCAATTATGAGTCAGCGTTTGATGACAGTGGGCAAGGTCGCTCGACTCAGAGGGGAACGAAGACTCCCGAACACGGGCGAACTTCCACGAAACTCGAGCTGTAGCGGAAGAAACGCGTCTGACTGCGTTACAAATTTCGCCGCCGATTAAACGCTTCAAATCCGTTGTTGCGACGTTCGCCTGCCACGCAGGTCTGAACGTGCTCATAAGGCATCACGTGATGCGAAACTTCCGCTGCGGCCAATCCTCGTATGCTGAGAATCTTCCGAGTCGGTGTGTTGGAGCCTTTAAGCTTGTCCCGGAAGACAACATGGATAAGAGCCAAAATGTATTGCCTTTTTATCCTTGAAAATAGATTTTATCACATGGGAGCTTTATTTTTCCCCAAAATTTAAGTAGTATATGACTCAGTGTAGGGATCGCAGAATTTTGAAAATGTGCACACAATTCACTTTTTCCCATAGCACGTCATACGCAGTTTTCACTGTTTTTGACGTAACATAAATAAAAATTAATAAATAAAAGACGCGGTGTGGCGCTGGTGGGAAGGACCTGGTTGAAGAAAACCCTCTCAAGCCGAGAGTCAAAAGACAGGTAGCGCCGGATCTCACCATCCAACAGAGAAAGATCACCGCCACATTCCACGATATATCGCATTGCACTATACTATATTGCAATACCACACTATACTATACGCTATACTATAGTGACGGTCTATTAAGACGCGTCCTATGTTTATATTTTTGTTAGAAAAAGACGCTTGATTTGCAATGAGGAGACATGGACAAAGGAAGGTACATTGGTGAAATGTAATAAATCACAATTATTCACATTATCGGAAACGAAGATTAAAATAGACAATGGAGACGGCAACAAATAAAACTATGGCAATTTTTGACGATAAAAACATGTCACCAAGTTGTTCCGTTCAATAGGAAATTGAATTCGTAATGATAAGAAATAATATACATCGTGCGAAGATTGTCAGATGTTATAAAAAGGTGACGAACAGAACTGTATTTATTTATTAAATAAAAGGAAACCAGTATTTTTAAAATAAACCATGGAAAATATCATTAATTGGGAACAGGTTGTGAAAATTGTGATAATACCGCGAGATTTATTGAGTGAGTAACATAAATAAAAGTAGGAAAACGAAAGAACATCGTAATGAACAAGTCGTCCTTTGTTTTTATAAACAACGTGGTCAGAAAATATAACTTCTTGAGACGTATTCGAGCCGAGATACGAGAAGGATTGGTGGTTAAGCCGCGGACGATGGATGTGTTGGAATTCGAACGTTTAAATGCAGCGGAAAATGGAGGATGTTATTGTTTACAATTAGGGGAATTAGGATATGGATGGCAGAGATCGATAGGTCGCAGAACTACAGCAAAGGAAGTGTAAACATACATTTATTATTATATTATTTCCAGATTATAACAAGGCCAAGAATGTCATTTTATTGTAAGGTATTGATAGAACATGACTATGCATATATTTATTAATGATTAAATTAATTGTTGTTTTAATAAATTGACAAAGTGCACTTGCTTAATGATGGAAATTTGATTGATAAAAGCAAGGAAATTAACTGTAAATATTATTGTTAGGATATTGTGAAAAGGGTTTTACGTGTGTTTTGTCTGTTGTTATTTGTTAAATTAGTACAAGTAGCGAGAATATTCTCGCCAACATTTGAGAAAAAAAAGAAAGAAAATTCGGAATAAATTCAGAAGGAAGTTGTTTGATTTTAATTAGAACACTTATGAGTTTTTATTTCCGACGGTATTATCCCAGCAAAATACGAATAAATTTGTATTCATACCTCTTCCCAAGGCAGTAATATTATTATTTTCGATTCCCTGTATAGGGTCGATTCACGTACCCACGACTTCAAAGAAATTCATTAGAACCCATGGGTAAATAATTACGTACGGGTTTGTTTATTTGTGTAATTTCAGGAAGGCATATTTAGAAGAGGTTGTGGGAATATATATATATATATATATATATATATATATATATATATATATATATATATATATATGTGGGAGACCGATTCAAATCAGGCGGATTTTTTGGGGTTCCCGGTAGAGGCGCAAGATAGCGTGGCGGCAGGACCAAGTCGGTTGACAACGAGCGTAAAACAAGTCACTCGAACGCAAGTAACACCGAGAAGAACACGTTGTGAATTGTCGGGATATAGTTTATTTGTATTGTTCTTCAAGTATTTCAAGAATATAATTATCTTTTTATATTTCAACGACGAGTTTATTTCTATTCCGACTACCATTTCTCCCACAATTTGAGGGCTCAGCCGGGATTGAACGGGATTTCGAGAAACGACTAGAACTTTCACGGTCGCCATTTTCGCAACATTGAGAACATTATGACCTGCCAGCCGACGACGATCAATTTGTAATAAATGACGAGGGATTCCAATTGAAGGCCAGTTTTCAAAGTTGCGACGACGATAGGCTGGAATAAGACGACGAGTGAAGGTCATTATAACCTCAAAACGACGTAATTCACCGACGAAAGCTTGACGAGAATTGATGTTGTTTAGAAGATACGTGAGTAGATGCAAATAAGACAAATTGTATAGAATATTTTTACTGTTTCCATACATTTGTTCACACAATTGAAGGGTTTTAACCACGAGGCTGTTTTTATAAAATACCGATTGTAATCGACGTTACCGACTGTTCGACAGGAAGTTCGCAAAATTTTTTGGGAAGATGGCGACATTGGGAGAAATCGAACAAATAACAAGAACATAACCCCTGCGCCGGTAAAAGCAATTAAACCGTTGCATAACTTGATTTTGAAACGATCCCAGAGGATCGAAAAACAGAAAGAGGCTTAGAGAGTTTTTCCGGTTTTACGTTCGAGTCGGATCTAAAGATGAAGAGATGAAAAAATCGTTCATTCACGATACATTTTCGGAAGCGGATCTGGGAACTATATGCAGTATTCTTTGTATCAACAGTGGGACGAAAGACGAAATGATCGACGATATATGTGAAATGCTGGAGATCTGCAACAGTTGGCGTCGAAAATCGAGACCGAGAACAAGCAAGAAGAAAATGAAGAAGACGAATATAAGAAAGGAGTATTAAACACCTGAAAAAACAAGATGACAAAAGGCAGCCCAACTGGAAAAGTTGACGTTCGAGTTTGAAACAGAAGTTGCGTGCTATTAACAACGAGGAAGAAAACGATTCGGATAATAGTGATGATGGCGCTCTGTCGCTTCTGTACGTCCCCCAGCCAAAGTTTTCATTGACTTTTCGTGAAAATTAAGGTTCCTCAAGACCTTCAACGGTAGTGATGGATACCCGGAAAAAAATGATTACTGATTTCGAAGAGACATTGTTTTGATGGGCTGGGACAGTCTAAAAAAAGTTTTTTTTTGCTAAGAAATCACTAAAGGGCCTGGGCCAAATTTTTTATCCAGGGCGAGAAAGGAATCATCGTGGCCGTCCGGGAAAAAGCTTTGAAGGAAGGAGTTTGATGTTAAGAAAACCGGCGGGGAAATTCATCGGTTGTTGAATCGACGAAGGAAAAAAAAAGAAGAATCTTTACAGGAATACTTTCGTAAAGGAGAGATCGCTAGCCGGGGTGATATAGATGACAAATATTGATACAATATTAATCGACGGAATTGAAGACGATTCAGGAACGAAACTTCTGCATAGGTGACGTAACCGAATTTTGGGATTAAAAAAATAAATACATTTATTTTTTTTATTACTGTTCAGAAGGTGTTCCCCCAACCCGGGGTGCGACCAAAAACACTTCGCAGGCCATCTCCCCCCTTTTTGGGTCGCCGAGAAAGGGGGGTGTAGTGTTTAGATCGCCCCCAAAACCCCCTCGGGGACCACCGCCCAGGCTCCACGCGGGGGCGCGGCGACCGCTCCGGTTTTTTTAAAGGAAGTGTGCGAGAAAAGAGGTTCGGGAAAATTCCATAAAAATTTCCCGACAAGACGCGTAACCCATTGGAGCAATATTATTTTGGGTAAAAAATTTTTGGCCAAAAAAACGTCTTCCAAAATTTCTGTAGAAACTTCTGGGAACATTCAGGGAAAATTTGGGGGGGGAAAAGAGGTTCGGGGGCGCTGGGGACGCGCTGAGGGCAAAAGGGGGGGGAGGTTTTTGGACAGAGGGCGCGAGGCCCAAGTCGTGCGGACACAGGGGGCGGGACCTCATTTTGTACGGGTGTGGGACGGGAGGTCATCCGAGTTGTGTAGGCGTTTGGATAGCGCAAGAAATGATTAGAGTGCGATTTGTGGTATTATCGCACCGGCGTGTCATTAGATTGAAAAAAAAAAAGAATTTTATCTAGTAATGTTTTTTGTTTCTCTGCTCTTTTACCCCCGCGCCGTGTACCGCAAGTTACGCGATTACAAAAATTACGATCTGTCGTCCGATCTTCGTCACCGCCCGCCGACGTCCCAGCTGATGTCGGGGTCAACTCTACTCTTTTGAATGGGAGCAGGCTGCGAGGGGGAATCACCCTCCCCCCCAAAAGGCGTGCCGTCCAAAGGAAAGCCCCAGCTGTGTTGCCTGTTTGGGGGCCCTTTTCACCCCAGCGCGTCCTCCTGCCGAAAAGCGGGTTTCCCAATCCTTGGCTGAAAAGGAAAAAACAAACATTCATTACCCCCTTTCAGGCTTACCTGGACGGGTTGTCAACTTTCCCAAAAGGGGCAGGCCGCGCGGGGGCCCCCCTTTTTTTTCTTTTTTTTTTTTAAAGCGCATCTTTTTTTTTGCTTTATTTGTTTTAAGTAATTTGATCGTTTGGGTTTTAAGATTGCAAAAAAAAAAAAAGGGGAAAAAAAAACTGATCAGATAATAATGTAAATTTTACCTTTTTTAATTTCTCATTAAATTTACATTTTTTTGTTTTTAAAACTTTTTTTAAATTGATTCTTGCAGGCCCGCCCAAAACCACCCAAATTTTCATTTAAAAAACCCGAAACCAAAAATTCCCCGGGTTGGGGGGGGCTCAAAAAATTTTTAAAGTGGGGCTCAATTGCTTTAAATTTAAAAAACCCTTCAAATTTTTTGTCTTAAAAAAAATTTTTCTTTTAAATTACTTTTGTTTTGACAAATTTAAAATTTAAATTTTTTTTATAATATTAAAGAAAGGGATGAAACTTTTCCCGGTTTAAATTATTTTTTGGCTTTTAAGTATCAGTTGGTTTTTTTTTTTGTGATGTTACTATTTTTTTTCTTGTTTTTTGGGGAAAATCTTGGGGTTTAAAAAACTTAAACCCGGGGTTAAAAAATTTTTGGACAAACCGGGAAAACGGGGGGTGATGACAGCCCCCAGGGGAAGTCGGGTAAATTTCTTTTGGTGATCTCATGCATTTTAACAAAACAAGCGAAATTGAAAAATTTAAAAATCGTTAAAAAACCCGGGTTTTGGGGGAAGGGGGAAATGGACAAAAATTTAAATTTTGGGTTTTTGGGAAAACAGGGAAAAGTGTTCGGAAAAGGTTTGATAGTTGAAATTTTTGTTTGTTTCCCCCAAAAAACTTTAAAATTGGAAGAAAGTTAATTTGAAATGGGTTACTGAAAAATAAACTCGAGGGTGGTGGAAAATTGAAAACCCCGTTAAATTAGGAAGTTTTTTAAAATTAAAGAAAAAAAAATTTTAAAACCCTAAATCTAAATTAAAATTTAAAGGGAAAAACAAAAAAATAAGGCGTGTTTGAGTAAAAAAGGGGTTTTGGGTTGGGAAATTGAACCAAATTCACTTTTTGGGAAACCCTCACTTAAAAAAAAAATTTCAGAAAGGGTAAAAAATTGAAAAAATGGTGTTAGTATGAGGAAAGTTTCGGGGAAGGGGAAACAAAACAAAAGAAAAAATAAAAAATTTTTAAATTTAAAAAAAAAAAAGAAAGGGAAAAATTAAGCCCCCAAAAATTTTGGGCCTTTCTTTTTTTTCGGGGAAATTGGAAAAAAACCCAAATTTTTTTGATCTGCCAAAATTATATATTGAAAAGGCTTTCCCTATTTAAAAACCAAGTTTATGCGGGAATTTTTGGGAAGTGCCGGGCTCACTGCGTTCCCTTTTCTAATTGAAATTTAACTCGTTTTCTTTCCTTTTTTGGGAGAGCAGCATTAGGTTCGAAAAAATTTAAAGTAGAGGGGTTTAAAAACCAATATTTTGATTCCCCATAAAAAATTTGGCTTTTAAAAACTATGGGACCCGGACGAAGATGAAAAAAAGATTATCTGGCTCCTAACCGCCCCTTTTCCACTTTTAAAAACCTTATTAACAGTGCGATTTGACAATTTTGTTTCCTTTTTTAAAATTGTTTAAAAATTTTGATAAAACCCGGGTAAAACCCTTTGAAGAAATTGGGAAAAATCCGGTTTTCCCCCGGGGAAGATAATCGGAAAGGGCAGTCGGGCCCCGGGATGATCGGGGTCAGAGGAAAGGGGCAACCCCCGCCCCACCCTAAAAGACCGTAAACCACAACAAAAGGGGGAAAACCCCTAGATTCCAAAAAGCCCGAGTCCGTTAAAAACTAAATTTTGGGGTTTTGGGGTATCGGGGTTAAAAATTACCCTTAAATCCAATATTAATCCCCATCAGCCCAAATCCCTTTTTTGGCCAAAACGACGTTGAATGAACCCGGCCAGAGAACGGCGAAAAAAATTTTGGTTGGGGAGTTTCTTTTTGAAAATCTTAGTGCCCCTTTTTGATAGACACTGGCAGGAAATAAATGCAATTTCTGGGAAGTTTTTACTCAAAACTTTTAAACGAGCGCATTCCAATACCAATTTTCCCCCTTTAAATTTTTTTTTGGGGAAGAAAAAAAAGAAACCAATTCCCTTGCAGGCTTTTTTTAAAAAAGGGGGAAATTTTTTTGATGTCCCATTTTTCCCATAGGGATCAAATTAAAGGAAATTCGGGGGTTGATTTTTCGGGAAAAAAATGGAGTGGTTTTTTCTGGGAATCTTGTGACTTCGGTGAGAATAGGAAATTGTAACCAAAGGACGACGGGGGTGCCAAATGAAATCGGCATTTATGGGGCCCCTGGAGTATGGGGATGACGTGAGGGGGGTCATAAGCCGGGGCCCTTTGGACTTTTCTGACCACGAACGGTCCCAGCTTTTAAAGAATGCTTTTTCCCAAATTAAAAAGTTTTTTATCGTCCTGTACGTCCCATTAAAGACTTTGTTTTAATTGGGGGACCGATGTTTCACCTTTTTTAAAAAGAAAAATTATCCCCTTCCCCCAGGGCATGAGGGGGGAAAAAGATAAACTTTAAAACTATCTTGGAAATTTTAATTTAAAGATCTGTAACAGCTTATTTGAACCCTATTGTAGTGGTAAAGAAAAAAAAAGGGGGGGATTTGTTTAGATGCTCGACGGATCAACAGGGTTACATCCCCGAAAAAAGAGGACCTCAAAACTGTTTAAATTTTGAAAAATTTTAATAAAAAAAAGATTTTTTTGGCTTTGATTTTTCCCAAATTGTAACCAAAAATTTTAATTCACCCAGACGAAGAAAATTCAGGATTTTTTTACAACGGGGTTTACGTACGTCTGGAAAGGGAAGAGGGGAAGCCTCAAAGGGCCTCACCACTTTCAGGGTGACAAAAAATACGGGCGGGCCCTTAATTAGTGATCAGCCTGCTGGAACCCCTAAATTTTTTTTTATTTACCAAATGGTTTTTTTTAAAACGATTCCGTGCCCAAATGTATCCCCTTAAAAAACTTGGATGGCCCACGGAAGTCCAATTTTTTAATTTGCGACCATTTAA
Organism: Teleogryllus oceanicus; assembly: GCA_964035755.1. Lineage (NCBI taxonomy): Eukaryota > Metazoa > Arthropoda > Insecta > Orthoptera > Gryllidae > Teleogryllus > Teleogryllus oceanicus. The sequence goes on from CAXIVR010000004.1 coordinate 75,789,570, forward strand.
AGGTTAAACTATTCTGTAGATTTTATTTAAACCACTGATTGACAATCTCTGACATAATTCTTCGGGACCTTGGGCTCCCGGCACAGTTTGGGGTCTTGTGTCGCTGAGAAAAAATTTGGGAAAAATTTTGATTTAATTATTTTTTTTTTGATTAAATAGGGGAGTTAAAGTTTTTTGCTTTTATTTGTAAAAATTTGGAAAAATTTTTTTTTTTGAAAAATTGAATGTTGTTTTTATTCATTTTTTTTAATTATTCACCCGTTATGGGAAACAATTTTTCGGTAACGTTTTTTTTTTTTTTTTTCAACGAGATAAAAATCTTAATTTTTTAAAATTAAGATTCTTTAAAAATCCCATTTTTTTCTCTATCCCAAGGAGGGGAAATGTGACGTAACCGAATATTGGATTAAAAAAAATTACTTTTTTTTTTTCTGTTCAGAAGCGTGCGTGCCCCAACCGGGTGCGACCAAATACTTGCCGGCCATCTACGCCGCTCCTTGGGGTGGAGCAAGGGGGTGGGAAGGGGTAAAGCCTAAAAACCCCCCGGAAACCACCACCGGCTCCACGCGGGCGGGGCGCGGGGGACCGCTCCGTGTTTGTTTCGGGAAATGTGCGAGAAGGCGTTCTGGAAAATTCCCCTCAAAAACCGACAAGACCCCTAATCTGATTGGGGCAATATTATTTTTTTGGCGTAGGCCCTTTTGGCCCGTAAAAACACGTCTTCCAAAAATTTTGAGAAACTTCCAGAACATTCCGGAAATTTGGGGGGGGAAAAGGTTGTGGCGCTGAGACGTTGAGGCAGACAAAAAGCGGGGGGGTCTTTGGACAAAAAGGAGGGGGGCCCCCCAAGTCTTTGGGGGACAGAGGGGGGGCAGCCCATGTTGTCGGGGGTGGGGCGCGGGGGTCCCGGTTTTGGGGGCGCCAATTTGCGCGAAGAGGGGATTAGGCGAGGGTATTATCGCACCCGTTCATTGATTGGAAAAAAAAACTTTTCAGTAATGTTTTTTTGTTTTTCTGCTCGTTTACCCCGCGCCCCGACCAAATTACGCGATTACGAAAATTACGATCTGTCCGTCAGATTTTGTCCCGGGACCGGCCGACGTCCCCGCCGATGTCTGGTCAACTCTACTCTCTTTAATGGGGGCAGGGGTGCAGGGGGGTTTACCTCACCCCCAAAGGGGGTTTTCCCAGAAGAAAGGGCCCCGCTGTTTTGCCTGTTTGGAGGGGTTACCCGGGGTCCTCCGCCGGGGGTGATTCTAATAATCTGTCGAGCTTTGAAACAAAACCCAAAATTCATTCGCCCTTAAACACCTGGACTTTTCAAAATTCAGAAAGGGGAAAAGGGGTTTTTCCCCCCCCCTTTTTTTTTTTTTTTGTTGGGGCATCTCTTTTTTTTCTTTATTTGTTTTAAGTAATTTGATCGTATTAGTTTTGGGGTTGCAAAAAAAAAAAAAAGGGTTTTTAAAAAAAAGGTTTTAGAAAAAGTCAATTTACCATTTTTTAATTTTCATTAAAAATTTTCATTTTTTTTTTTTTAAACTTTCTTTTTAATTGACCTCTGTCCCTGGCCCGTCCGTCCAAAACCTAAATTTACCCAACCGTCACCAAATAGGGGAATTAAGGGAGGGGGGGCGCAAAAGTAGACAACCCAAAAAAAAAATTCAAGGTCAAGCTGAAACAAGAGATGGTTTATGAAGGTCCCAAAAAAAAAGACAAACAAGAATGATCAAATTGGAACCCCGAAGAATCAGACGAGAAAGACAAAAAAGAACGACGATGGTAATAAATTCCCAAGGGCCTTCCGGACGCGGGCAAGCGATGCTACAATTTCGGTGGAAGGGCATATTTCGACCTGTAAACACAAAGAAAAGGGGGAAAGGTGTTTCCCAAAGCGGGCGCTTTTTGGGCACATTTCAGCGTGATTCCCAAAGGAAAGGAAACCGCGACAGTCGAAAAACATGGACCATTTTAGGGAAGGGAAAATTCAAATTTTTAAAAAAGTACAATTGGCTAATCGGGGGAAAGGGGTTTATCGATTGTAAAATCAATTGTTTGGGCAAGACATTTTTGATTCACTGAGTGCTCCGGGAAAATAGTCAAAACGGATATGGTCCTGAGCGGATTTGGGAAGAACTTCGTGTGTCCTCAAGGATACTTTTCAACAACTGTCGTCGTTGATGGTGAGCAGTTTACAACAGACGTATACGTGGTTACAGCAGATACCATGAAACTTGAAATGGTCATTGGAAACGAGCTTTTTGACCAAGCGGAAGTGCTCATAAACAGAAATGGTGTCACCCTACGGAAACCAAAATTAGAAGCTAAATCATGTGCATCCAGGCCGTAAATAAAGAAGAATTGGATATAGGAGATTCGGTCAAAAGCGAAATAAAAAGGAAGTTCAAGGTTTAATAGCAACTATGTTCCGAGAAGACCAAATCTGTTGATGTCAGATGAAGATCTTAGTGAAGAATGAAGAGCCAGTTCACTGCGGACCGCGACGACTTTCGCCTCGAGAAAAGAAGTGGTGGACAATCAAGTGCTAATTTGGATTCATGACAAAATAATAGAACCGAGTTCATCAGAGTATGCCAGTGCAGTAATCGTGGTGAAAAGAAGAACGGATCATCAAGAGTTTGCATTGATTACCGCAGGCTGAATAAGATCGTGGTGAAGGACCGATATCCTTTACCCTTATCGACGATTTGCTTGATAAATTGCAGGACGCCCGAGTTTTCAGTACGTTGGACCTCAGAAACGGATTTTTTACGGACGTCGAAGACAGCAGCAGAAAATACACGTCATTCGTGACTCATTCAGACAGTTCCAGTTCTTAAAGGTACCGTTTGGATTTACAAATTCTCCTGCAGTATTCCAACGGTATATAAATATGTATTTTTGGGAACTAGTGAGGGACGGTGTTTGCTTTGTATATATGGACGACATCATTGTTCTACTAAAGATGATGAAGAGGCTCTACGCAAACTTACGTTGGTATTAGACGTCGCCAGGAATACGGTTTACAATTGAACTTTGAGAAATGTCAATTTCTAAAGAGAAAAGTTGAATACCTGGATATGTAGTCCAGGAGGACAAATTTAACCTTCTCCAAGCAAGACATTGGCTGTTCAAAATTTCGAGAACCAAAGAATATAACCGAGTGCAGAGTTTTTAGGTCTAACGGGTATTTTAGGAAAATTTATCCCAGATTACAGTACAATCACGTGAAACCAATAAGCGATCTACTCAGAGATGATACAGAATTCCGATTTGGTGCTGAGCAAAGAGAGGCTTTTCAAAACTGAAGGATAGTCTATCATCTGACCCTGTGTTGAAGATTTACAATCAGAAGTACGAACTGAATTGCATACAGATGCAAGTAAGTATGGCTATGGAGCTGTATTATACAGAAATTTTCCGACGACGAAAAGCTACATCCAATCTTTATATGAGTAAGAAAACAACGACGCAAGAAGAAAAGTACAGTAGCTATGAGCTCAAGTTTTGGCCGTTATAAAAGCATTGAGGAAATTTAGAGTCTATTTACTGGGAATAGATTTTAAAATCGTTACTGATTGTGCAGCCTTCCAGAAGACTATGAGCAAAAGGGACTTATCAAGAGAGTCGCTAGATGGGCCTTAGCTCTGGAGGAATACTCATACACGATAGAACATCGACCAGACACAGGATGAAGCATGTAGATGCTTTGAGTCGCTACATGACTATAAATTTCAACTTTGCTGATAGCTTGACTGCGCGGATCAAAGGGCACAAGCCGAAGACGAAGGGTTGCTCGCTATAATGGAGCATCCTGAGGAGGCAAGTACGACAACTTTGTGATGAGAAGTGGACTTATTCAAATTTGAAGACGGAAAAGAGTTACTGGTTGTTCCACGCGCCATGCAACAGGAAATAATAAAAACTGACACGAAAAGGGTCATTATGGAAGCAAGAGGATGAAGAGAAGTGAAACAGGAATTCACATTCCAGGACTAGTTGAGAAAAGCGTCGAGTCATATCCAACTGTGTAACATGTTTGATAGTGAATCGCAAATCTGGAAAGAAAGAAGGACTTTTACACCGCTGTTCAAGGAGAGTCAACCGTTGTATACCTATCATATGGATCACATCGGCCCACTGAAGTCTACCAACAAGGGCTACAACCATATTCTAGTGATCGTCGATTCATTCACGAAATTTGTTTGGCTCCACCGGTAAAGACAACGAAGACGAGGACACAATTTCAAAGATGGAACTTCAAAGACTACGTTCGGTAATCCTCTTCAAGTGATCACTGATAGAGGCACGTCTTTTAGTTCACAAAGAGTTCCAGGACTACTGCACGACGGAAAGAATTAAACACATAATGGTAACGACGGCTTGCCCAGAGCCAATGGGCAAGTTGAGCGTCTCAATTCAACGATTGCTTCTATCATCGCGAACTTTCCATTGACGACCCGGAGAAATGGTACAAGTGGGACCAGCTGTTAACGGGCCATGAATTCTACCTATAACCGGAGCATTGGAAGGACGCCATTCGAACTTATGATCGCAAGGATGCGCAATCCGACTGATATTCGTATCAAGGAGTTATTGGAAGAAGAGCTAATTAACAATGTCGAAGAAGAACGCAACCTTATACGGAAGAAGCTAAAGCACAGATTTTCAGGTCCAGGACAAAAATCGCGCTGATTTTAATAAGCGTCAAAGGAAGCTACAGATACAAAGTCGGCGATTTAGTGGCTATCAAGGGATGCAATTGGGGCCCCGGGTTTAAAACTCAAAGCCAAGAATCTGGGGCCCCCGAATTACAATGGTCAAACCAAATGATCCAACGATGTCAGCAAGGTCGGAGATAACGAGGCCACGAACCACCACTCGTGTGCCGAGTATAAAGCAAGCGCCAGACGGATACTCATCATCCGAGCCGGATGATAGTCAGGACGGCCGAATGTGGGAGACCGATTCAAATCAGGCGGATTTTTTGGGGTTCCCGGTAGAGGCGCAAAATAGCGTGGCGGCAGGACCAAGTCCGGTTGACAACAAACGTAAAAAGTCACTCGAACGCAAGTAACACGAAGAAAACGTTTTAATTGTCGGATATAGTTTATTTGTATTGTTCTTCAAGTATTTCAAGAATATAATTATCTTTTTATATTTCAACGACGAGTTTATTTCTATTCCGACTACCATTTCTCCCACACATATATATATATATATATATATATATATATATATATATATATATATATATTATATAATTCCCAGAACCACCAATCAATCAAACCCTCTTGAACGATCACAGTCCCAAAGAAAATTTTACTTTAATTTTAACTTTCCTAGGGGTATATGCTTGGATTGTTTAAAAACTTTCACTTAAAGACATTCACTACAAAGAAAAAATAACATGTTCTTGAAATCTTTTAAACTCATTTCTATTTCTGACTAAATTAACATTTTCCTGTTGTGGCTGCCCGCGCGCATTCGCAAGTCCCGCCACGGAGCCACGTAATGGAAGGAGGCGCGCGGGCCGTCACGCCAGAATGGGCGGGCAGAGACTCGCCGCCGTCCTCGGCAGCCCACCAGCGAGCCGGGGCCCCAGGAGTAGTTGGCGCCCCGCAGCAAGCAGTAGAATCGGGATCCAGTCAGCGAGGAGGCAAACAGGAGGAGCGCACAAGGGAGCAGCGAGAGGTAGTGGCGGTAGACCTACCGCCCCTCTCTTTCTACGCCGTATGGAGACGGCGTGACGCCCGGCCTAGGGGAGGCGCGGGCCCGGAGCCTGAGGCGCATGGATCGTCGCAAGCGGCTGTACCCAAGAGCCGAGAAGGCAACCAGGGGGGAATGTTGTATCAAGAGAATTTGCCTTGTATAAAAAGGATAAATAAATAATCTTTTACAAACACTCAGTGTATTGTGGATATTACAAAACATTGTGATTAAAATGTTTATTTTTATTATTTGTAGTAATATACGCACAATTCTAAAATATAACCAGTTACTACAGTCTACTCCGTCTATACTGAACGTCTGGGGACTAACCTTTTTTGTTCACTGTAACAGAGGTTCACTATCACAATTCTCGCTTCAGCTGCGGGCCAGAGCAGTCGCTCCATTATCACAGCTACTATCGTTCGTGCCGAGTCAGGCCTGACCAGTCTCAGTCTGACTTCAGTATTTGTTTAGTTGTTTGTCCATCCAGTGAAGTATAAATTGTATCTAAACTGTTCAAAGTGCTACACAATCTGCGCACCGAAGTTACTTTAAACTATTGAGTGCAGTGCGTCCATCAATCGCTCGTTACTTCATTCTGAGCACGAAAACAATGCCATTACACGGAGTTAATCAGTGCCGCCCTAACCACTTGAACGGTGAAGCGTCATCATCGCCACCCAGCAATATGGAGTCTTACTCAGCAGGTCAGTCAGCAACTTCCAAACGGGCGGGATTACACCCCCTAGCATCACCGATGGACATTGGCCCCGGCTCCATCATCAGGCGTCCACCAACCTTCAACCAAGCGGCCGCCGGACTCTATCCGGTAAAAGATCGATAGAGACCTCGATGAAGGTGACACAAACGCGCGGCAACACAAGGTAACACTCATCATAATAGTAATGCAGACCTGCAGAAACAGTATAACGTAATAGTTTGCAATAGATTTAGCTTTCTCAACGAACAATTGCCGGAAGAACCACCGAACAAAGAATATTCCACCAATTTTGTTACACGCTACAAGTAGTAACGCGAACTATTTGTGAAATTAAAATAAAATATCCAATAACTTACAACAGAATTCAAGACCAACAAATTAAAATTCTATTCCGGACCGTACAAGATTTCCGTAGTGCTGTAAGTATTTCATTAAACAAACAAACAATTTCCATACCTATAGTGACCCTCTTGTAAAAATGTTCAATATGATAAAAATATACACCCAACAATTACCGAAGAAGAAATATTAGCAGACATAAAATCCCAGTTTCAGTCAGTCATTAAAGTGACTAGATTAATGAAAAACAATGTACCAATTCCAGTTGTCGCAATAGATTTTAATGGTAAAGACAAAATAGAATCAGTCCTCCAAATCAATAACGTGTGCAACTCAATAGTCAAACCGGAGAAAGAAAAAATCAAAGGTCAATTCAATGCATGAGATGCTATTTGGTCATACCCGTAACCATTGCAATTACATAATGTCGTGCGCGTTTTGTGCCGGAGAACACTTCACTGCGCAATACCCTACCAAAAACAATAATAATCTAAAATGTAAACTCTGTAATGGAGCACACTGGGGAGACCTTCGATCTCAAGAATGCGCTTACTATAGTAAGCTAATTGAAAAAAGACAAAATATTTTGTCTAAGAGAATCGGAGAAAATCCGTTACCAACGCCATCACCCCATTACATAATACAAACTTCCCATCACTCCCACTAGTAACAGAAATCCCAAACTTCACTCAAGAAAACTACAACAACCAATCACAATCACCCCATCCTAACACTACCACAAACCAAACATTTAATTCAACCAACAACAACATCCTACGAACAAAATAACCATTCACACCAACTCTACGAATATAATCCAACTACGTATTAATCTTCAAAAACAATAACCTCGTATTTAAGCAACAATTACGGCCAACCATTCCCTTAAAAACTTTATCATTCTCAATTGGAACTCAAATAGTATTTCAAACAAAAAAACTGAACTAATCCATTTCATCCACCAAAAATCAGTTGATATAGCTTGCATAACAGAAACTCACCTCAATAGTTCAATGAACTTCTCAATCCCAGGTTTCAAAATTTACATATCTGACAAAGAAAATGACCACGGGGGAGGAGTCCTAATCGTAGTTAAACAAAATGTTCCACTATCAGTTCATCCCACCCACCCCGGCCTCGAAACTATAGTCAATTAAAATTCCATTAAATAATAACAGTGATCTCAATGTAATAACAGCATACAAACCTCCCAAAATTAAAATAAACAATAAAATTTATCTACATTGTTGCAAATACCCACCCCAACAACCATCATAGGAGACCTCAATGCTAAGCACCACTCATGGGGATGCCAAATCACCACCCCCGCAGGCAACTTCTACGTAACACAACATCAAATACCCTTCTTTATTATTGCTCCCCCAGATCCACATACTACCCTTCGATTCCCAGAAAAATCCAGACATCCTCGACATAGCACTCACAAATTTCAGTTCCCAATTAAAGTCGCGTACGTACCATGAATTGGATTCTGATCACATCCCAGTCATTATCTCTACCCGTCTCCCCGTTCCCCCACCAACTCCCCCCTCTTCGACATACCTAAACACACTTAATATAAATTGGAAAACATTTAACAGAAATATCAACCTCTCAATCCCCTCATTTAAAACCAAAATCTCCAACAGATATTGACGACAATATCAAAATTCAATAATACAATAATTAATGAAATAAACAAAGTACAAAAAAAACAAAATTCCAGTCCCTTACACAAACTAAGCAAACCCCTACCTACTAAAATAATTCAACTAATTAAATTAAAAAATAAAACCAGAAGACTCTGGGACACATTAAGAATACCATCAATCAAAAAAGAATACAATCATTTAAATAACACTTGCAAACACGTCTTGTACACTTACAGACAGCAGCAATACTCAACCTTATTACAATCTCTAAACGTAAACAACTCTCTATGGCAATTTACAAAAACAATTCTAAAAAAAGTAATTCAATTCCACCTCTATCAACAAACACAGGCAAATACACTCTCCTAGCGCCAAAGCAGAAGCGTGTAGGAACATTTCCAAAATACGTGTACGCCCAATAATTCTCCTTTCACACTAAACACCACGAAATCCTACAAATAGCCTCTTCCCATCTTTAATATACCACAGAATAAAATACATTTCCCACAGAAATAAAAATCTAATTCAAAACTCCCAAATAAGAAAGCCCCCGGACAAGATAAAATCAGTTCAATAATCTTAAAAAATCTCCCACCGTCAGCCTAGCCTTCCTAAACAATATTTTCAATTCAATTTTAAGAATAGGATACTTCCCCCAAACTTGGAAACATTCAATCATCCACCCCATTCGAAACCCAACAAAAATCATTCCAAGTAGACAGTTACTGGCCCATCAGTTTACTACCCGTTATTGCCAAAATATTCGAAAAACTAATCCTTGCCAGATTAACCAGCATCTCAAAAACATCAAGCTAATTCCCAAACATCAATTCAGTTTCATTGCTCACCACTCAACTGCACACCAACTACTTAGATTAACAGAACACATCCACATTGCATTTCAGAAAAAACAGCACACAATATCTACATTCCTCGACATCACTCAAGCATTTGACAGAATTTGGCACCCGGGACTAATCTACAAACTAATAAAAGCACGAACTCCAACCTACATTATTCACATCGTCAAAGTTTCCTATCAGATCGGACATTCTTAGTAATAGTCAACAATCATCGCTCCACCCCACACATTATCAAAGCAGGCGTCCCGCAAGGCTCGCCATTATCTCAAACATTATTCAATATATACATAGCAGACATTCCATCATCATCAAATTCTAATTTAGCTCAGTTGCAGACGATACAGCCTTATTCGTTTCAGGATACTCACTAAGTAACCTACGATCACGAATTCAAAATCACTTACACAACATTGAAACTAGGCAACCTCTGGAAAATTCAACTCAATCCAGACACACAATAGCAAAAATCTTCTCACTCAGAAGGTTTACCTCCCACTCTGCTAGTAATAAACAACTCCCATCACCTGGACCCCACCATCACAACCGCATAAAATACCTAGGACTTCATCTGGACACAAAACTAACCTGGAAAACCCACATAGACATCAAAATTAAACAAGCTGAAATAAATTTTCAACTCCAGTCACTAATCAACAAACATAAATCTCTGTCATACAGAAACAGTACAACATTATACAAAACAATAATCAGACCATCTACTGCTTTATGCACCCATATGGACAAACCAGCCCCACAAATGTCAATAAAATTCAAGTAATGCAAATAAATTTTTAAGATTAATCACAAATGCCCCTGGTTCATAAGTAATAAACAACTTCATTCAAATTAAATATCAATACAATAATAAACCAAATAGCGCACATATCACACAACTTTACCAAAACCTAACAGAATACCAGCAGCATCTCATTACAAACTACCGAAAATCCACCCACACTAGAATAAAAATAGATTCCCTTTTGAAGAATTCCTCAAAATTTTAATAACCACGATGCTTAACACCGAGGTTCTCCCCTAGAGTGTCCTCTCCAATATATAGACTAAGTTAGCTTAGCTATTTTAACTATATTAAGTCTGAAAAAATACATCTGTAAAGTATTGTACTGAACGATGTAAATCTTGCAAAATGAATAAATATGTGTTATATAAAAAAAGAGGTTCACTATATCCGATTTCAAAATTTAATTGAATTTCTACATTGTAATTGATTTTATTAATACAAGAATACTACAAAATACATTCATAGCATCAGCTGAAAACTTCGAAATCTTTCTTTGACCTTACGTACTTTACGTACTGCTACTGCAGTACGCATCAATGACGCCCACCAATGCCTCTCGCACTGTTGGAACACCGTTCCACGCCGGTCCGACTACGGACAGCGGCATGGAGCGAGCGGCTAATGAAAGTGATCCCTGAATAAACCATTCCGGGTCCGCTACCTTCACCTCAGAGGAGATTTCTTAGATTATATCTTTCGCCCGACGATAGTTTTTCCAAGCTGCCTAGAGTGGCACTGAGGTGATATTTCGTTTTCCAAGTGCGAATTAATTTCCAGGATGTACTATTTTGTACGTTAATTGTAACCGAGAATCGGAGTTCACTATAATCGAATATTTTTGAGCTTATTTTTAATGTAAGTTAAATGGGACCAGTGGTTGAGGTTCTCTGTAACGGAGAGTTTACTTTATCCGAGTGAGCTACAACCGGAGACTACTGTACCTCGTTTCATGTTTTATTACCTAAAATGGTCAGTTATCTTGTAAAAGTAAAACAATCATTTGAAAATATTGGTTTCTGAAAACATATTTCAAGAAAATGTGACCAAATAAAAATGTATGATTGATTGGTTAGTCTGCGATCACGTAGATATACTAACGTAAAAACGTTTAGACCTTGAAAATATACTTACGTGGCACTACACACTGCCGTCTAAAAAATATTCCAAGTAACCTAATGTCCCAGGAGTGTGGGTTGAGAATTGATTACACTAATATCTTGATTTCATTTCCTAAAAAATATTTGACTATTTTTTTTACTTTGGTGTATATATTATGGTCGCATTAACATGAGCGACCACATGATTAGTACAAAAGATTAATGTCATTGAAAATGTCAAGTATTACAAAATGGTATAAAAACCCCAAACAAAAAACATGTTACAAATACAAATGTCAATAATTGCTACAAAAATATGAACAATTATTTTTACATTAATATATGATAACAATCTGATGGTATACTGTATAGGTAATTAGTAAACATCTCAATATGACAGAAAGAGAAAAAAAAGCACTAGCTGTAAACATAATATTCTTGGGTTATTTTCTAGGTATTTTAATTCATAAGTACTTATTATGTAAATGCCGTTATTCGTACCAAATTTTATATTTGTGTAAGATTTGTGCAATTGTAAAATTAATGAGAAGTATCATAATCAGTTTTAGTTGAATGAAAAAATGATATTGAGTACAAGCGAAAGTCACTTGTACATTGTTTCTGCAACTTGAAATACGCATCACAATAATCAACCGCGGTGTATTTTAACAGTAAATCACTTCATTCTCTTGTTACTTAATTAAGTTACCAAGCAGAATTTAAAATGCAAGTTAGCTTTATTGTTCTTTGTAGTTCTTTGCAGATGGTAAAATACATTACATATTACAAAGACGATAATTGTTTCATATAATGTCACATATTCATCCCAATTATGCGTTGGCAACATGTAAGTTTGTTTGGTTAATTGTAGGAGAGAAAATCACAAGAACTAATCAATAGCATGACTACTTCCATTCTTGTAAAAAAAAAGTATTTGCATCATTTCGAGGAGAAGAATTTGCTATACTGCCAGCAATCTGTAATAGAAAATATTGAAATATTTTTTTAAAATTGTTTTCGTGAAGAAGAAAAGTATACATTGTATATTATTATCATTAATTTTTAGTTCAGATAAGAAGTTAAATACTTTATAGGTCATTTTTATGTCATTTAGTATCTCTTGTATACTATTAGATAGTTCGTATTTGGTTCTTGAGTTATTTAGGTCAGGGCAGTGTATTAGCAGATGAATTACAGTGATATGTGTCCTTTATTCCATTACACGACGCAGTTATCCACTGCTTAGGTTAATTAATGTACCTAATCTTTATTGACTTCACTTGAATTTCTGTAATATCCTATCTTCTTTGAGTATATTTAACGTCTTTTTCTAGATTAATGAATCTTCTTTTCATATTTTTACCTTATAGCTTATGGTATGTTTCTTCTAACATATTAATAAGTGAATTAACATCAAACGTAAATTCAGAAACAGTGTATAAAGAAAGTGATTTTTTTAAATTTTCAAGTAGACATTTTAGTTTAAGTAAGTTTAAGGGATACTTACTTTTTGGATCTGAACGTATTTGATTAAGAGGCTCCAATTTTTTATCTAAATCCTCTAACTCATCAAAATGTTTTTTTTCCTACTCTGGACTTTCTTCTATCATTATGGCAATCTTCTTTCACTTTGGCAATCTCTAAATCATTCTTTTCCATATCACTGATTTTAATTAATTCTAGTACATTAGATGTTTTTGATATTGATGTTGACAGTGTAGAAAGAGGGTGTTTAAAGTTATTCATTGTCTCACTGTGAAACTGAACCATGTATACCATTCAAAATAGTAAAATAGGTTTTAAAAAAACATTGTCTCTTTGCAGGAGATAATATTTTCCGTTTGTGTGCCATTCAGTGCTGGGATATTATTTACCGACAGAGATAAATTTTCACTAGGTTCCTCAGCTGAATCTTTTTTCCAGGTCAGGTATTTTGCTAAATGGTCATGTTCTTTGCATATGAAACAAGTAATAGTCTCAATTGACGGGTATACCCAATAAAACGAAATTTCATATTAAATTTTCAGAATTTCTGGTATCTTATTTACATCGGGATGCACATAAACGTGTCTCCTGAAACTTAGTATGTGAGCGAACTCAGCCATACCAGCTCTCAGGAAGATCATCGTAGATTCTATTCGAACATTTAGTTTTTTGAACTCGTTTTCAATAAAAATGTGTGGACATACACTTGATATTATAGGGCATACACTTGATATTATTAGTCTCTTAAATTGAGATATAAATGGACGAATAGTCAGTGATGTATTATTAAGGTTTGTTGAACATTTGGTGTCTGTATGTTGTTTAACTATTTACTTTGTGATCGGGAAAAAACAAATATGGTATTTGGATATTCTTGAAGCAAATCGAATGTTTCTAGGAACAATAATTTTAGCAATTTACTATATACTCACTTATATACTCACAAAGTGTCTCGAAACTCAATATACTATTGCTTGTTCTTTGGATGGAAACATACCTTTCTGAGCTGCGATACTGCAGTTTCATTCTGTTCGGTGGTCATAGCTTGGTTTTGTTGGTTTGCTGTAACGATCAGTGGTGCGAATGCTTCTTGGTCAAAAGACAGTTCCAATGAGATTTTTCCGTACGGTTGATCTTAACTTTTCAGATAACAAAGGATGTCAGAAAATAGTTTTCCCTAACAAGAACACAAGCGAAGCGCGTGGCGCGAAGCGGCCCCATAAGGCCAATTTACTTGATGCCGTTACACGAGGATGACTATTTTAGGAAATTGGCCCTTACACGAAATTGGTAAACGGTGTCAGGAGCTGCAACCCGCAAGCCACAGCAGCCTATTTGGTTGCAGGGCATTATCCTCAACGATGTTTCATTTACTTGCGTTTTTCTTAAAAAAAATAGCAAATTTTTATTTGTTTTTGTATTTTTCTGAGGTTTTGGGTATCCAACAAAACCATATCCACGTCTCACTTGGCTATGGGCTGCTCAGCTTCCATTCAATTAATGCACGCAAACGAAATTAACATAGATATAGGTAATCCAATAGATTTCATATTATTTCAAATAACCTAACTCGTAAACACGTGTCAATATTTACATTTGAACTAATGAACAAAAAAACATGTAGTTACATACGGATCTCATCTCTAATGATTCTATAAACGTTAATTCACGAATTATCCAGTTTCGGATATTTGCCTTTATATATACCAAAGCCATGCTGCTTGATATTTTTGTAATCAACCGCGATACGACCGCATGGGAGCCGCTCACAGGTAGGTAGCCAAAAGCGGTGATCAACAGGCCAGCGGTTCCCATGACGTCAGACACGTGTCGGTGGCCTCAAAAGCCGTTGAAAATACCGTGAGGTCTGTGCCGTGAAGCACCACTAATTCAGGTTCAATATGTCCATTAATAAATTTAATATTGGGTTTCCTCGTGATGTCTGTGTAAATTTTCGTAATACATCAGAAAAATATAATATATTCGTTATAATCAATAACAGTTGTTGTCTCTATTTCTCAAAATATTCGAGTTATTCACGCCCACGCCCACGAGTCGTCCTCACAGACTCGACTCGTGGGCGTGGCGCACTTTTTGCACATGATTTTTAACGCACGAGAAAGATGTTTTGCCCACATTTAATCATGGCACGCGCACTATTATTAAGAAATTAAAAATATTGGTTGTGTTGCACACGCAAAACAAGCACGAGAAACTGTACCACGCATTGAGTGTTAATAAAAATACACCGAACGGAATCCCCGAATATTCATCCTCTTCTGCTCCTCCCCGGCGAGCATGTCCCATGTCGTGTGTCGTAAATGCGCAACATCCCGAGAAGACACAAGGAAGTGTCATTATCAAGGTTATTTACTATCTGTACTTGTGATTACCGTGGCGCTGGACACGGTTGAAATCAGTTTTGGCTGTGTTCTACGAAATTGATTTTGCCTCGAAGTAAGGTACAAAAAGTAAAAGCAGGACGAAAACTTCAAAGGTGTCGTTTCCGTGGCGTAGCTGAATTTTATAATCATTGCTCAGTAAATAAATAGTTCGAATGCCCTTTTAGCGTAAGTATGGAACTAGAGAGAATAAAATGTCATATATATGCCTATATGTAGTAAATTACTTCCTCTAATACTGCCTCTTCTTCTCTCTCTTTTGGGGGTCTGAAGTCGCCCAAGGTCTTGGTAGTGTAGGCAATGCTGGTTAACCTACACAAGTAAGTGCCGAAAAGCCTTTCTGTAATGGGATCGCAACCGTATGGCCGTAATAGCCGCCTGTAATGGGTTTGCCGTTGCGTGGCCGACAAGTCCCTCCCCCGCGGTCCCCGGTAATGCATTTCGGGCAACTAAGTGCACCCGAGGGCTGGGTAAAAGGCGAGTCCCCGGGCCCCTTAAAACGTATACCCAAAAAAGGGAAGGAAATTCCCTGAAACCACCCGGGGCCCCCGTCACGGGAAGGGGTTGGGGATCCCGGGCCAGCCCCGTCTTTTGGACGACTGGCAGCGGCCCTTTTGAACGAAGCCTGGGTGCGGGAGCGTATGGTGGGCCCCCCGTAACAACACCCCATTTTGCGACTCTGCTTGGAACGGTTCCGTTGGATTCCCTTCGGGGAAGTCGCTGCGCATATTGTGCCCAGAACGGGGGTGGAGGCTTTTGGCCACTGATCTGAATAACAGGGTTCCCACCCGATACAATCCCCTTAATTTTTTTCTCCCAAATGAAGCAAAATTACAAAGGGTAAGCTCCCCCTTTGGTATTTTCCTAAATGCCCGGGTCAAAACATCTAAAAAAAAATTTTTATATATGAGTTACGTTTCCCCAACTTTGCAACTAAATCAGGGCTCCCCCAACATTTTTCCATGCCCAGAACACTAAAAAAGCTCGGGGCTGCCAGGCACAACGTAGTGGTAGGACTGCTGTCCTAGAGGGGGGAAAACCGCGGGTCTTTTGATGGGCCCAAGTTTCATTGATTTCCCCGGCTGTTTTGCGCAACTACGAAACTAGTTTTAACAGGGCCACTGTAGATGCCACACCTACAGGAAAATATTTAAACATGGATAGGAACAGGGGTATCTCTCAAGTAATGTAGATAAAGCATTCGTTGGGTGGTAAATGAACTAAAAAGAAATATTCAATCCTAGGCCCAAATTTAAAAGAATCTATGCCGTTGGTAGATATTTTGGGCGGCTCCTCTGTACCCACCACCACCGGGCCCCCCACAAAAAGCCCCGTAGACAGGGCCCAAAAGCACGAAGCACTTCTCTTATGCTGGGGCGTAGGATCTTTTCGAATGATCCAGCACTTTGGCAAAGTCATTAAAAGGGGGCATTGACTGTATAGTGTCGCCCCAGCCTCTTAACGGGATGGGTTAATGCCTTTCAAATCCATTTGGGGTAAACCCCCAATGCGACTTTCGAACTAAGAGGATGATACATTTCGACATAAAATGGCCCCAGACACAATTTTATCCCGGGTGCAAGTTTTGAAATTAAAAGTGTCTAGCTGGAAAAAAAATCTACAGCCCCAGGACCAGATAAGAAAAGGTAGCAATATATCTTCAAGCAAATTGAAATATTCCCCCTATTTCCCCCAAAATTTTTTCCTGGTTTTTGCCTTCTGGTGGAAAGCAAATCGCACCATCCTTCCCCAAAAAGGGGGTAAAATTAATCATTTTATCACTAACTATCGCCCCATCCAACTAGGTCCCTGCTGTAAAATTTTTTGGGATTAGGGAAAACCATTCGATCCGTGGTGACGTTCAATTCACCCCAAAAAGGGTTTATTCTGAACCTGGCTGTTTCGCCAACGTTAAAATTTTTCCCGAAGCAGTCGGACATGAAAAAGTAAAATTGGTGTCGGTTTTTCTAGACATATCTAAAACTTTGAACTGTTCCTCACGCGGCGACTCGGTGGGCTCTATCGGGAAAGGACCCCGCCCCTTTACCAAATTTTGGTAATGGACTCTTACTCCACGTTTCCACATCTTGCCCCCTCGAAGGCATTGGGGTCTCATTCGAGAGAGTAAAACAGGGGCCCCCTTGTCCTCCTCCCCCTCTTATGGAGTGTTTGCAAAATTGGATAACACGTCAGGATATCCGCTTTTGGGAAAAGGGGAAATCCTATTAGCATTTGCTGATGATATGGTTTTTTAAAGATCCCCCGAGCTAAAGGGGTGGTTGATATTGGGTGGAATATCTTGGGACCCTCGGAATGCTTGTCAGCCCGGTCTCATCATTCAAACTACAACCTTTGAACATTCTGGTTCATTGAAAACCCTTGTCTGGAAAGGTTGGGAAAGCTTCCTCTGGTCAGTATGACCATCCCTAACATCGGGGTGAACTACTCTATCTGGAACGGCTTCCCATGTAAAGCATCATATCAATTTATGGAAAAGTGACAAGGCTGCAGAAGGCGCATTTAAAGCCCCCAAAAATTGGCATTACTTACCCGACATAATCCCAAATCCTCTAATTATTTTTATTGATGTCTTTATGTGATGCTCGGGGAAAGCGGACTGTCAAATCGGTGGCTGTAAAACAGTTCCTACACCTGTATATGAGTTCTGCAGGTGGTTTTTTTTTACCGGGCCCAAAGAGATGGAAGACCGGGATTGCTGCGGCTTGCCGAACACGTTCTAGGGTGCCTAAACCTGGGTTACGACAAAAAAATCTGAACCCCATTTTCAGATTGCTGAGCTTCTGTCAAATTTCTCCCAACGGGCTTTTTAAAACCGCCAAATTCGCCCGCAAAACGCGACGAGTGATTTGGTTGGTTTTCCGCTCAAAAACTGTAAGTAAGCTAAACCCCAAAATTACTACTAGAAGAAGAGCATAATAATTTTAAAACTTTCAATGGTCCTCCGGCTTATTATAAACCAAAAACCAGTTGTCTTCTAATTATTATGCAATTAAATTTATACCCATTCTCATTGCATATTGTCTTCCCCTTTCCCCCTAAAGCAAACAACCCCCTAAAACCCCGTTCGAACCCGTATTAGTCGCACTCAGAACGACACCTCACAAGGGGCTGCATCTCTACATTTGGGTTTTTAAAAATGTTTTGAACATTTTTTTTTCTCAAAAAAGCCCATTTTTTTTTAAAATTTTTCCCCTCGTATGTATGGAAGGATGGAAAAAGCGGTGCTAGTCTCATTTCCTCAAACTCTATTTTCCAAATTGCTAAAAAACATTCTAAAACTACAACTGTGATACTAAAAAAGCCCCTACTCTCCCCGCAATTCATGTAAAAATTTCGCAAAAGATTGCGAATCCCCAAAGTTGCGAATACCAGCAATGCCGAAAAATTTTTCTAAATAAAACTATTAATTTATATTAATGCGGGAAAAGGCATTTTTTTATCGCTCGCATTACAACAATGAGTTACAACAACAAAAAAAAAATATAATAATTTTTATACATCAAAATTATTTTGTTTTACGCATTACTTTACATTCCCCCATGTTATTAAGCGAACCCAAATTATTTATTCCTTTTCACATTTAACCAATTAAAGAAATTTAAAATGGTTTTTAAAAAATTTCTAAAATATTAATTTGAAAACATAACAAAAACTCGAAAAAAACGAACAAAGGGGAAAATTTAAATAATATTAAAATCTAACTTTCGTAACATCAAATCTTACCATCACTGTTCCTTTTTCTTTCAGGAAAGGAGTAAATTGGAGGTCCACTATATTTTTTGCCGGATTACTAAACAAATTATTATATTTTCATAAAAATCACAGGATTTTATTTGAAGATCTGTATTTGATAGTTTCATTAAGAAAAAAAATATCTTTATAATTGTAAATGAAAAAAACGCCGAAAAGGTTATTTTTTTAAATTTTCGAAAAATCGTTTTTGACCAACATAGACCTATACCATTCTCCCAACTGTCCTTCAGTTATCCCCAAAAAAATTTTTATCAAAAAGTGGAGTCATTTCAAAACACATTGTTTAAACAAAAAAAAAAAATTTCCCTTTCTTTTACAAGGCCCGAACTTGTAACCTGTAATTTAACACTTTCTTGTTACAAGGCCCCGAGTTTCCGCCAAAATTCCCGTTTTTCCCCAGCTTTCGTAACTTTCTCTTTAAAAATTCCTTCTTAAGCGCTAATTTGAAAAAATTGATTTTTCTTAAACAAAATATGTTTTAAAATGATTTTTTTTAAATAATTAAAATTTTCGGACTAAGGTTGTTTCACAGGGCAATAAAAGTGATTTATCTTTCTGAAAATAAGTATATCCATTTAATTTCTCTTGATTCTCAAAGAATGGTCCCCGTATATAAACCTTTATACTATTCCCTATTTTCAAATTGTTAATTTATTCTCTGGCTTAAATAATTTGATGAAATTTAATATTATTTTAATGAAGATGGTTAATAAAGGTAAAATTTTTCATTAAGAAACAGATGTTCAAATTCACTCTCCTGCTAGTACAATTCTATGTCACAATTACAATTTCAATTACCGAATTTTTCGAGATTAAAAAACAATAATCGTAAAAATAATTCTTTGCAATCTCTTTTTTCATGAAATAAATAAGTTTTGAAATCAAATCTATTTTGGGGAAAATTTTTTTTTATAGAATCCAGAACACTGCTATTGCTATTTCCAATATTGTATGGATACAAGTACTATTTTTGACTGATTTTAATTGTGAAAATCAAAAAGGGAAATTTTATTCAAGATAATGTCTATGACAAAGTATCCTTTGTCACAGCAGGAACTATCTGAGCTCTTAAAGAGAATTCCCCAAATATAGTGTTTACGAAAAGTTCGTTTATGTAATCCCAATTTAGGGATGTATCCTTTCATACTTACTGCTAATGATGAATTAAATGTTTTGAGAATCCCCTTAGATATCATTTGTTTTGTTTATTCTGTAATTTAGTAGCTGTAAATGGAGTCATATTTATTTTCTTTCTTTCTCTCTGAATATAGTCATTAGTTTTCTCAGTGACTAACAACTTCATTACTCTGGTCATCTTTCAAAAAAAAAAATTTATTAAAAGCTTTTATCATGGTTTTTGCATTACATGCTTAAAAATAATAGTCTCTCGTGTCTGATTCATTATTTAAGTGAGAAGAAAAAAAAATCTACGAACATAAAAAGGAATACCTAAAAAGTTTGTTGTGGGATTTCTCTCTATTTAGACTTGTCGTCAAAAAAACCAACATGTACAATTTTTAAACTGCCTATTCAGCATTTTTGTCAATGTATGGTAGTATGTAATGTTTTGTTTTATGGTATTTCTCTTTGGACATATCTATGAGATAAATTTAAGTGGGAAAAAATTGCAAAAATTTTATTACAATGGGGGAACACACTTCTTAATATTTATTTTTATCATTTATATCTTCTTCTTTTATATTTCCCGACTCAGAAATATTAAAAGGGAAATGATATTTAAATCATTGAAACATATTGAAGAAAAAAGTGGATCTAAACTGGCTTCGAAATAGGTATCTTGTTCTAAAAGTCTAAATATTCATTTACTGAAACCCGAAATAATCCATTTTTTATAATAATTATAGTTATTTGATAAGAGTATAAAAATGACATTTATGTAGTTTGTAGTAGGAAAAGGGTGCCAAAAAACGATAATAAAAATAAAATATTTTACGTGTTTATCATTATTTTTAGACACCCTACTGTTTTTTTTTTTAGTTTGAGTAAATAAAAACCCGTTTTGTTAAATAACATTTTAATCTACAATAACAATGTCATTTTAAATGCTCATTAATTCCCTAAAAAATTTTTTTTCCAATGGGACTAGTACAATTAAAAATTTCCCCCGTCAACTAAAACTTCCCCCTACTAATCAGAATCACTAAAAAAGGGGCCAAATCGTTCAATTAAAAAACATAACAGACGTATCTTTGTCCCTTTGATGAAACATGAAAATATACAGATGACAACCATTCAAAAAGTGACACGTCTTTTCCCTTTCCCCAATAAAATTGAAAGATAACACAAAAATTTTTCACTTTTTTAAAATCGTCTTTAACTCGCGAATAAGTACTTTAAAAGTTTGAAAAAAATATTTTTCTTTTCTAAATAAAATCTAATAAAAAAAAACAAAACTCAATTTTTGACAAATGACTTACCTTTTAATGTTTTTAGTTAAACACAACTGCATATAAACAACAATGAATATGTTGGTAAACTAAACTTAACTAGCTATAATGAAACAACGTAAAAATTTAACGTTAATAAATTAAATCGTTTTACATGTAAAAACATTTGGGACAAATGTAAAAAATGTTAACGTCAGTTGTGTTTACCTGTCTAAAGTGTACAGCATAACAGTGTCAGAAGTGACTAGATTTTTTAATTCCCAATGTTTATACTTGTATTATCTCTCATAGCTGTCTTTACTTTTCGTGGGAAGTAATGTTTTCATGGTTTTGTCTTTTTCTTTTAATAATTTATCTGCAATATGTTCAGTACCTTTCATTTGCAAATATTCCTCGCGAACAAAAACCCAATGCAAGGCCCAATAAAAAATAACTTTTTCGGAAGAAATACGTCGAGACTATGCCTCGAATGGTAAAGATGTGCTTGAATTTCTCCAAATTTAAATTATTCTTAAATGATAAATATTGACTTTTACTAATAGCTGTCAAAAATAATTTTTTCATATACGTGGAACATATAGTGTTCTAAGTATCACTATTTTGATTTCTTCTGATCTAAACCCCTTTTGTACAGTTTCGAAAGCGTTCTAAAATGAGTTATTGGGAAGTGTTATGTAGTGAAAAATAGAACATGTATTGTATTCTACTGTCATCTCGGTTTTCTGATCGGTCTTGATATTCTATACAGAAAAATGATGAAAAAAAATGACCGTGTAAAACGCAAATCTACTTTAGTCTGTGCCAGTATCTATTTTCAATTTCTAGAATCTGGAAATGTATGTGTTTATCGAATATTTTTGGAGGTATTTTGTCTGGGGGGAGGTGATCAGCGAAGTGCAATACTGTGATATATATTGATGGTGGTGATGCGCGAAGTGATACTGTGGTATAGTGTTATTTTTACATTGTGGATTGTGTTAACACATGAAGGTTGTTACATAGAAGAATGTGTACATGGACATTTCACCATTAAATTTGCCAAAACTTATCCAGCATGCTATTCAAGGTTTATTTATTAATAAAACCAACAATTTCTGTAATAAATATATTTATTTACATCTTAATTACGTGCTAGAAAGATTTATTCTTTTGTTTATGGTAAATGTAGTGCCTTTTTCAGCGCAAGTAATTTTTACTTCTTCACAACGTATGTCTACATCCCCATAACTGACTGGAGACTCAATGGTAAAGTGGAAAAGTGATAAGGAACAAGATTTTAATATCGTTTTGCTTTGGTTTACTAATGAAGAGAAATTTAGATATTTTTGAACGAGGAAATCCTGCGACATTCTACATTCCACTTCTGGGTAGTCTAAACGGGATTTCATGAAATGGTATTATGAATTTCTGATAAATATATCAAAATTAGAAATCTATAAACTGCTGTATTTTCTGAATTTAGAAAGGTTGCAGTCACAAATTTTGTCCTAGATGAATTCGCAAATATATCCGACTTCTATGTTTCCGGAACTTCTTTAAATTTCTTGGTCTTGGTTATTTCGATCCAGCAGTCAGCGGTAAAAAATAAACTGATGGCCGTCCTTTTTACTTTCTGGTATACATACGTGTATACGGAGGAATATAGATTAGTATATAGAACGTTATGTAATGATGCAGAAAATCGATTTCGAGATTTCAACGGAAATACATGTTTTGGGGTCCACGGATACCCAAAAAGTGTTTATTTTTTGAAAACGTCCGTCCTTCGGTACGTCCGTCCGTCGGTCTGTGAACACTACTAGCGCCTAAAACACGCGTGCGATCTTTTCCAAAGTGAAGAAACCCCTGTCCATCTGGCTCTAGTTGAAGCTTTGGGATTTTGAAAAACATTCTTTAAAATTTGTGGGTACTTTATGAAACCCCTCGAACATTTTCAAACTTCTCAAAAACGGCTCCAAATTTTTTCTTTAATTTTCTTGTAAGAATAGAGTTAAATACACTTATAAACATGGCATAGATCCGATTTTCACGGTTAACTCTGAATTTTCGAAAACTGCCAAAATTTGATTTTTTCCGAGTCTTCCTACAACTGCAATATTGAAGACAGGTTTTTCCTTTAAACGAAATTTGTTGTCCATAAATAGTTCTTTGATAACGGTCATGTCAATTTAAAAAAATAGTATTTATCGTGCCATATTTTCAATTTTAAAAAATTACAATAAACAGATTTTCTCAAAAACGGCTCCAAATTTTTTCTTTAAATGTTTTGTGCGGTTAGTGACAAACAAATCCTATTCGATAACGTAATCACCATATTGCTCTATTCTTCTGTTTTTTTTTCAAAAATTACAAAAAATATAATCTTTTGACTTGTCTCTCACGTCGGTAATATTTACTTTAGAGGCAATTTCTTCACAGTATTATATTTATGAATACACGTGATTTAAATAATGTCAAAAAACGGTTCTGAAAAACACAACAGATTTCTGAAAAATGAAAACAAAATCCCATATTTTCAGAAACGCTCGAACGCCATTTTCTCAAAAATGGTTTCAAATTTTTTTCTTCAAACTTTTACAAGGAATAGTGATAATGACACTGTTTAATATGACAAAGTTCATTTTGGTGTACTGTTTTGTTCATTAAAAATTACACAAATATTTTTTTAAAAATATCTCTCACACCGTTAATATGCACATTTCAATGGATATGTATACATTATTGCATTTGTGAGTAAAAGTGTTTTAATTGACTTTAAGTACATTAAGTAACTTTAAACGATGTTTTTCGAAAGCTCAATAGATTCCTGTGAAAAGGAGCTTTAAACTTTGCATTTGCAGTTACGATAAACGCCATTTTCATAAAAACGGCTCCAAATTTTTCAATGAAAATTGCCATTTAGGACGAGGTTTCACCCTTCTTTAATATTCGTAAATTAATATTTGGTTTCTACTATTTGGAAACCGAAAAGTTGCGAAAAGTTCAAAAAAATGTAATTTGGGCGGCTATAAATTGCAGTAGACAAGAAGGAGGGGCGAGATTATTCAGTATCAGTCCACACCAAGGAAATTAGAAAACTTTACTACAATAAATTCATTTAAGACATTCTGTAGAATCTCTAGTTCAAATTGAATTTCTGGATAGGCGTGTGACGTGATGGTAGCAAGATAAGCGTAACTATTTCGTACATACTATTGCTGGTAAGTGATAAAAAAGCGTTATCGTTAAAATATTCTTGTTTCGTCCAGAACTTGTGTCTTTTAATATCTACTGTACTGTTCTACGGTGCAGTTTAATGTCTCGATAAAATATTATTTTTTACTGACACATTATTGGTTGTTATTGCCTTGGATACGGAGTTTGATATACACTGCATAATTTACCTGGAGCGAGAGGATCATGGTTACGAGGGAAATATGAAAGCAGTTGAGTGGTGCTACATGTTCTCTTACGGAAGAATTATGCAAGGGAATTATGTGAGGAAAATATGAAAAGACAAACCGAGTCAAGTTAATTACTATTTTATTAGAAAATAAATAAATCCTTAAATTATGTAAAGAGTAAATTATGTGGCACAGGCGTTAACTAATTTTAATGATCTCGAGCGACAAAAAGCCCTCGGGCCAAAGGTCCTCAGGCTTTCTCTCGCCGCTCGATCCCTTCAATAACTATTACTTTATGCTTAAAAGTCACTTGTGATTTTGTGCCAGCACGCGGTGGTGCCGGGGGCGCACGCTCGGCGCAGCGAAAAGACAGCGGGACACCAGAGTTTTCTCCAGCGCCACAGCTTTGGGGTAGGCAAAGCGGAATGGGTGCCCATTCCACTCTCCATTTAACACGCGAAATATACGTTTCGTAAAACCTGTAATCCACGGAATTCATACCGGGAGCGATAGCTCAGTGCATTAACTGATATAACTGCAGCGCCTCTGACCAGGAGGTCCTAGGTTCGAGTCCAGACGGCGGCAGCAGTATCGATACTAGCTGTTCAGTTAGGTCGAATTCAGTCGTCTGGAGAATTCTAGCGGCCGGCTGCTCTGATCGGTAGCTTTCCGTGGTTTCACTGATCAACACCTAGGGAATGCCAGAGCATCCGAGAGACCGGTCAGGAGCTTAGGCCGGCTGGGGCGGTGACCCGCTGGTGGGAGAGTCCTGGTTAGGGGGAAATCCCACTAGCCGACGGTAGGTCGGCGCCGGATCTCGCCAGCGGGGGAAGATCACCGCCATCTCCCGAGACAAAAAACATTGACTACACCAAAAGGACTAATGACCAAAGCAGTTGACGCGCCCGGAAACACGAAAAAATCAAATCAATCAACGGAATTCGCAACGGTAAGTCTAGAAATATTCACGATGTGTTGTCTGAGGTAATCCTATCGTGTTGTCTGAAGAAATGTTCGGAATGTGTGCAAAGAGATGTCCTGATGGGTTCGACACGCACCCAATAACCAAACAAAAATGTAAACTTTGCATATCTGAGAATGCCTTTCTCACGGGGGGCGGGGAGTGAGAGGGAGGCAGAACGCGTGATCGCAGACGGTCGGTTATGTAATGAAAATTTTTCAGCGGGGACAATCGGCCAATTGCATTTGATACTTTACCGGAGGTAGGGGGGTGATATACGCAATGTAATACGGCGTTGTTCGCAACTTTTAATAACAGGAATAGAGGAATGTATCATGAGACCAAGCATATATACGCATATGTAATACGGGCGTTGTTCGCAACTTTTAATAACAGGAATAGAGGAATGTATCATGAGACCAAGCATATATACGCATATGTAATACGGGCGTTGTTCGCAACTTTTAATAACAGGAATAGAGGAATGTATCATGAGACCAAGCATAATACGCATATGTAATACGGGCGTCGGAATGTATCATGAGACTAAGCTCACGAAAATAGGCCATGAGTGATAATAAAAGATGGATTAATTAATAGTAATTCCGGGCGTGTCAACTGCTAATGTAATTATTTCCGTAAGTATAGTGGCTGTTTTGACGCGGGAGGTGGCAGTAATCTCGCCTATTTGGATGGCGAGATCTGGCGCCGACTTTCCGTCAGCTGGCGGGATTTTCCCCAACCAGGTATTTTCCACCAGCGGGGCACCGCTCCAGCCGGGACAAGCTCTAAGTCTCCGACCGGTCTTCTGGCATGTGTGGTAGTGAAGCGCATGTTAGTGTAAGTGTAACCTGACAAGATAGTGTCGAAAGTTCTGCCACCATCAGGACTCGAACTCCAGGACTTCTCAGTCAGCGGTACTGAAGTGACATCAGTTGATACCTGAGTCACCTCCATGAAAGAATGTTCCGCCGCGATCAGATAATTTAAATGGGATGCTGATATTGCGGAGCCACAGTCGTGTGCGAAAGCCGTAAGGCAGCACTGACCTGAGACGTCTTAGGGGTGGCGAAACACAAATCACCAGATGGTCGACTAGCCAGATAGACGTCCCAGTGTGACACAATAAAAAAAAATTATGGGGGCAGGGTCGTGAAGATCGTTTATGGATTGATGCAAAATACAAATAACTCGGGTGAGAATCACTTTCACTAAATTCAGAATATATTCTAAAAATATTTGCTGCTATGACAAATACATACAATGGCACACAGAAAAATATCAAATACAGAATACTCTTGACTGAAATAAAAAACACACACACTAATAACTCAATACACAATTCCCTACTTTCATCTACAACCCAATTGTTTAACAAACACACTTTCAGAAATTCGAAAGAATCGTTAAAATATTACTTTACAAAATTTGAAAGAAACACACATTGAAAATCAAAATTAATACTTTCTTAACATTACTTTTACAACAAAAGGAAACTCTTTCTTCTAAAATCCAGAGAATTACTATTATTATAATTATACTTACACAAACTCTTAATCACTATATTACAATATTTGATCTTGAAATCCTTTTGAAAGAAAAGATTGATTCTGTTCTCACGTATTAGAAGTCGGAAACAAATGTACTTTTACTTTTCTTATCTTTAAGCGTGGTAAATCTGTTAATTTCCTCTTTCCACGTGACAGATACAGAATAAGCTTTATTAAACTGAATCACTCCTATCCCTACAAACATCTTATTTGGAACGACTTACTGTGTTCTCGGTCAGCGTAGAGCAGTCCACTTTGCTTCCTTCTACACCTTTCCACCGAGCTGCTTCGGCCTGAGCGTCGTGGCCTCGGGTTGAGAACGCCGTTGTTCTCAGAAATCGCCTTCTTCTCTCGTTCAAGTTTTATATGCTTGAATACTCTCATGAATTTTACTTTATTTTCGATTACAGTTAATGATCAACTGGATATTCAGAGTGAAAATGAATCCAGAGATCACCCCTTTTATATGAGCACCAACTTCAAGAGAGTATTTAAATATACGAAAAGCAGTGAGAGAGAAAAAAACTGGAAAGAGAAATGAATGCAAGCTATTAATTACTGCCATCTATTCAAAACTCCACTCCTAATTCTTCCATTATAAATTCATAACGTTTCTTATTACCTTTCTTCTAAGATTATGTTTAAATCAACTTATAAAGAATAATTACCTCTTCTGTCTTCTAGAAGAGTTTCTCAAAAAGTTAAATCTGAAGTTTGCTGCAATGTCACTTCCTGGCGTACTGTTTCCATACGTCCGCCCAGTTCAGTGCTACCTTCAGAAAGAACTTTTTTTCATCCGACTCCGGTCTCGCCTTGGTATAGGCATGGCGGTCTCTCTTGTTTTAAATTTAATTATCATTCCAAATATCCATCCGCGTTGGCGCGTTCAAAATATTCTTTCCTCGCTTTCTTAGGGCGGTATGACATTGCTTCGAATCAAAAGAAAACGGGCGGTCACATAACCCTTCTTTCGAAAAAAAGATTTATGGGATTTGATTTCATATGCCGTAAAATCTTTCACTAAAATTTATGCTCTTCTTTTTCTTGATTCTAGAACGTCGAGCAATCTTTTCTCTCCTCTTGTATCCTACTCCTTTTCTTCTTCCTCATCTTCCTTCTTTCTTCTCTCCTCCTTTCTCCCTCTTGTTTTTCTTTTTTTACATGATTCTTTGTTTACTTTATCTGTTTGTTTGGTTCATCATTTTGCACTTATTTCATTCTTTAAATGGTCCAAACTGTGGAAATTTTACTTTCTGATTGTATTCCACTTTCATCTAGTGTGCTGCAGCAACGGAAGAAATATTTCAATGTGCATGGCGAAATTAGGAATAAATCTGGCGTAATAATTGACGCAACCTAACAAACTTTTAAGTTGTTTCGTGTTTTGGCGGTGCAATTTTATCTATCTCTCGCATCTTTCCATATTCATTTTGACTCGTTAACTGTCACATCATAACCCAGGAACTTAACTTGTTTAGTGCAGAAATTACTTTTTCTCCAAATTCAGTTGTAAATTATTTTCAATCAGACTTTCAACAAAATATCTAGCTTAATCATGTGTTCTTCAAATGTCTTAGAATACACAAGCACGTCATCAATATAGATAAAAACATCGTGGACATCTCTCTGCCAATGATATCTAGACATTGTACAAGAGCAGATGCACTGTTCTTGAGTCCAAATGGCATTCTTTGAAGACATACGAAATTCCCGGTGAATAAATCCTGTATATTGTCTACATTCAGGTGCTATCGCTATTTGCCAATACGATGCAGTGAAGTGGTTGAACTCAACCACTTGATGCCGATAATTGATTAGTTAACCTCTACACGCAACGGTCTGTCTCTGTACGGTAAGGTAACTTGATTCAATCGCCTTGCATCTAAACACAACCTTATCTTCCCATTACTCTTTTCTACGAGCACTATCGGATTTAGATAAGAGGTTTTGGACTTCATGATGATATCATCTTGACCATGGTAGCAATGAGCTTATCCACCTCTTCCTTATGTTTTTCTGGAACGACATATTGGTAACCCGTGAATGGTGTTTTATCTGTTAATTCTATTTCGAATTGAAAATCTTTTACTGGATTCTTGTTTTTGCAAAACACCTTTGATTCCTAGTAATACTTCAGTTAACTGTTTTTCTGATATGCATTGAGATTATCGTTTCTCTGCACACTGAACGAATTTGTAGGTTCACATCTTCTTCCTCCAAACAATTAGCCTCCCAATAATTCCAAGTGAATGAATCAATTCAAGATCCTGCTGATTATTCGGTTTCAAAGTTAAAGTATTGTTCTCTAAGTTGATAATAACTCCGTGTTGTTTCATGAAATCGACTCTCAGTATGAGTGATATAAAAGTTCTGACTGCTACAGACACACAACTTGATACTTATTCTTGCCTATCTCTATTTCCAAATAAACTTGTCTTGTTATTGGTTTGATTTTTTCCGATTCGCACCTATCAGAAAAGATTTCACGAGCGGCAATGGGTACTCCACTCCTTTGTTCTTTAATTCATGCAACAAACTTTCAGCTATACGGAAGTTGCACAACCTGTGTCTACTAATACCGAAGTATCAACACCCTCACATTTAACTTTAATTCTGACACTGCCTCTGGATCCGATCTGCATTTGTTCTTCTTCGTTCCACGGTTCATCATCAAATGAGATTAATTCGATTGATAATATCGCCATCTTCTTCAATAGATTGTTCTATTTGGTTTGCGCGGATGGCGTGTCGAAACAAACCTTTCTAATTTTCCGACTCATGTCCGCGAGATGTACTTGGTCCTGTATTTCTGGGTTGGAAACTCCTCTATCAATAGAATTTTTCTATTTCTATCCTAGACGAGGTCCTGTCTTGTCAGTATAAGTTTGTTTTTCTTGGTAATGTTTCGGTTTGTAAGTTTCTCCTGTTTCTGGTTTGCTTACATTATGTTGTTGCTGCCTGCTATCTTGACCATTTACTGGACCATTAGCATTTGCCCTGCTTTCTGTAACCTTTCATTATACACGAAAGTGGCATCATACAACTAGCTATGTTATTAATTTTTCAGTGGACATTGGTAAGAGATTCTTAAGCAAATTTTGCGTCGAGGAAGGAAAATGACGTATTAATAAACAGACAATTTCTTCATCCGGTATCGTCGGAGTACATAATTTGAAACAAGCTAATTTCTCCGTTGCATATTCCTGCATGGACATCGTACCTTCTTCCACGTACCATACATTACGTTAACTTTAAAATTGATTTGGGTTTCGTTATTCCAATATCTCGAATAAAATTTTTCTTTGAGTTCGGCCATAGTTTTGGAAACTTCCTAAACTATCTGCCCAGATTCGTGCATTACCCTGCAACATCTGATAAACGATTCGAGTTTTCTTACTGTCCGGAACACAATTTAAAGAAAAGAAATTATCTACTTCTTTCATAAATACACATGGATTTTCATCTCCCACTGCACTGAAATTAGGAGTACACGTAATGAAACATACGTGGGCTGAACACTTCCTCCACTTGATGGTAAATTTCTAATTGATTTTTCAGTTCTACTACTTCATTCTTATATGCATTAATTTGATGTTGTAGAACGCCATCCTGTTCAGAAAGAGCCTTTATTCCACTATCTAATTTATTAGCTTGAACCTGAACTTGTTCAGTAACTAATTTCTGAACTTTCTACTCCTTGTGTCTACCTCAATCTGCCTGTTGATACGGCGGTTATAAGATCCGATTGTGTTTCGATCCATTTTCAAATTCTTTCGTTACTTGATCCACTTTTTCTTCTAATTCAAATCCCAGCTCCGGAATTTTTCTCAAGTTCTCGTGTTCCTGTGCTAATTCTTGTTGAACCTCGCTCTAAATTCGACCTTCCACTGTCCGCTAATTCAGTAAACTGTGCTTAAATTTTCTTCTAACTTCCTATTATTTTCTTCTAATTTCGTGTCGAATTCCATGAATTTGTTTCCAATGCATTTATTGCCGAGTTATTTTCTCTAATTTGGTTTCCAAAGTAGCTTGTTCTCTCTAGTTTAGTTTCAGTAACTTTGTTCTCCTCTAGTTTAGTTTCCAAAGTAACTTTGTTCTCCTCTAGTTTAGTTCAAAGTAACTTTGTTCTCTCTAGTTTAGTTTCCAAAGTAACCCTAATTTTTTATGGTTTCTGTTTTTCATCCTGCATGACTAACCTCACATCTAATTGTTGCATAAATTGACCTATTAACCGTTGCATCATTGAATTAGCTCTCTAGGTTTCTGTTCTTCCTCATCCTGATCTCGTGTTGGCGTTGGCTGTGATTCTGTCACGACGTCTCACTAGTTTCTCCTGCCGTTCCTAATTCTACCTCTGTCGTTTCCTCCACGATCATCGTACCGGTGCTTGTCCCCAGTTTCCCTATCCCTATCTGATTCCTCAGAGTTCCTTCCACGTAGGTAAATTCCTAGCCACGTTATACTTTATCTGCCATTTTGAATCTATTAACTGCCTAGAATCAATCAATTCTTTCCCAGACACCATACACCTCTCCAAAATATTTTACAGAAATACCAGACACAATTTGAAACTGATAAACTCTCATATAATAAATATCCTTTCGAAAACCCTCCTGAAATAAACACTTTTACTCAACACACTTGTACCTGCAACCTGGTCAGAAATTTTAGAGAACTGTGATTCAATTGTACTAGTAATTTTAGTTACACCAAACTTTTTGGTCTCAGTTATTCCTCAAATCGTGTTTGTCGTAAATGCATCCAATAATCGAGCCCCGCTTATGGGCGCCAATTGCGAGCACAGTCGTGGTGCGTAAGGCCAGCACCTGACCTGAGACGTCTTAGGGGGAGGAACACAAATCACCAGATGGTCGACTAGCTCAGTATAGACGTCCCAGTGTGACACAATAAATAAAAATTAAGGGGGCAGGTCGAAGATCGTTTATGGATTGGATGCAAAAATTCAAATAACTCGGGTGAGAATCACTTTTCACTAAATTCAGAATATATTCTAAAAATATTTGCTGCTATGACAAATACATACAATGGCACACAGAAAAAATATCAAATACAGAATACTCTTGACTGAAATAAAAAACACACACACTAATAACTCAATACACAATTCCCTACTTTCATCTACAACCCAATTGTTTAATCAAACACACTTTCAGAAATTGAAAGAATCGTTAAAATATTACTTTACAAATTTGAAAGAAACACACATTGAAAATCAAAAATTAATACTTTCTCTTAACATTACTTTTATAACAAAAGGAAACTCTTTCTCTCTAAAATCCAGAGAATTATATTATTATAATTATACTTTACACAAACTCTTAATCACTATATTACAATATTTGATCTTGAAATCCTTTTTGAAAGAAAAGATTGATTCTGTTCTCACGATTAGAAGTCGGAAACAAATGTACTTTTACTTTTCTTATCTTTTAAGCGTGGTAAATCTGTTACCCTCCTCTTTTCTACGTGACAGATACAGAATAAGCTTTCTTATTAAACTGAATCACTCTATCCCTACAAAACATCTTATTTGAACGACCTTACTGTGTTCTCGGCCGCGTAGAGCAGTCCACTTTGTTCCTTCTACACCTTTCCACCGAGCTGCTTCGCCTTGAAGGTCGTGGCTCTGGGTTGAGAACGCCGTTGTCCTCAGAAATCGCCTTCTTCTTCCGTTCAAGTTTTATAGCTGAATACTCTCATATGAATTTTACTTTATTTTCGATTACAGTTAATGATCAACTGATATTCAGAGGAAAATGAACCAGAGATCACCCCTTTATATAGAGCACCAACTTCAAGAGAGTATTTAAATATACTGAAAAGCATGTGAGAGAGAGAAAAAACTGGAAAGAGAAATGAATGCAGTATTAATTACTGCCATCTATTCAAAACTCACTCCCTAATTCTTCCATTATAAATTCATAACGTTTCTTATTACCTTTCTTCAAGATTATGTTTAAATCAACTTATAACAGAATAATTACTTTCTGGTCTTCTAGAAGAGTTTCTCAAAAAGTTGCAAATCTGAAGTTTGCTGCAATGTCACTTCCTGGCGTACCGTTTCCATACGTCCGCCCAGTTCAGCTGCTACCTTCAGAAAGAACTTTTCTTTCATCCGACCTCCGGTCTCGCCCTGGATATGGTGGTCTCTCTTGTTTTAAATTCTAATTATCATTCCAAATATCCATCCGCGTTGGGGAGTTCAAAATATTCTTTCCTCGCTCTTAGGGCGGTATGTGACACGTTTTCGGAATCAAAAGAAAACGGGCGGTCACAATATAGAACGATTTTCCTAAGGATAAGCCAAAGTGACAGCTAGTGCTGGCAACATAACTGAAGGTTCTGTGGTCTTTGTGCCCTTGAGTCCATTAGACTCACCTCCTGCATTTGCTCGTTTGCAGTTGGCTAACTTGTCAACGGCTTCGATGCTTCCTTTTGTGATGTCCTCGTCTGACAAAGATATATTGCGCCGCGAGAAATAATTGAAATTAGGTAGTGTAGTGTTATGTGCTCTGCTGTACAAATTATTTTTTTCTATAAAAATTACATTAAATTTACTTTTTGTGTGATACATGATACGTTTATTTTAAAACCGAGACTTGAATGCGAAATGCGTACCAGTTCACGTGTTTCCGGATTAAAATCATTTTCCTTTCTATTTACATTCGGGGCAGTTTTCTTTTACCGATTGCGAGAGCATGTTAAGATATTTTCTACCTACGTAATTAAATTTAAATATTTCCCGGACTCGTGTACGTGCATATACCTCAGCGAAACTCTTAGACTTCTGTAGGGAGGAGGAGCCATTAGCACGTAGGGGCGTGGCTGAACAGCTGTCGCGGCGGACGGATACTTCTCTGAATTACACGTGACGTTCACTTGTTACGCGATGTGTCACTGTGGCTCATCCTTAGGAAAATCCTTCTATTGTGTGCTGCATTATAAAGCACGCCTGTGGTCGCTATCGCTCCTTGCGTTGTGGCGGAGTGGACGCCTGCAGTGGAGGCCCGCCTTCGGTGTCCGGGGCAGAGCAGCGCCACGGCGAAGACGGCGCCTTGATAACAGCAGCGACACCGCCTAGCAGCCCAGTATGGGCGACGGAAAGAGGCAGTAAGCCACCGCCGAGATTAATAAATTGATTTAAAATTAATCTTATAATTGAATTGTATTTGTTAGCTGCTGGCCATGGGCATTAAATTAAAGTAGCAGTATTTGTTAAAATTTAATTAACAACCATTTTGTAAAATTTATTGTAAATTAATATCCCCCATTTATATTAGTATTAGAATTTTTTATTGCAAAAGGGGTTATTTATGTTGTATTCATTTCAGAATACAGGTACATTATAAATGATTGATGTGAGTACCACACAAGTTAAAGTATTACATGTATGTAACACTTCAAAACAAGTTTAAACAGGCAGAATTGTTTCATCAGTCCCTCTTTGTGCTACATGTTTAGAATGTAAACGTGATCTCCAACAGTCTCAACATCATGTTTTGACAAATTGAAATCATAAGCTATTTGGTGAAAAACCTGAGAGCTGTTTAATCTTGCGGCAGGCTTAGTCCAACAAATTGATATTCCGCTAGCCGTTTCTTGTATTCAGCTGATGATATACCTACTGATTACGAAAGCTAGTGAAGAACATCTGGTTCAATCCTCAGGCATTTAATGACTTTTATCAAAGCAACACTCAATGTGGGTTCATGATGCATCACAAGTATTGCACTAGTTTAATTGAAGAGGTCTGGAGTTACATTGATTGAAATACTGAATGTTATTATGTAGCCATGCGTGAAAAGTGGATCTAATTTTTTCAGAATACTTCAACATATAAATAAATCATTATGATACTGTATGGAAAATTTGCTGTACCGAGATAATTTCTTCCTTCTTTCTATTTCTTCCTTGTGCAGTTAGATTCATAGGCAGAAATAGACTTAATGTAAACTTTTACAAATGTAATGTTATTTTGAGACACTTCTGTCTATTTGGGTGTTGTCCTCTATAGTTTTTGGAAGGAGAAGGGTTTTCAGGATATTGTGTTTTCTACTCTCTTTATATTTCTACATGAAAGCCAAAAATTATCAAGCAACATAATTTATTCTGGTGTTACTTATACTTCCATTTTCTGATGAAACTTAGAAGCTCTTTCTAAGTAATACATTATTTTTTGATTGACTTCTTTTCACTTCTATTTGAATGAAAACAGTCAAGTGTGTTCTGCATATTAAATTCTCCAAAAGCGGAGAAATGAGGACTTGCAGTAGTATATGTTCATTGGAGATCTGCAAATTTAATGAAATAAGTAAATTTGAAACAATCAATATGCACAAATATTTTAAAAGATTATAGCCCGTATTTTTACTTTGTTGTATTACCGCTAAAGTTCACATAATATATTCCATACGTTCAGAGACATATTCGTCCTCTTTAGTAATGTTTGGTGTGTGTTAAGAACTTCTTGTAACTTATTATTATTATTATTATTATTATTATTATTATTATTATTATTATTAAGACATAGCAGGGTTATTTACAAATAAAATTCCATATAAAACTTTTTTTTTTCTTCTAGCAGCCATTTTGAAAATGAGAATGAAGCTTGCCATTATCTTATCCCAAATTCAATCGAAAATGTATTTTCAATGAGTTTTAAAAATGCCATATATGTAATAGAGACGATCAAACTGAGTATTTTTTTCTAATTATATTTTATTTTGCAATTTGTTTGTAAACAAACATTTAGCAAAATTAAACTGAGTATGAAGATGGAAAGTAGACTAGGGGAACAATGTGATCATGACTTGATTCCGAAAATGGCAGGTGTGGCGCTTACGGTATCTTGCTCCAAGGCGAAGAAATTTAATATAAAATCTTGATTGACGGAGCTCCATTAATAAAAATGATTGTTTCGCTTTAGTGAACTTTGTCACGAATCCGCGTGACTAATGGAAGAACATAAAAACAAAAAGAATAAACTTTTCTCAAAACATTGAACACAAGCAAGCGAACTTAAATGTAACTTTCTCATTCCCTTTTATTGTATTTGCTTAAATATACATCTGCTATACCATTGCTATACATTCTTGTTGCATTTGTAAGTGAAATTCCAACTTCTGTCAGAATTACTTTCTAGGTGATCTTCTGTATTCGTCAGCCCGGTTACACTTTTCTTTGTTCTTGAATAAGAAGCGTGAAAGCCGAATATGCCAACTTGACAATCTGTAAAATCAGTAAAAAACTGTATGTGACGAACGGGAGTAGAAGTATAATATGCGCACATTTTCTTGAGTTCCAGAATCTCTACTCAACCTTTCTATTATACACACTTGAATAACACACCAACATAGTTTGGTAAGCAACCTTTGAATACTGGAAATGGTCGCTCCAGCGTACTATGTAGAAAGCGCATTTGCATAGGTAAAAAGATAATGATTTGATTTTATAGTATTGTTGACGAAATAACATCTCAACCACCTCCACGCCCGACCTCACTCTAATCGCAATTAGTAAAGAACTCAACAAAACATGTGCATAAAGTATATTATTTTGTCCACAAGAAAAAAACAAGTAAACCATATTGTCATAAACCATATTGTAAAACCTGTTTAAGTCGGAATCGTTTTGGTTCAGCTTTTTCTTTCGTCTTGTACAGGTTCCGGTTCTTTCAGGTTTGCAATAAAAACAGTCAATTCAGAAAACGCATGATGGAATAGGTTGTATGTGAAGTTTATCCCACGTAAAACTACATTTCAAAGAAATGAAGACGTCTTGCGCCAGGTAATAAATACGAATGACATACATAAACGGAACACGAAGTCTTATAAAACAAAGAACCTCATAAAAAGTAAAAGAAATATTATTTTCTTCAAGATTTGTAGAAAGAAAGTAATTCATCTGATGATTTATGTTTCGGCTATTCGCCTGGGTCCTCGTGAATATTGTGGCAACCAACTGCAAAAACTTTCCTTTAACCATACGTTTCTCGATTTTGTCTTTAATTTTAATGGATCACGCACTTGACTCTACCCAACTTTAAATTTCTTTATCAAAACCTTAACAGAAGTGTAACTTTTATTCGTGTTTTTCAATTAGTCTAATTTTTTCCAAGAATTAACATTTTCTATTTGCCGCATAGATCATAAACACTTAACACAATACCTGCAACTCGTCAAACTGAATAAGCGGAAACGTTTAGAACCAGTGAACCCAAAGCACACATTACAAGAACTGTGGAACCATCGCTCTTCGCGTCTCTCCTTCCTACACTCTGGCATTTGAAGGTCAGTGCTATTACAAGCAGTGGATTTCGCGAGAGTAGCGTAAGAAATACGACGTTCAAACCCAGGACGTTCAGGTGAATGAATGAGTTCTAAGTATCTTTTTTTACGATGTGGAAATCCGCCGCCCTCTGGGAGCCCCCGGCTGTCCCGGGACAATGGGGCGGGCACACGACTGCGGGTGGCGCAAGGCAGCTTTTCAGCGCCAGCCTATGTTCGAGCTGAAGCAAGACCTGACCAGCGAACCTAGTTGCCCATAAGGCACATTGACCTGTTGAAAGATGTCGCCACAGACTTTTAGTCTGTGTTTAATTTTAAAACAATGTTTGTTTTCCGCCTTATACAGAATTTTTAATACCATCGAACTAAAACTTCCATTCAGTTTCCGCATTTGTCAGATTTCCGGCTTATTCAGTGAAGTTTGCATTGTAAGATAGTCCGTTCTGCAATTTTTTCGGCGAAGGCAGGTTTCTGCCTTATTCTGGTCCCGCCTTAGGTTTTACTGTAGCATTTGGTCAACGTAATAAGGAAAACTGAACAATAACAGATCGAGATGGAGTTCATTGATCTTGAAGTACAATATTTTTACAGACATATTTAAGTTTTTGAGTTAAAAAGTACAGATTTAATTTATTTATAGTTATATAAAAACTAGCTTAATTCCTACGATTACATCGCACAAGAGGCAGAGCTGTAGTAAAGTTACTACCTAAGGAAAGTATATGTGAGAGATGAGGAAAATCGAAGATCTCAAAATTATTGTTTCATATCGTTTAGTACTTATCCTACTGTATTAGGAAAACACAATATTTACAATTTTTGAAATAATATAATCAATATTAATTGTGAACACACAATTAAGCTTGTTACTGCAATTGAATACATGACTTTACATGGGTTTGGGCCGAAAAATTCAACAATACCAAACGTTTCCCAAAAGCATTTCAAATTGATGTTTGTTTTCTAATCTTCTTTCAATGAAATCCTCGTAGTAATTAGTATTTAAAAAATAAATATTTGACTTATTCACATTAAATTCCAGTTTGTTCATCGAAGGCTATGCGCCTACCATTGTACCTGAGTTATACTTGGGTTTTCGTAACGTGACGGCTGACAGTATTATTTCGAGATGGAATATGGGACGGATTTTCGCGTCTTTCTCGGCCGTGCCGCTAGAATCGCTTGATTTTCAGCACTGCTTTATACGATCGCGATCATGCAACATCTTGCGGCAGGACCGAGAAGACACGCAAAAAATCGTGCCACACTCAATCTTTCGAAGAGACGCAAAACATCGTGCCAACCCCAATCCTTGAGAAGTGTTGGAGGAAGAAGCAAGTGAATTTTGCCGATCTCTCACCTGCTATTCTTTAAAATTTAGGTATAAAGTTTCTACGTGATGTGGTCGTACTTTTTTCGTTTCACATTTTAATTTGTTAATAATTCTCCTGATAATTTTTCACGATATTTCGTCACGAAATTAACTTTCCATTAACACCCATACCTTTATATGTAACAATGACTACTACACTGGTATAATTACGAGTCATTGTTTTAATCATAACCCGATAGTATGCATTAGTATATGTATTAGCATTAATATATTAGATAGTATGCGTAGGCATTAGGCATAGTAGCGGACTATGGTTTTAACAAATCAGTTGTAGCAATGTTTTTTGCTTTTGAATATTAACAACAGGCTAAAATTAAATGATCATAAGAATCTACATCGAGGCACTGCTAATACATTAGTTAAAAATATACTTCACAGGATTAATGTACTCAGAGCATTGTCACGTAGAAATAGTTGCAGATTGAATACTACATTGAAAACCGTCCTCGCGTGGCACGCTCGCCGCTCAATAGATTGGAATGTGTGCTTTGGGTACTAAAGTAATAATGCTGGCGGAACTGACGAGAAACAAAATCAGACAATGTATCCGTCCGTTCGTTCGTCACGTGCGTCCGACTCCCCTGATTGACATTCAGACACCTCTCGGTTCGTCGTTTGAAGCAAGCTAGTATGTGTCATTCGACGCGTCACGCTTCGCGATTGGAAACTGTTCATTTTGTCGTGCCCTTTTATTCTAATTAAAAATAAATTCATACATTTAAAAACATAATTAAAACTGTTTAAAACGTGAGTAAGGCCTCACTAATACCTCATCAAACGTAAGGCCACACCTCCGTTTGTGAATGTGCGGATTAAAGGTCGGGAGCTATGTGGCCCCTCAAGAGCAATTTTCAATTATTTCAAATTTGGCACTTCACCTCGAATAAAAACGATTATAACAATTCTTTGAGACAAATTAAAAGCAAAAAGAATGCATTTCAAACATCGCGCGCTTGAGATAGTTTTTGTTTTTCAAAAACCGCCGAATGCATGATAGGGAGAAATAAATTAATTGATCATAGAAAACTCTTTGAACTGCTTAAAAAGATGGCCGTGAGGGCGTCTCTCCAACATGGTATCGTAGGCTTTCGCGGCCAGAGTCCTGATCTGGGCAGTTCGGGTAACGCCGCGTCGAAGGCTGGGGTACCGACGTTTCGACCGACATATCGCGGTCCCCTTCCTGGACAGTACAGCCCTGAAGAGGACCGCCATATATCGGTCGAAACGTCGGCACCCCAGCCTTCGACGCGGCGTCACCCGGACAGCCCAAATGACGTGTCTCCAACATTCCGAACGCCGGCGCGCCACATCCCAGCGAACGCAGGCATGGTCAGAATTTCGGGATACCAGCTCCTTCCAGTTAAAACGCGTCGAAATCATATTATTTGAAAATCAGCAGTCGATCGATCTCAAAGCGGATCGCCTCGCTCGTGTAAAAATTGGTAATGCACGTGTATCGACTACCCTGAAAGTTGAATTACTTACGTAAGGTTGTTATTGCGTTTTGAAGCTATGTGTCATTGGATTCTCCGTGAACCAGAGTGGGAACTTCGTGTGAATTTCATTGCACAAAAGAGTAACGGGATAGAAACAGAATGGAAACCGATTTCCTTTCTCCCAGACACAAGTAGCACTGTCAGTTTCTTCAATATTTAATGTTAAAAACAGGTTCTAAGGGGTGTCAACAGTCTTAATACTTGTTTTCAGAATCTTGTCTTATAACAAAAACTCAGAAAAATGTATTTCAGATCTTCGGCCCATTCTTCAAAGCTGTCCCACCACTTAAGCTATATTCGAAGCCTGAAGAGCCTGAATTATTTTCTTGTGGAATAATTGTTTTACGTTTATCTATAATTCATTATTTTATCTCATATGTTCTTTGTTTAATCGTTTTCCGTGTCATACTTTTATATATTATATAACTTTATGTGTAACTTTCTAAATTTGTTCTTTTGGCATAAGAAGACCAAAGAACCTCTTTGTAGAGAAAAAAGGGAGAAATTAAGACGTTGATGTAACTTGAATCCCTTCAGCAATTTAGTTTCTCAAAAGGTTTCTTTCTGAAACATCAGTTGCAAACATTACCAGATATTACAGAATGGCGAAATGTAGAAAATGATAAGAAGTAACATTAGTATGGCCAAGGGCTGAATGTATTCGTATTATCCAAACCAATATCTCCTTTATGAATCAACTCGTACAGTTAGATGACAAGTCAACATGTTTTTAATTTCAAAAATATATTTGTCAGTCTCCCGCCCCGAAGTTAATATAAATTCTAAATGTGGTCAGGCGGAAGAGCAGGCTAAATGGCCTGAGCCTCGCCACCAATAAAGACATTTATTTATTTATTTATTTATTTATTTATTTATTTATTTATTTATTTATTTATTTATTTATTTATTTATTTATTTATTTATTTATTTATTTATTTATTTATTTATTTATTTATTTATTTATTTATTTATTTATTTATTTATTTATTTATTTATTTATTTATTTATTTATTTATTTATTATTTATTTATTTATTTATTTATTTATTTTTTATTTATTTATTTATTTATTTATTTATTTATTTATTTATTTATTTATTTATTTATTTATTTATTTATTTATTTATTTATTTATTTATTTATTTATTTATTTATTTATTTATTTATTTATTTATTTATTTATTTATTTATTTATTTATTTATTTATTTATTTATTTAAAGTTCTTTCTCCCGCCACTCACCGAGGCGAAGGTCTGCAGCGTCATGGGCACGACGCCCGCCCCCGTGAGGAAGGCCGGCTTGGAGGCGCGCAGCATGATGAAGAGCAGGTGGCGGCGGAAGGCGGGCGGCGCCGCGTACCACGGCGCGTCGTAGGCGGCGTCCATCACGCGCGCGGACTGCGCACCCACACACGCTCACGCGCGCACGCTCTGGGGCGCGAGGGGAAGACGGGTGGGGATCTCATGCACTGACATGCGCTGTCTTTTTAAGAAATTTCTAGAACTCGATGGAAGCGTATGAACTGTGGAAGGTGGTTAAGACTTGAGCCACGCCTTGTTACAGGTCAAGCGTGCAGACTGTGCCCCCCTAACATGCCGCTCTTTTAATTCCTTATGCGCGCGCGCTCTTTTTAAAAACGTTCTAGAACACGTAGAAGCATATTAAGTGTGGGACGCAGGTAGGGGACTTTGCCGGCCCCGTAACACAAATTGTGCTTAAATGATGCGCCCACTTACACTCATATGTACTTGTTTCCTTTATACGGACCTTCTAGTTCTCTATAGGAATAATTAACAGCGGAATATGTGCAGCGGACTATGTCACCCCCGTCACATGTCGGTGTGTGAAGCATCATTTCTCATGCTCAGGCTCATGCTCAGGCTCATGCTCATGCACACGCTCTCTTTAACTAGCTTCCAAAATTTAATATGCACCCTTTAATTGTATTAAATCATAATTTTGCTGTAACATTCCAAAGGGAAGAACAAGTTGTATTATACATTCAATTAATTTGTAACTTAAAGGATATTTTTTAGATCATCTTAACCCGTAAGAGAGCGCGCGGCGTACAGAGTACGCCACTCTCCATTACTGGGCTTTTCTTTCCTATAATTCCGGTAAGCCGGAAATGCAGACACCTAATACAATCGGCCGAGCAACAACTGGCGGTAGGGTAAGTCAGTATGTATTTTTCTTGGTGTTGGGTAAGCTGTGTGTAAATTATTTTCCATTTCCGTGCATAATAATAATTGCTTTTTGTACTTTGTACGCTGTACGCCTTGCGCCTAGTTATGTAAGTAATTTAATTTTTTTTTCATTTCAGCCAAGAAAAATCATCTACAACTTCAAGTAAGAAAACTAAACTGGATTCTAGGATACCACTCAAAACTATCACTAGAAAATAAACTATTGCTTTATAAACTCATAAAAATTCCAACATGGACCTACGGCATCCAAATCTGGGGCACAGCAAGCAAGAGTAATCTCTCCATCATCCAGAGGTTTCAGTCCAAGACCTTAAGAATGATCGCGGCACAGCCTTGGTTCATCACAAACGCAGCATTACACAAAAACTTAAAAATGCTCAGTCTTAGAAAGAATAGAATCAATCAGCTCAAACTATCTCCAGCGTCTTAAAAAACATCCAAATCACTTAGCCCTCAACCTTCTTGACTATTGTGCAGATATCAATCGTCTAACCAGAACCTCACCCATACAACTCCCATACAGATACTCAACAAGTAACTGAAACATTATCAACACCAAGTTATCAATTCCAATTGCTGTCAATCAAAAATAATAATAATAATAATAATAATAATAATTGATTTTTGTTATAGTACGAAAAAGACGATGAAGAGTACCGATGGGATACCTTCACTACTAATCATTGTCAAAATAATTTTGCAATAAACATCACATTTACTTATTATTTTGTAAAAAAAATAGATTGTAAATTTATCTTAAATAAAAAAATATTTTACAGTAGAACGTTCGCGTAGCACTAGTAACGCTCTCGCAGGTAGCCACCGTTATAACTTGCGCACTCAACGGTCGCCTGACGCTGGAGAAGCCCGAAAAGATACGTATATTTTGCTGTGCTTTACTATTCAGCGAAACTATATTGCATCTTTCGTCTGGAGTTTCATTTGTATTCTCACTTATCTTACTCTTACTTGATCTGAGATCTGCTCTACTGTTCTTTTAGTTTTCTACTCCTCGACCACCCTCCACGAAACTTCTCTCCTAGTGTCTTTTTCTGATCTGACTTTCTGCTTAATTCCTTCTCTTAAGATGACGAAGAACGCATCTAGTGCCAATATCGATCTTGAAACCAAAATTACGGAGCAAGTGAATGAGCCACTGGATAAGGCAATAACTTCGCCTACCTTCTTACGCTCTTTGGCATCTGTGCTCACTGAACTTGTAGCAAAGCAATTGGAAGACTCAATGAATTTCAATGCTAATCTTGTGGCAGGTTTAGAGAAAAAACTGGCTGAACGTGACCGTGAGATTTCAAATCTAAAATCTCAGTTAGAAGAAAAGACAGACCAGCTCGAGATGTACTCATGCTGAAACTGCTTGCGAATGTTCGGCGTGAAAGAAAAAGATAATAAAGACACCGACAAGCTGGTCATGGAAGAAGTTGTCAAAAAGATAAGTGTAAACTTAAACTCGCCAGATATTGATAGGAGCCATTGGATAGGTCGTCAAGTACCTGGAAAAAACAAGCCAATTATTGTTAAATTTATTAGTTACAGGAAACGGAGTGAAATGTTTCGCTGGAAACGGCTGCTGAACCATACTGAAATCAGGATTCGTGAGGATCTCATGAAATCGCGCCTGGTTTTGCTACAAGCTACCATCGACCGCTTTGGCCTCAAGAACGTGTGGACAGAAGACGGCACCATCGTCATCAAACATGGTAACAGTCGTGCCCGGGTGCAAACCAGGGACCAGCTGGAGGCAGTTGAAGCTTAGCGTAGGTGCGCCCCCACCCATCCACCTTCCCACTCTACACCCTTTTTTAACCACTTTCGGATATTTCCGAGAATTCTCCTTCCTTTCTTCTTCTGCGTACGTCTTCAAACCCTCAGTTAATGCTATCCTCTCTCTTCCTCTCACATTCTGTAAATCCTGTGGGTCACCTGTGGGTGACCGGAACCTTTCCCCGACGGTACAAGCGTCTGACGCTAGAAATAAGCCTAATTCTCCCTCCCTCTCTCTGTACGTTGCACACTTAAATGCTCAGTCTCTGCCCTGCCATTTCGATGAAGTAACGGAAATAATATCTAAACACCGTTTTCATGCGCTTCTCTTAAGCGAAACCTGGTTGAAAAATTCTCTCAATTCCGCGCTAGTAGCAATTCCAGGGTACCGCTTGATAAGAGCTGATCGGAAAGCCAGTGTCGCCGCACATGGTGGAGGTGTCGGCACACGCTAAAATAAACGCAACGCTAAAATAAAATATTACCACACCACCTTCGGCAGCATCCACGACTCGAAAACGATTTGGAAAAATTTGAAAAATCTAGGAATGGGTAAAGCTCCTCTCCAAATTGAAACGAATATTCCCCGAGAATCTCTAAATCATAATTTTGTAAGTAACGTTCCTTCATTTGACAGTAACTTGAAGAGTCAATCCCTCG
The DNA here is from genome assembly GCA_964035755.1 of Teleogryllus oceanicus. Lineage (NCBI taxonomy): Eukaryota > Metazoa > Arthropoda > Insecta > Orthoptera > Gryllidae > Teleogryllus > Teleogryllus oceanicus. Next base: position 75,834,560 of record CAXIVR010000004.1, read on the forward strand.
CGCTTCTCCAAAACTCAGAAACAAAATTCAACGACGATTTTTTCTTTTCATCCGTGGAACATGGGGATATAATAAAAATAGTTCAAAGTCTCAAATCTAATGCTTCAGGGATCGATGATATAAATGCCAAACTGCTTAAAAATAGCATAGATGTGACCAATCCAATCATTACCGAAATAGTAAATTTCTCTCTAATGAGCGGACAATATCCTTTATCTTGGAAAAGTAAGCTCGTGCATCCTATTCCCTAGACAGCATCAACCAGAAATCCAATGGAATACCGCCCAATTAGCACCCGATTATTTCTAAAGTACTCGAAAACGTCGTCCGTAAGCAAACTGAACTGTATCTCCAAAAAATCACTTTTAAACGATCAACAATCAGGTTTCCGTTCCGGCAGGAATACTGGTACTGCGTTACTGAATGTTATTGAAGATGCGAGAACAGCTATAGATCACTATCGTAATTCTTCTGGATTTCAGCAAAGCGTTCGACTCAGTAAATCACGATATCTTACTCGCAAAACTAAAAATCATGGGATTTGCACAGCCTACGCGTACATGGTTTCTTAACTATTTAACTTCCAGAACCCAAAGACTGGTGTCCGGTAGTCGCAGCTCAAGGGCCTTGAAACTTAACCGCGGAGTTGCCCAAGGCACTGTATTAGGGCCACTAGTATTCTTAATGTATGTAAACGATGTGGGAAATGCACTTAAATATTGCAGTCATCAAATGTACGCGGATGATCTTCAGATATATCTAAGTGGCTACCCCTTCTCATTCGCACATAAAATTAACGAAGATTTGATAACCTTAAACAAATGGGCAGCGTTATTAGGCCTACAATTAAACCCAAATAAATCATAGTGCATGATTATCAGTTCGAAAAGCACTGTGAATAAAATATCCTCTTCTACTCTGCCTAAAATTTATATAAATGACACCGTTCTACCTTGGTGTTCCGAAGTCAAGAACCTAGGGTTGTTTATTGACAACACCCTCAGCTGGAACTTGCAAATAGATTCAACCGGCCGTAAAGTGTTTGCCGCAATGCATTCGCTCAAAAACGCCTGCGAACGCTTTTACCAATTAGTACACGCGAGACACTCATTAAATCACTTATTATGCCACATTTTGACTATTGCAACTTTCTTCTGACAAACATGACATATAAATTACAACGTAAACTTCAAGTAGCACAGAACGCATGCGTACGTTTTATTTTTGAACCAAGAAAATACGACCATGTATCACACTCTTTTTACTCACTTCATATGCTTACTCTAGACAAAAGACGGTAACTTCACTCTCTACTTCTCTATAAAATTGTACACGGTTCTCATGTAACACGCCTAATAAGTAATTTCAATCCTCTGAAATTAAACCGAGCTCGTAGTTCAGCTCTGCTCTGTGTACCACGTCACAGCACGACTTCTTTCAGTAAATCTTTCACCATTACAGCTATCTGAGCCTGGAATAAACTACCAGGGAGTCTAAAACATTCGAATACTTTCCGTAAATTCAAAAACGAATTAAATACTTGGGTAAGGTAAAACGAATGGCATTAATGTCCTCTTCATCCTCCAGACTTTTCCCACTACACACCCGGTCACCGTCCCCCTAAACGCCGCACTTTCCTCACTCTTTAAATTCAAAATTCCACCACATACCTCATTACTCTATTCTCATTTTTCACTCCCTCTTATACCACCTAAATGATTAACAACCACATATTTTCTGTGTATCCTAATGAAATTGTTCAAATAAAATATTTAAAAGTGATTAGCCACGCTCCAAATAAATGCTCAAATACTTACAGCTATCTTTGTAGTGCCATCATTTTATCATATCTACAATATATTGGCGCTAACAATAATTACCATTGATGTTTATATCGTATTGTACTCTTACATTGTTTCTTACTACTGTCAATATTATATTTCAAAATACTGGCACTATTAACTTAGAGCCTATTGTTCTTCTCTGGTGTTACAAATGTTTGTATATTTATGTAAAGTGCTAATGTATACCAAACGTAACATTTCTGTACCGCTTCTGAAAAAATTTTGCTTTTCCACCTACTTCTTCTTCCTCCTTTTCTTCGCTTTTTCTTCCTTCCCTTTCCTTCACAGACTTCCCCATTTATATCTTTACGACCGTTTCCCCTAAACGCCTCATCTTTTCACTTTCACTACTATCCATACCATATTCTTCTATATTAATGTTCGGCCATAAGCCGCCATCCTGATTGAGGTTTTTCTGGGTTTACTCAATTGCTTAAGGCGTACGCCGGGATGGCCCCTCTCCCAGTCATAAATGTAGTTTGTCCCCCCTTTAGTCTTTCTCCTTTCTTCTTTCTCGTTCGTATTTTCTACTTCATTTTCATTTATGATTCCCTTCTTTCATTTTTCTCTCCATTAATGCTGTTCGGCCCTAAGCCGCCAACCTGATTGAGGTTTTCTGGGTTTACTCAATCGCTTAAGGTGTATGCCGGGATGTCCCTAGTTTTGCACTCCTAGACGTAAATACACAGATTTCCCTCCCCTCTTATATGTTACTACTCTGTATCAATATAGACTCAGTGGTTAGGCGGAAGAGCAGGCCCTATGGCCTGAGCCTCGCCTTTAATAAAGACATTATTATTATTATTATTATTATTATTATTATTATTATTATTATTATTATTATTATAGATGGAAAGTTTGAGATTGAATCGCATTTGCCAGAACAGATCGACGACGACTCGTCTGATAATGAACGGGGAAATGTACAAATGTCCGATCACAGCAGTAAATCTGAATAAGGCATTTACACATCTCGCTATGATAGTGATAGCGATAGCGATGAGTTATCTGAAAACATCGGAGAATACTTTTCTAAAATCATTTTCAATTACAATAGATCGTCCTGCAAGAAAGAAACAGTTACAAGAAGTTAAAAAGAGGAAAAACACGCTCTTGAAAAGCAAATTTTCTAAAATAAAATGAAAATTTGAAGAAAATTATTCTCGCTGCATAAACAAAAGTGGCTAATAACAAACTCCCTGCATTCATCACATTCATAGACATTTTAGATTAAATAGTTTTGTAAAAGAATAATCACATCATTCGAAAGAGACTTTCTGGCAGGGTGAAAGTGTGTAAATTTATCATATATTTTTGCCTATATTTTTGTTTACTTTGTTAAAAGATTGTGCAATGAGAAAATGTTCGAATAAAATATTTTAGTGTAATAAATAAGATATTTTAAAGTATTTAGTTACATTTTAGTAGCTCTACATCAAGAAAGTGACGTACTCTTCGAGCCGCGCGCCCATTTACGAGAGTATTGCTCGCGCCTCTTTAAGGGTTAATGGATAAGTCCTTGCTTGCTACGCAATCCCGGTATTGAGAGTTTGACCATGGCTGAAGTGCGTGGAGTTTCGAGTGAAGAACGGAAAATCCGCAATGTCCATGTTGTACTAGCGACAAGTAAAATAACACCGCTGAAGTATACTTTCACATTGAGCGACCCGATGTACGACTGATTTGTAATTCCGTGTGCGTGCGCTTGCTTCGAAATGCATGTGTGTAGTTTTATCTCTGGGAGTAGTTATTTGCACGGTACCTATCAGGAAGTCTCGCTTTTATTACCCCTTGCATTTAAAATCCAAATGTTCTTACTTCTTTGCCCATAGTATATCTCAGACCCCGTTATCTATGATCAAAAATAGATAAAATTGATCATACCTTTTCAATTTGTTTCAGTTCTCAATACGTTTTTCGTATTTAAGAAAAAAACTGAATTTATTTCGTAAAATTAATTTTTAATTTGGTACTCTCTGCAATGTTGACGGAAGAAAAATTTTCTAAATTGTAATAGTGTATTACTTACTGATAAACTGTATCTTTAATGAAATTGCATTTCATGAAAATTACAACACTGCATAGAGTTAAAATCAAATAACGTTTATATATAACACATTTATGTAGGTATACGCCAAAAAATATAAATATAAAGGACTTATTTACCTCTTCTGCAATTGTCTCACTATAATAGCACATGCTTAAATCAATGGCTACAAGGTATCCCATGGAGGCACACAGTTCATGAAACTTGAAACCCATAGGTTTGTCCTAAAAATGAAATATTTCTTATTCCATTACACAAATAACATTATAGAAATACGAATTTGAAATGACTAACAGTACAAAATATATTTTAATGACTTTTCTCAAAAGACTTACCACAAACAGCATCACAAACAAAGACCCAAAAAGCCCGAGGGAGAAAAAAAGCTGATTGAAATGGTGATATTGGTAAATACTTTCCATTTCATCAACGCACCTGCGGAAATTAATTAAACGACACCTCTAAATGTGCATATACACTATACGACTATTAAAGTATATTAGTATTTTCTAAACAAGACATTAAACATAATTTCTTTTCCCATCCATGGAGGTAATGAAGTGACATTTCCACAGTATATGTATTTATATAGCAGCTCAGCCCGCTATTTACTGTTTTTGGCTAGTTATGGATGTGCATGCATGCAGATAGCAATCCAGGTGAATATCAAGTAAAACTACCGACGGCTAATTGCTTCTGAAGTATAAGGATTGTTTGTGAAACTGCGTTTGTTAAGAGCTGCTTAAAAACTTAAAAAAAATTTGTGTTGTGTCTTGTCCTTTTGGCTTTATATTCCTAGAATTTTAATGGTAATTCGTTAACCATTTCCGACTGGAATTAGAGTACTGCTCAGTGAGGCAAATTAGAACATTTAAATGAGTATGCAGAAAGAATTATACAGAGTTGCACAAAAACTGTATTTAATCATTATTATAGATAAAAACGTGACTTAACAAATGTTCACATAGTATTCACAAAACATTCCAGGAGTGATTGTTGAACTCGTTTATTGTTGACAGCGACAATATGCTCCTGTCGCAACAAAAGTTAAGAACGCAACCTACTTTGCACAGAGGCATCACATTGCTCTGTTATTCCGTCGTCTATAATTCAATTTTTACTTTTACATCATCACTACATGTAGAAACACTGTCAGTGAAAACTTTTAACTCATTATCATCCTTTATTCGACGAGCGACTTCAGTTAATAAAAATTGTTCTATAACAAATCAATCTCACGTGCGCCATTTTACATTCTCAACACGAACTGCTGCACGCTAACAAAAGATCTAACAATAAATCTACTTCCGACCAGTGGTATATACTTTGTCGCTTGTAGTAATAGTTATGTAATACTATTTATAACACAATTTATCTCCGAATTATCACATCTCAGCCAGCATTTTTTGTAAAACTCATTACAATCGTACGTCATTTAGCAAAAAAATTAAATATTTTCAAGCAATTATCAACACAAATTTGACAACTATAAATGCTTTTCATACAGCTACACCATGTTCCAACAATGAAACGTAATTCACAGTGTTACTTTACATGAATCCCCTGGGACATTTTCAAAATTTTCAAAAATTCGCTTCATCGTTTTTTATTGAATTTTGTTGATGGTTAGTGTGAAGGAGGTTTAAGAGAATGGTGCACGTTTCATGCAAGTTGAAAACTCTAATTTTCGAAAATTGAAAAAATTTAAATATTATCGGCATCTTGCTACAACTATACTTTTGAAGATAGAGATTTTTAATAAAATCTGTTTTTTTGAAGATAGATTTTGAAATATGGTAATGTACAATTTTTTGAAATTTTGTGTATTTTTTTGTCAGACAGACGTTTTGCCGTCAATCGATTTTTCAGTATCAAGGGACCACAAAACATTTTTTTCAAAATTGAGCATCTGGATTTTTCCATTTCTTCGTGACCAAAACCCTGAAAAAAGTTTTTCTGTCCAAAATTAGCCGTTTTTTCGCACAGCATTACATAACTTTCTCTCTACCGCGGGAGCGGTATCGAAGAAGAAAAAACAAAAGACAAATTCATAGCGTGATTCGAAGGAGAAAGTATTACGGAACGATCCGTGCGATGTAGTTTCTAATACAAGAAGAGAGGCCGTGCAATCATAGTTTCAGGAAGAGGTACATTCATAATTCTCAGAGGTACTTCGTATATAGTACTCTCTGAAGTACATTAGACTAAGAGTTTGGCGGAAGGCACTTTAAACGAAGTTTTACTAAGCAATTCGCGGAAGAGGGTAAAATAACTTGTAACATTACATCAAACAAACGTTTTTACCTTACATTTGCGCATCCTAGGCACAGGTGCCAACGTTTCGACCGCCATGGACGCGGTGTCTACCGGGCAGCTGACTCCGGCTGCGGAAGCCTAAGCTCTCACGAATGCTACTCGTTTGCTGGTCGCCCGTAAGTAGGGACATTTCACCAACTAGTCAGCTCAGTTCGGCCCAAACCGGTCCTGTCGACCTTTCACCCCTAGTCGGTTCAGTTCGACTCCTTCCACCCCTCCGTCGGCGCCAACTGGTAACTGGCCCCGCCGACCTTCCTCCACCCCACTAGTCCAGGTCAACACTCCAGGATCCTGCCAGCTACTTTCCTTCCAGCCCTTTCCTTCGACCGCTGTGCATTCCGAGTTTCGCCGACCCATCCTACGGCCGCTGCAAAGTCGCATTCCGGGACACCGTCCTCGCTGACTGGTGGGCTCCGTCAGGTGCCGAAACCCGTGTGAAAAACACCGGCCAGTAAACTGCGGTTTGCCATGACCTTTGTCACCCCTGTTCTCGTTGCAGCCTTTCATCCACCCGTGCACCTTTAGGAGGATGGGAAAAGGCCCGGAGAGCCCCTTCTCCTCCTACCGTATTTCCGCTTCCCTCGCACGCGGGGCCAGACGCTTCCCCCAGCACAAACTTTCTCGTATTGATTATAATGGTTATACAATATTGGAATATTGCATGTCTTACTAATACATTAGCCTTCTCTTGGACATCAAACGAAAAAAACGCGAAAATTGAAAATTGAATACTACCGTCAGCTCATTAACACATCTCAACCATCACTTGTAAAACTCTGTACCAAATATAGCGCATTAGGAGATAAAATTGAATTTAACGAAAGGTAAGAAGCAACACAAATTCAATAGTTAAAACTTATCATACGCCCAGAGACTCAGCTCCATACACCGCCAATGAGACACCAACAAGGAGAAGTTATTCCCAGAATTTAACACGGTTGGGTCGCAGTGATCTCATTTTTAAATTGAAGGACTTAATGCGAGAAGGTGTTAACTCAGAAAATAGCCAAAAGAAACATTTGTTATTTAGTAAACTTGCATCGAACTCTTTTATATTACTGGAAATTATTTTTTATGTGACAAATATTGTGATTTTGATCAACATTTGCAAAGCAACAAATAGGAAACTCATAGAAAGGTCGTTTTAACAACAAAACTAAAAATTGAGCAAACACCTTCATGCATTAAACCCTTCCATTGCAACGTTCTACAGAAATCCTGAAAGATTCTTGCAAAAGAAGGGCGGAAAAATCGGAATTCCCAAATTGGCAAAATTATATATAACTATTCATATTTTTTTTAAATATGACGTATAAAGAGCTGGTTTTTACAACAGATTTCATTTGACAACTAGTAGTACTACAACAGCACATACTTTCTCGCATTATTTCTACATTTCCCATCTTTGAAAATTGAGATAATTTAACGAAAATGAGAAATGGCGATTCTATTAAGCGTCTCTTTTTCTTTTCGTGGAAAATCTTTGAAGAAAAAAATGGTATCGGCTTTCGAAATGATTTTTTAACAAATGCCTTAAATTCAAGCAGAAATTACGCGAAAACTAAGTCTCTTTTACTCGCTTAATAACATACGAAATCCTTTCAGTAGTGAGTGGCTAATGCATCTGCTCGCTTTTCCGCGCGGAGCGGCAGGTGTAGCCAAGCCGTGAGCCTTCCTCTCGTGTACGTGGAACACCACGCGCTTTGTTCCGCGGAATCTCAAGTGACATCAAACTTGAAACTGAAGCAAGCAGTCGCGTGGCCGTCGTCACTTGCACCTCTCGCAGGACAAGGCCTTCGTTTCCCCAGGGAAACTGAGTGGCACAACGTCATCAGAAAGGCTCCATTCCGGGTCCGCTATCTCGACTTCTTCGATTATGACTGATTTATGACCTGAATTTTTAGGATATATCCTACGTTCACTACAGCCAATGTTCCGAATTTACTAAAACCGAATTTTATTGCGCCTCTTTGTAATGTAAGTGAAACGGGACACCTGACTTAAGGTTACTATAACCGGAGTCGACTGTAGTAGGATTGAAAAGTGATTTTAGGAATATTATAGAATGGTCCTAAATGCAAATTTTCATTGCAAAGTTTGAGTCCGTTCTCGGATTCGAAGTGTACATATTTCACCAGGTTTAATTCTCCTATACTTCTAAAGTCGTATTTGAATTCTACCATTACGTGGCCGAGCAATTTTTAGGCGTCAATATTTGACAGTTGAGAAGAGGGTGCGGCAAAACTGAAAATCACGTCCAGGCTAAAGAGAATAGGAAACTAATAGGAGAAATTCTATTCCATATTATAGCACTATTGGTTATATTATTTAATAAATTATATTTATTTACAAATTGTATTAATTGAAATATAATAATAGATTTAGGGACATTTTTTAAAAGTAAATATATTATTCTAATAAAAAAGAGCGATATTCCGAATTACCTGAGGATGAACTGGTGATGACGCACACAAGGCGGTAAATCAGCAAGTGTGCTAGCAGATCTTAGATTCTTCTGCAATATGTGGAATTGCCCCACAATATAAGTGCACAGAAACACAAATACCGTGTCATTTAATAAGACGATTGGTAAATTCAGCGTAAGGTCGAGGACCTGCGTCAAAAATGTGAATATTCATTGTTGAAAATCTGTGTGGTTAACGAATAGATAGTTCATATGAAAATCACAATGGTTTTGTTGATTTGTGTTGTAATATTAACTCATACTACCTTGTTATTTTTATGAAAACATTACTATTTTCTTACTACATTACCTGTTGGAGATAGATTATTTCATAAGCAGGAGACTTTTCCGAATCAAACGGTAACGACGTTTCATAGGTGAGTAGTCGCTTGGAACCCTCTCGTTCAATCACGTATGTGTCGAGCAATGGTATCACAGGGACTAGCGGCAAGACAACGATCATTATGGTTGCGAGAGGTCGAGCGTACGCTTTAAGCCTGCGGTCGCATTCGTTGAACTCATCCTGCCATTCGGGGTTTTCTCTCTGCACTTCCATTCTCGTATCTAACGTGTTCACGAGCTCGATAATCCGGTTGTATTGGAAATTCAATAACACGTATTTTGTTAAGGAAAACGTGTTCAACATTAAGATCCAAACTGATTCTGACACCAATATAACGTCTGGCATAAACGTAACAATATTTCCTAATAGAATTATATTTGTAATGGTTCGTAAAAATAATGAAAAATAAAAAAGAATTTTGGACGCATATCTTGGCAGTGCGTTTTCAAACGGAAGCAATGCGAAAACTTTAAAACCAGAAACGATGTAAGGATAATTTTTCTTCACTGAGACACTGAAGTCCACGTGTGTCATGGTGAATGGCGATGAAGAAATTGGGAGTAATTTGTGTGCACCCGAAACTTATGGCGATAGATAGCCATTATATTACTCTTTTGAAGAAATTCGATTCTGGTGAAAGTAAATTATTGGTTGCATACTTAGCCGGACATAAAAGAGAATCCATAAAGCTGTGTTTGTGCATAAAGGTGTTGCAATGTTTCCAGTGCCATTATTTTCTCCTCCTGAACACCCGTTTAAGATGCTTTTGATATTTTGATATGATATTCATTTTGTAATCGGATTATAACTGAGAAGATACAGTAGATGTAATTTGATAAATGAGGTATTATTCTTTTACTCGGAGGAAAACAATCACATTCTTATTTCGTATTCTCTATTCGACCTAACCCCTTATTTTTTGTCTTCAACATATAATTTTCCACTTATAGCGAAAGAAATGGTAGGTTTGAGTACAGGAAGGAGACTTCTAGAGTTTATTGGAAGAGGGTTTTAAATTTACTATCGCCCCCAAGATATCATTGTTAACTGGTAGAAGAACTTTGTTAACTGGAAGAACTGAGGAACAGTGTTAACTGGAAGAAAGTTAGTTATTGCACATAAAGAGTAACGAGAAAGTTATTAATATAAAATTATTTGGAACAGTCATCTCTGGGCTTATTGACCCTACATTAATCACTTATTTTATTTTCCTGGTGCATGAAATTTGTGAACGTTTCTTGTCATTGTGTGGTTTTCCAACCTCATTTTTCTTTTTTAAACCACTGGTACTTTTTTTCAGAACGATACAGGAAATTGTCGAAGCCTGTCATGGATACTGTTTTGCGTTTTGTATGTGTTATTTTAGGTTCTGTAGAGTGTATCACAGGCGAGGAACCAACAGATGTGTTGAGCATAAACACTTTTTACGAAGAATAACTGAACGAGTAGAAAAGGTTTAAAGTGCCATTATAATATTTGATGACTTAAAACTTATATAACGGAATTACTCTACAAAAATTCTTGAAGGTCAAAACTTTAAAAAAATCACATTCTTATAATTTTCAACCTCTTCATCCAATGAATCGGTTTCATTGTTCTATAATTTATCAGTAGGGGATGGATTTTAATGCAATATCCTTTTTTCCCTTTTCACTTTAGAACAATGCCGTTTAGTACAGAAATTCATTTTATGTTATGGCAAAAGGAAATGACCAATTTTTATAAGTCATTAATTTTAATTTTTTGTCGATTTCGACAAATAGGTCATTTTTACCTTTTTCCGTCAATTTTAATGAATTTTTTGCTGATTTCATAGATTTTAATGTCATTTTTAATGGTAATTACTTCAAATAATATTTAAGACATGTAACAAATGTCTTTCACAGAATTACTCAGTATCCTATTCGATTTGTTCGCTCAGAAATAGTTTTGACAGCCGCTGTATGTAATTCTTGTGGCGTATATCAGCGTCATTGCCGGTTCGACCATTTTCGGGGTAACTAAAGTCAGAGATTTCCTCGTAAAGAACAGACCAAACCAAAAGTTTGCAAGCTGAGTTCACTCGAACGAATGGAAGAAGCGTAGAGAATAATCACCGTATCCGGCAGCTTGAGTTGTTCTTCCGAACTGGTTTTGATAAAAATTTGTACGTCATTTTTCTTTGGTTTTAGGGCATTTTTAAAGCATTTTAAGAGGATTTTATTGATAATTTTTGGCGATGTTTCAGGTATTCTAAATCCACCCAGACTTATCAGCGTACTCGAATTAATTATCGATAATGTTAATAGAGTTGTATTCTTATAAATTCACATATTAACTTACATGTGTTTATAAATGCAAATAAAGAATATATAGTATATACATTTTTCTACAATAAGAACAGGTTATGACACTATATTTACTGAAAGTGTGTTTCATTTTCTCTACATGTCTGAGAATTGTGGACATGAAATTGTGATAGCGTTTCCCAATTTTGTCATATTCTTGAAGTGTAATAGAAATGTGTCAAACGTTGTGCCAAGTAACGTTAATTAGTGTCTTTTGTTTTCATTCTTATATTCATTGCCCATCAAAGTGCATTGATGTTGACGTAATACATGGCATAGAGAAAACAAATGTAAGATCACAATGCTTATGCAATACATGGCCAAGAAACTCCGTTGATTAAATCGTGATATGAACAAAATTACGTAATGACGCATTAGATTTTCAGGCATTTTTATGGTGTAGTCAAGAGAATGATCGTCTTAACTCACTGAAATGTATTTACATAATGATTATATTGACGTTTTTCTTCTCAAAGTCAGATACAAACCTTTAGGTGGGAAATGTTTGAAAACTATGAAAGGGAATTCCTAAAAGCTATTATAAGCTTCCAATACTTTTCTAAAGTTTTATTAACCAAGGGATGAAACTTTTTGAATTAGGAATTATACATAGTACATTATCCAAAAACGTTTATGTGTACCAAAAAGCCCTAGCGATGGCGCAATTTTATTGCATGATTTATCTCTCACAAAGGATACGTTCTTTTATCAAGTACTCACAGTGACATCTTTTATTCTCTGTGAAATACGCGCCTGGTTGTTTACGATATTATCAACAGCTTAATGTCTCGATAGAATGAAATACATATGGTAACGATATCTTTCAACCTCGTAATCTTCATTTTTTCTATTCAAACAAAAAATATTTAAAGTTCTATTGATAATACATTATTCTTCAACGACTGTTACTTCTGCAAAATTACTCTTTTTAATTTAAAATTGAATAAAGAGTGGAGATCAAACTAAGAAAACATATTGATATCACGAAATAAATTAGAACTACACTTAATATATTCATTTATTTTTCTAAAATATTAATCATCTTTTAGTGAAACGTAATCCAAGAAACTTGGAATGAGACTTAGAATTTATTTAAGTTCACTAATCAATCAGTCAATCTCGGCTCGTAAGAACGTACACGGGATTCACGCGGTAACCATCGCTTCCATGGGGACAATCCTCAGTGAAGTGCACTCCCATTGCATAAACATCTAGGCCATTAGCGACCATTATTGCAGTTAACGTTATGGTAACTATGAAAATGAAAGAATATGGTGATGATGGGTGAAAGGACGAACACAAATACAACCATGCCCGAGGCGGGACTCGAATCCACGACCCTTCGGTCCGAGATCGCTACGACACTACTGCCTTGGCGATCTCGACCACCGGATCGGCGTCTCAGTGCTTGTGCCATTGTTCTGAGAGTAGAAAGTCAGTTCCTCAATTGTACAAATAGACTGCTCACGGAAAACACACACACACACAGTTGCAGTGTTGTGTTAATCTGTGGGCTAGCGATAACCGAAGGATTGAGAGAGTGTTGTGATACACGAAAGACTGGAATTTCTCACCTCCGCAATAAATACAACTTAAAACATTGGTGGGTCACACGAGTTTCGAATCCACGGTCCTTAAGGTAATGGTAACACTCCGTACACATTGGTGAAGGTGGAGAGGAAATGCACAATAATGTACCTGAAAATCGGGATATCTGGATGGATGGATTTGTCACGCAAAACTGTCAGATTGTAAGCTTTTGGGTTGAAATTTGGTACGTACGTCAGGAGTAAGATCTATTTGTGCCATTCCGGATCCCGCGAAGATAATTAAATTTTGGAAACTTTACTCGAATCCCCTCTGGCTCTTTGAAAATTTCTGCAAAAAGGCAATGAAAGAATAAAAACGACAAATGAATATGAACTTTTTTCTTGAAATTGTTCAAAACTAATCCTTTTTTAAAACAAATATACAGTACAATTTTAAACTGATCCATTATAAATTGTTGTTAAAATAAACATTATTATTCTTTTAGATGACCAGTATAGTCTAGAACACAATCAAGTATTTTCATTTTTGTCAAAATCGAAACTGATTCTTCTTTTTTAATTATTATTCCGAGTTTCTGGGTGTCTAATTGACACCTCACCTCTCACATGTCCATAACCGGTTTATTTTTCTCAATTTATCCGTATATTAGAAATTAGTAAACAGATAAGTATTGTAGATCACCTTCGTACCAGGAGCAGTGGCTCAGGGCATCAACTGATGTCACTGCAGTGCCTCTGACCGAGAGGTTCTAGGTTCGTTCCGACGGTGGCAGGATTTTCGACACTAGCTTTCCAGCTAGGTCGAATTTAGTCACCGTCTGGAGGAGAATTCTGGCGGTCGGCTGCTCTGATCGGTAGTTTTCCGTGGTTTATCCGATCAATATCAAGCGAATACGGGCCAGATACCGGGCGAGACATTTCCTTTTTCATCCTTCTTTCTTCTTCGCCTTTAGACGCACGTTCACTTACTTTGACACGTATCGGAAGAGGTGGCTCGGTGCTTCAATTGATGTCACTGCAGCTGCAGTGCCTCCGACCAGGAGGTCCTAGATTCGAGTCCCGACGGTGGAAGGATTTTCGACATTAGCCAGATAGCTAGGTCGAGTTCAGTCGCTGGCAGGAGGAGAATTCTGCCGGCCGGGTGCCCTGATTGATAGTTTACGGTAGTTTCTCCGATCAGCATCAGGCGAATTCCGGCGCAGTACCCTACGGGCAAACGGGCCTCGGACCCCGCGCGATCTTACTTTCCTCTTCCTTGTCCTTTCATCTCCCCTTGCACACACACACACTTACATACCACTACACTCCCACGTACAACGGGAGATCGATCGAAAGCTTAGAATTTGTCCCGTCTGGAGCGGTGCCCCGCTGGTAGGAGAGCACCGCTAAACTACCGCAAGCCGAAGGTAGGTACTTTTCCACCTTCTTCATACCTCGTCTTTACGCGCTGTATCTCACAATCCGGCTGGGGAAGATCATCACCACCACTACTATCTCCCGAGGAAAAACATGTACCAAACTTACGAGAGTATAAAGTTTAGTTGATGAGCACGGAATCGCTAATCAATCAAAATACATTGACTCTATATGTAGGGAGTCCCGTCGGGAGCTTAGTACATGTTCCGCCCGTGCTCCGTTTGATGAGGTACCTGAAGAAATCCTCGCCAACGACGTAAAGGTCGGCGCGGGATCTCCTCCTACAGAGTAGGGAGAACTCTGCCACCTCCCGAAAAATAACACGAAGCATACTCACGAGACTAATGACCATAGCAGTCGACACGCCTGGAAACTCTCATTAATCAACCAATCTTGAGCCGACCGTAGTCGGGCAAAAGACTCACCGGTCGAAGGAGATACCCGTCAGGGTGAATACGCTCGCCGCTACCGACACGTTGGCGATGAAGTTGCTGACGCTGCAATACGGCCGCCCGAAGTACCAGTCGCTGCAACATACCAACAATGATCATTTTTTGGTGACGTGTGTCTAACGAAACATTTGTTATATTGACATTGTGAGATATGCATTAACCTGATCTTAATGAGCTAGAGAAACAACCCCCAAAACGAAGGTAAACTCATTGTTGAGGTTGCAAAATAGCGTATTTTTGGGAGAGCATCAGAGTGTTGAGAGAGCAACAGATGATTCGGGTTGACAACAAGATTCCTCCCGCATTTTCCTCCCTTGCCAGAAGGAAAATTTCTGAAAGACAATTATTTAAGAACTAGTAGAGCGCGTAAAAATTATTGAGTATTGAAGAAGTCAGTGTTACCACGGCTGGGCGAAAAGAAAATCTTTTTCTGTCATATTTCGGGCGTAATACAGCAAGGCTCCGCGCAAAACTGTTCACGGAGGCTGCACGAGTGTAAGGTATAACGCTACCAACATGACACTAGCTTTCATTTCCTTCGCTCTTTGCATGAATGCGGCGTGCAAACGGGCGTGAATGAACGGGCTTCTCAGTCTTCAAACAATGCGATCCCATCGCGTGTTATTTGGAACGGCGTTGGATTCTCGGAATGTTGAGAAAACAAAATACTGTGTGGTCGCCGGCTCCCAGTAGCTGGCGCAATATCGCGAGCGTCTTTGAAAGCAGTTTAAAGCAGTTTCAGTCCTTGCAAAGAGGATCATTCGAAAGACGAGTTGCTTTTCTCTCTAGAAGCCCGCCCGAGGTTTTTGAAGAACAAATATTCCAACGCGGGATGTTTAAAATGTGTAGCGTTTGCTGTTAATTAGCGCCAAGGAATATAAATATTATAAATGATTGAATTTCAAGTACGTCGCCAAATTTGAATTATTTTTGGCTGCATGTGTGCCTATACTCTTAGTGATAATACACTTATATCTCGTATAAATAATTTGCAGACGTTTTTGAGAAAATTTTGAAAATATCTAAAATTCTAAGGGCTTCGTGTAAAATTACCACTACAATTTAAAGAATATTTTTCAGTCACAGTTTTCAGCCAGTGCAGATTGACCTGGCTGAAATATTCATTAACAATCTGAATTAGAATATTCATTAGCAATCCCTGTCTTAGGCAAAATTCCTACGGATAGTTTAGGCTTTAGTGTTTTTCACGGACGGTGAGACAAACACACGGTCGAACGGTCGTTTAATAAAAACACTTTTTTGTTATCAGGAGAACCCAAAACCAATATTTTGTGAAAACCTTGAAGTCGAATTTCTCGGTTAATACATTTCTCGATATTACTTGTTAGTATATTATTCCTTGTACACGTAAACCAGAAAGTAAACTAGTGGTGTTAAATAATGACTTTCTCGTACTAGTTAAGTTTTCTATTCTCTTCGTCGTCTAAAAGACTATTAGGGCCTCTTTTGGTTGTTTTGAAAAAATATTTTTATTGATTTATGTTGGTTGTACATTTGGTTGTTGGTCAGTTTAAGTATCAACTTTACAGATGTCTAAAAAGTCTTACGTGCTAACTTTTTTTAGTAAATCCGAACTGTTCCCTAGGAATTGTTTTCGTTATGTGTAGGTGACTGTTTATTTTTTTAGTACAATATTCTCATATCTTTCATAGGGATGGCAATAAACTGATGGAACAATAACTATCAGTGTTTACATGATTTTTATTTGGTTTACAAATGGGAATAATTATAGCATGTTTCCAGGTATGCGGAAAGTAATTCGTTCTGAAAGACGAATTATAGATGTTTGTTAGGATAGCTATTCTGGTGCAGGTAAATGTTTTAATACGATATTATTTATATTGCCATGTCCGGGAAATTTTTTGAGTGACAGTTTATTAATAACTTTTTATTTTCATTCTAATGCATTTTTTCGTGAGGTCCATATTCCTTTTCTAATGCTGGTTTGGTGACAGTGATGTGTCTAGGATGAAAATTAGTGTTATTGACAGTGAAAGTTGAAGCGAAATATTTAGCTAGTTCTTCTCATTTTCTGTAGGACGTGTAAGCTTTATCTGTTGTTGAGTTTATAGAGGGCGTCGTGTTTCTCTTCAGTATTTTTCTTGTGAATTATCACAGTGTGTTATTATTTGAGCTGAGTGGTTGGATTAAGTTATGATAGTATTGGTTATTGAAGTTATTTATAAGTCTTTGTACGAATTTTTTTATTAGGTTTAGTTCTCTCTTTAGTTCAGGAGTTCTTAATAGGAACCAAAGTCTTCTAGTGTTTCAGTGAAACAAGCTACGTTAATTTTTTGATGATGCAAAAAATTAATAAGTTCTGTTTTTTATTATTGATGCTATAAGAATGCCAATTCATAAAGATATTTTTGGGTTGAGTTTGCATTGTTATTGCTTAGGTATGTGGTGACTGAATTTTGAATGGTGCTGATGATGGAAGGGATTAAAGAATTTATGAAATTAATGATACACGAGGAGTTTTGAGTTGGTTACTGTATTGATAATTCGGTTCCTAGGTTCAGAATCTTGTTGATGGGGACAGGGCTGAGAGTGGGTATCAGAATTTTGTAAGTTGGATTGGATTCGATGTTTGGTGTTTGAGATATGGGTGAAGTTTTGGAGGGTACGGGTTTGGCTAATGTTGGCAAATTTTCTCTGGACTGGTTTGGAAGAAGGTGTGGGGGAGGTGGTTGAGAGTTTTGAAGGTTCACTTTTCTGAAAGTTTTGTTGCGATCATTGTTTTCTTTAAAATAAGTGAACTTTTGGTTTCGTATGTCTGCTCGGTGGTTTCCGTTGCAGATCACACAAAAAATAATTTCATTTTTTGGAAGCACGTCACAGAATAGTGATTTCCGGAACAAAAAGCATAATAGATTCTATGATTACAATTATTCTTCATGTGACTGTAATCTAAACATCTTTGACACTGCAAGGGGCCTTCAGGATTTCTACGTCTTTCTGTTTCCGCACGTTGATTACATTCCTAAATTTGTTTCTATTGGTTGCGTTATTCCTAAAATTGTTTCTATTGGTTCGGCTCCATTTAACTGGGGGCCTCAACATGGATTCGATCATTGTCTTTTAAGTAGTCTTGCAACTTTGGTAGTTTATGGATGACGCAGTTTCAAATCTGAAAATATATCTAGTTCCGTAATTGACCGATATACGTTTTTAAAAAACACTGAATATTTTTCATTAGATGGTATTTAAAGGAGAAAAATTCTCTGCATCTGTATTAAATATTTAATTATGTCACGAAAGTCTGAAGATGTGTTAAGACTAATTTTATCTATTTTTTAATTTTGATGTCTGCTATGAAATTTTGTGTTACGTTTTTAGTTCGTTGATGAAATAATGAACTTGGTGGATGTGGGCAACAGATATTTGTGAGATTCTATTTGATACACTTATTTGATCTTGTTAATGATCTTTTAGATACTCTAATCTTGTGTCCTTGGGTATCAGATCTTTACTAGCAAGCAGATCAATGATGTTTTTTACTGGCACGTTATACTGTAGGTCAGTATCATTGGTAGCAGAGACCCTGCGTAGTCTACATCACACAACCTTGCTTTATCAGGGGGCTATAAACCCCCGGGTGGGCACCTAGGGCTTATTGCCTTTATCCGCAAACCCCTCCCCCCCACCGACGCGCAAGTACGCCGACAGGCTGATATTCGGATCCAGCCGGAACCCAGTTTCTCTCGCGACAGCATCCCCATACAATGCCTGGGTAAGGGTCGACCCTTCTAGCCCAGAGCTCATAGCTGTCCAGGTTGGTACCGGAATCAAAACGATGCGTTACTCACATGCGCCGTGAGCAAGTTCCCTCCAAGTATTGAGTCACTGTCACGAAGAAGCCGAGAGCCCAACTGGGGACCACCTGCACTAAGGTCCAGGCGGCTGGTAGCTCCCATCACATTGCTTACCACCTATTATCAACGTGGGTAACGCCGGAACCTGGATTAAATGATCTTGGCTGTCCAGGTGACGCCGCGTCGAAGGCTGTGTTGCCGACGTTTCGACCATCTTGTCGTGGTCTTCCTCAGGGCTGTTGTGCCCTGAGGAAGACCACGACTGAGCACAACAGCCCTGAAGATTACCTGACGGTTGGTATCTATTTTCCCGTTGGACTTTACAATAGGATCCGGAGTTTTTATTTATTTATTTATTTATTTATTTATTTATTTATTTATTTATTTATTTATTTATTTATTTATTTATTTATTTATTTATTTATTTATTTATTTATTTATTTATTTATTTATTTATTTATTTATTTATTTATTTATTTATTTATTTATTTATTTATTTATTTATTTATTTATTTATTTATTTATTTATTTATTAACTTATTTATTTATTTATTTATTTATTTTTGTTTGTTTGTTGTTGTGTTTTGTTTGTTAATTCTTAAAAGAAATTCCTAAAAGTAAGTGTATCCTCAAAATAAATTCTCATAAAAGTGAAATGTTATGTAAAACTAATGTTTAAATGTACCGTGTAAATGTTGACATGTGTCACAACATTCATCTGTTCAACATTCACACTGTAGCGACCAGGTTCCTGTAGGATTAACGAAATTTCACGTGTCAAAGAAACTGAATCTCTCGCCTAGTGAACTGGTATACGTATAACGGAAAAGATCCTTTCCATCAGATGGATATCAGAGAAACAAGAGCTTACAACATGTTTTCTTTGTCATGTTAATTTTTCTCAGCACAAAATTAGTTACATGACTTATAAAATGAAGGAAACATTAATTTTTTTGTTGGCCAATGTAATTTAAAGTTTTTTATTGGTAATTTAGTTATGTCTGTTGGCTATCCGGAAATTTGAAATTTGTATTGTATGTAATGTATTTGTAATTTTATTTTCATCTTGTTATATCCTGCCATCCCACCACTTCCATGGCTTCCCCGGGTGATAGAATTTGCAGCGTCAAATTTTCGTCACAGACGATGAAGGCGTCACTATGTCACTATTGTGAAGCGTTATCAGGGCTTGGCTAATAGCATGGCCTGTTGATGAGTCTGTGTCGCATTGTGAGAGCATGCATGCAGTGACATGCACTGACATTGACATTGACACTGGTTTGCGTGGAACGTTCACTCTGAGCACCAGTCTTTGTTAGCATGCACTGCGGGAACACAACCACTATGGTTAAAATTTCCTGATAGACGAACCAAGCGGGGACTGAGCGCAAGCAGCATGGTAAGCGCAGCTTGGTAAGCGCAGCGGAGCGGAGCTGGGCATGTGCGCACACCACCACTGCTCAACGAGAAATGCCTCTTTCGGTAACCACCGCTCCTCTCAGAGGTAATAAAGAGCACCTTCGCACACACCGAACGTTGCATAGCCCTAATCCAGTCCTGTAACTTTGCAAATTTGCCCTTGGTATGTCTTGCCCCCTCCTTGGTGCTAGCATCATTGTTCGAGTGAGAGCTTTAGAATGTCTCCACGCCTCAAACACGACCAAAGTCATTGAGGTCTTACACGGGTTAAACTACGGGTGAGTTCCGGCGTTACCCACGTCGTGAGCTGGCGGTAAGCAAAGGGAATGGGGCTACGAGACGCCTGGGCCTTAGTCTAGGTAGCCCCCAGATGTGCTCTCGGGATCGTCGTGGCAGTGGCCCGTTACTCTGGGCAAAGAGGAGGGAACTGGTTCCCAGCGCATGTGAGTGGCGCATTGTCGAGACTCCGGTGCTAGCCTGAATAGCTAGGAGCTCTGAGCTAGCAGGGCGGCCCCCACCCTGGGATTGTATGGGGAGGTTGCCGTGAAGGTAAACTGGGTTCCGGCTGGATCCGGCCATCAGCCTGTCGGCGTTGGCGCGTCGGTGGGGGGTGCGGATAAAACCCCAAGAGGCATAGATGCCCACCCCGGGGACTTGCCCCCCTGATGAAGTGTATGAAAGAGGAGTTGGTAGACCACACGGATTACTTACATGGGTAAAAACCCCGTATGGGAAAATCTCGGTGACGTAGCTTCCCGTGATTTCTGGTGGAGAGTTGAAGACGATCACCCCGACCCTGAGTTTCGCGGCGGGACTCACGTCGTTAGTTTCAAGGTGGAGGCAGGGATTAGGCGATGCCGGGCTTGCCCGGCAACCCACTAGTTGAGCCTGTGGCGCGTCGAACTTGATAAAACTAAAAGTGACCTTCGTACGCCGCCTTTAATGTGGTTAGTAATCTTGAATCTGATTCCATTTCTTAAACAAATCTTGAACTTTCTGAATCTGAATAGTTTCCATAGCAACAGTACCAAGTAATTACAGCATTAAAATTTAGCTACAACGCTCTCAGAAATTAACAATTTTCCCACAATTAGCTAACTTAACAGAAAATACAAAACATAATATTTAGAGCACTTAACAGTTAATGAAATACTCTACTTTAGTTTGATGGAAAATTTACACTGAAAAAAGTGTTCTATTAAAAAATATATTATTTATTTTTCACATTTTCTCAATTTTCTGTCCCCTGATTATAGAATGAAAATTCGAATAGGATAATATTATAGAAGAGTAAAATCTGATTCCCAAATTTTTATTGCAAAACCGGGGGGTTGTTTTTGAAAAAACGTAGTTATCAGCACTTCTGAAAATGCGCGATTTTGAGCTCATTTTAACACAAAATTTGATTTTTCGAGAAACTTTGGAAGACATAATTTGAAGCACTTGTACTCACAAAAGCTATAATGTAAAGATCATCTGTAATGTAAGTGTTAATGATATGAAATATGTATTAAAATTTGAACGTTTGCATAATTTTTAAATCATTATCCCTTCAAACGTTTTTTTAAAATTTTTGTGTTTTTGAAGAAGTCTTGTCGAAATGTTGGGAATATTTCACTCAAAATTGCGGTAAAACTACTAACATTCGAAAATACGTTCTTGGTGTTAATTAAATAGCTAATATTAGAGAAAAAAATAATTTGAAGGAAAAGCTCAATTTCTAAATAAATCAATAATTTAGTTTGTACGAGGGGGCGCATCACATTTCAAACTTATAGAATTGTGAAAATTTTAGGGTTAAGAGTAAAAATAGGCCTTACGACATTTTTGTAAGTGTCACAAGAAACAAAGAGACAATAGCAGCTAATTCTGTGAAAATTTTGGAAATATCCCAAGATCTACACATTAAGAACCCTTAAGAAAATATTTTAAAAATTCTTTTCAAAATCGCAAAGCTTCAATTTAGGCCACACCGTCCGGGAAAATAGTTTGAAAAGAATACTATAAATGGTTTAGGTGGTAATGTTGTTCAAAGAAGGTTTGTCAGACAGACGGACGGACATTTTGAGGAAAAACATGTTTAGCACTACTGCTGAAAGTGAGACGATGGTTCAAGTGAGCAGAAAAGGCTACTTTGAATACAATAAGAGAAACAAAACACTTTCTTCTGACCGAATCATTTACTACTTAATGTGTTATTGAGCGATTTGTATACTTCCATTAAAATAAAATGAAAATTAGTAAGGATGTCTAAAAATTGTGAGTGACACAGGTAGTAAAAGTGATTTTCTTTTCCCTATAGGGTTGCTTCACTTGGTCTATCGGCCTTTATACCACCAGATTTCCAGCTCGCGAAATAAAATGTCACTTTTATCACTAATATCATAAATAACTATTAGTTAAATATTATTTTACGTCTAAATGAAAAGACTGCGTTTTTAATACTACGCTAAAAAAGTATGTAGTTCATTTGTTAATACTTGAAAACTTGTTTAGGCAAGATTGACGCGCACAAAATATATAAATTTTCTAGGAATCGCAAAAAATTAACGAGTAGTTGAAGGAGCGAATATGTATATGCATTTAATTACAATATGAAAAGTAAGAGAAAGAGAGATAGAAGCGCTCTTCTAAATACAAATATTAAAATATACCATATCTGCAAAATGTAACACATAAATTAATTTACTTACGTCCCCTTACACGTATTCAAATAGAGATTATGTAGAAACATGTAGCTACTTGACAAAAATAATTTCTTTGGTCGTTTGGCCAACTTGTTTAACATATTTGTAATAGACTGTCATGTTAAAATCAGTTCAATAGCTCTTGAGTGTGTGATGTATGCTTCAATGCATATATATATATATATATATATATATATATATATATATATATATTGTGACATACCAGACTGTCACAAAATATTTTGATGGGAATTGGGGACAAAAATGTATTAAATTCATCTTAAAAAGTGTAAATGTTGAGGGCATAGGTATGCAGGCAGGATGTTCCTTTGCAACCAGGGAAACGGGAGTAAATAAACATAGCACGGCAAGTAACGGACAGAAGATTGTGACATAAGGGCATGTAGGATTGGTGGTAAATGAGTAATGGGGTATGTTGTAGAAGGAAACTCGAGATTGTTTTGTAACACAAGAGACAAGAATGTACGAAAGTTATCGAGGGTTGAACTTTTTGAAGTATTGGGGAGAGGAGCTTTAGACCGCGTACCGTGCACATCGTACTGCAGAGGTTATTGTAAATGATAGATGCGGACTTGATGAAATTTTGCGGGAAATAATTGAGCAGTGAGAACTTATATTTTGTGTGCGTAATTCTATTTGTAACTTTGAATAATTCTGGCACCGGGAGTGTGCAAATCGGACTTGAAGAAAATACAGACGCGAGAGCAGGGAAGAGAGGCTCGAGACATATCTTGTAGTTTAGGGGATGAACTTTATGTTTTATCGCGTTGAAAGTTGGAGGAATTAATTAGAAGAAATAGACTTTCCTGTATCGTGGATTAAGCAAAACGTGACTGTCTTGGAGTTAGTGCCCATCCGTGGCAAAGGATAGGGAAGTAAGTGAAACAATAAGTTGAGGAGGACATTGACCCGGCAGAGGACCGCGAACAAGATACAAGAGAGAAGATTGGTCGGAGCGGTGGGTTCCTCCTGGCCTTATCGTCCAGAAGGCATGAATATCTAAATTAGTGAGAATAATAGCGCTATAGACAATTTTTACGATCAGTCATGACCAAGGTGCCATTTTGTGTTAAAAGGGATTAATTGATGAATAAACTTATAACGTTCTCATTCTGAAAAAGAAAATCTGATTATCATATCTTTAGCATCTTGTGCAATCCACAGTGTAATAATTTCTTTACAGAAACAAATTAGATTCCTCGCTTCTTCCGTATGGAGAGCGGATTGAATGATCGTTTGCTAGGAAGAATGTAAGTACCGGGGACGATTATTTTCGTAAGAACCCAACCGGCAGAGCTAGTAGGATAATTATTTCCCTTTCGATGTGTTTGCGGGAAATTTAAAATCGCAACCCTTTCCTGGCGCCAAAAAATGATCTTGAACGCGCCACGTTTGAAATTCATGCTCTTAATTCTCAATTTATGCGAAAGAGATATTTGTGTTATTTGAGGTTAGGTGCCTTTGAGTTATTTTTGGCGCTTATGAGTTAATTCCCGTGAACCAAGAAGGATCGGCCTTTCTATGCTTAGAAAGAGTATATATATATATATATATATATATATATATATATATATATATATATATATATATATATTGAAACGCGCCGCGTTTCTAGATGAAATACAAAGTATTCACGACAATTCAAATAGCGCGGCAGTTGGCAGTTCCCGCCTAGTACGAGAAATGTTCCCGCGACGTGCGAGAGCCAACGGACGGGGAGACGCGAGCAGGGGCAGTGAGGAAAAAGACATGGAAGGAAGCGCACGTATCGCGCAGGAAGTGGCCGAATAGGAGAATGTGGAAAGATGCTGATGTAAGAGGATTGGAAGTGAATGATGTGGTAGTGAAGGTACTAGTAAAAGTGTGGGTGATGATTCGCGGGAAATCGACGGGAAAATAGTTTGTAGAAGGGACTGGATGTGTAATGTGATCGGTACGTGGAAACCCAAGACTGTGGATGGCGGTGTGAGAGCCGGTGGGAGAACCGTGTGGTGTGACAATAAACGAAATGAGAAGTGATGTTGTAATTTTGGCATGGTGAGGGAAGTCAATCTTTGAAAGGACCAGACGACGCCGTAAGTGGTACCGGCGAGCAACACCAGTGGCGGTGGGGAGGTCCCCGAAAAGGTTGGACGCGTTGGGAGGGGCAGGAGCGGTGCTCCGGCCACACAGAGGCATCAGCCATCAACCCGAGGGGCGCCGAACGACTGGGGCACGAGCCGAACGCGAAGAACAACGCCGCCTGACGACCAATAGGTTTCATTTCGTATTACATTCGAATACTTAAGCCAGAATTTAATGAGTCAAGGCAGTGATTTGTAGTATAAGGACCTAAAAGTTAAGAGAATTTCAAGGTGTCTGTATAACAAAAGAAATAAAGTTGTATATGATCATTATATTGGAAATTTGTTGTGTCAATATTTACCTTACCCCAGAGCCCATTGGCAAAGAAAAAGACCTGATCCCATTAATATAAATTTACTGATGTACTGGATTGGAACTCCGGTCCGTCACAATAAATGTGTGTGTATATATATATATATATATATATATATATATATATATATATATTATAACACGCCCACCTACTACCTTCCAGCCGGTGGCGATGAAGCGTGAAACTATGAATGCTCGTGAAGCGAGCTTTGAATTCTCAGGAAGCAGGATCTTTCGGGTATGAGAAAGGTCTGAACCCTTGACACAATGAATTATGTAAAATTCTGGTAAAATGAGTATATATTCAGTAAAACAAATTACACAGTGGCACAAATATACAATAAAGTATGCACTTTGCGTAGATGGTCACTGCAAAGAAAACAGAAAAAAAGAACAGAAAGAACACAACCATAAGAGAATGTATAGGCGTCACCTTGACTGCCTGATTACTTCAATAAGCACTATTCACAATACTTTTGCTTTTACCTCTTTCTCAATTATTTCGTGTACCTCATTTAGCTTTTGTTAATCTTAAGTTTTCTCCGTGCACGGCCCTTTAAGTGGTTCTCTACAATTATTCTATCATAGACTTCACAGAGGTCAGCCTTAAGCTGCGCATTTATTACAATGCTGTAAACTCTAACACAAGAGTAAACGTGACACACACGTTACTAAATTCATAATAGCTTCAGTTTTAAATATAAAAATTAAACCCTTTACAAAATTATAGCAACTGATTATCCCTGCATCATACAATGAAACAATGACTTTCAAATAAGATTACTTTTACATTACATGAAAAATTATAATTTACTTTAGAAAAGTTGTACAAGGTATGGCATTCAAACGAATTTACTGGTGCGTACAGCGAATAAAATCTAAACTGCCGCTCATACGTTCGAAATACTTCTCCCAGTAATTACTTGGAATTTTCACCTTTTTTAGGACGCTTTGCCTGGTATTTAAAGCTACACAGTTTCCCAACAAATTGCCGCATAGAAGTTGCCAGTTCTTTACCTCGACATTTCCTTCCCGCTCGCCGTCAGTTAACCTTGGGGTGTTCGGTCGCTCGCAGTCCTCGCCACATCACTTGACTGGTTCGATGTCCCGCGGTTACACCACTTCCTTCACTCGATCTCAGGATGCCGCCACACGTCCAAATTCCAAACCTTTCTCTCGATCTCGGGCTCGTACCATCCACGGATTGGTCCAAGTCCTTCTCGCCTACGCTTGAGTGTTCACTGGAGTCGTCCTTCTGCCGCCTGCCGCGTACCCGTTGCTCGCGCTACCAGTTTTAAATAACTAACGTGCTTGAATTGACTACTTCTAGCACTCGGCCGACATACCACACTTTGAGCGTGCGTGGTCGTGGCGTACAAAATTAAATACTGGCTTTCGTTCAGAGTCCTTCTGCGCGAATTTACATCGATTATGAAACTATTTCAGGTTCAAGCGATCACATCGCTTGCTTTCTCGAGTGATGTTAGTGCTAATAATGTACATGCACTTTGCTTCTGAATTCTATAACTTATTACCGCGTTTCTTAAATCAGCTTTACTTAAGCAAGTAAAATTATACTCCTGCACTAACCAATTACTATCGCTAAAGAATTTAGTTGAGTCGCCGTCGCTGTCGAAGTTGTAAGAGAGCTCTTCCGAAGTGCGTCGCGGTATTTATGCGCCTCTGCCTGGAGAAACATTTCTGGAGGGGTGAATTTTCTCCTCCTTCGCGCCCTCTCAAGAAAATATTATCCGCTAACTTTGGACATCGGAGTGTGAAAACCTGCGGGTAGATGTCGCCTTCTCGGTCCATCGCTCCGCCGCGTACCCTATTTCTCTGTTTTCTGGTATTTTAGGTAAGAAAAGAGATGATAACTACACTCAGGTGGCGACAGAAGTTCTAAGAAAGTAAAAATAAACAATATAAAAAGCAACAAAACCAGCATGATCTTAGATGCAAAATGTCCCTTCAAATTCGTTTTCTCGCCTCCTATTCAGACATTCCCCCACAGTTGTGGAGCAGTCAGCGATGAAAACGGAAAAATATACGAGCAGGACATTTATTTAATGGAACAGAGACATCGGGGCCGTCGAAACGAAGTATTGCTTGTCTGTGATTACCGCTGGTCTGTGTGTAGAGAAGCCTCGGTACTCACGAGAGGGAAGCCAAAATACGGCGATTTCATGAAGCCATCACATAATTCTCTTCAGACCGAACAATCAGGTATTTTTTCCATCAAATTAGAAATCTAAGAATGTGTCATTTAAAAATATTCAAGTAACTTTCAATGTTGTTGACATATATTATCAAAATGTATATTTTTCTTTTAATCTGTTTAAGTTAAATATTTCCATCAAACGAACGTCAGAGAAGCAAGAGCTAACAAAATGTTTTCTTTGTCATATTTATTTTTCTCAGTACAAAATTAGTTACATGACTTACAAAATGAAGGACAAATTAATATTTTTGTTGACCAATGTAATTTATTATTTTTATTGGTAATTTAGTTAATTTGTAATTTATATTGTATGTAATGTATTTGTAATTTTATTTTCATCTTGTTATATTCTGCCACCGGGAAGCATCACCCCAATTCTAGAATAAAGTTTCTACTTGTAATAAATAAAAAAATATGCCTAGCACCAATCATTGAAACATGCGACCCCTTTCTAGGGGCCTTCAGTCTTTGGAAGTAAAATATACGTATGAATACATTGGAAAAAAGACGCCTTCGGGGATAAAGTACGAAAATTCAAGGAAATGAATATATTCATACGATTTCTTTTGAGTTGACAACTTAATAAAAAAATTGAGAAACCCGACATAAAGTATTTGAGTAATGTGTTATATTCACTGTACAATCCTACGTAGTGGTACAAAACGCTCGCATAAGATAGAGTGAAATAATTTCCGTTAATGAAGGTACGAGTGACGGATGTTATGCTTATGGATACACGTTGCAGAGAGAAGGACCCAAAGCCTTTGAAGTGGTTTACGCAGCCCGCTAGTCTGAGCAGAGGTCTCTAGAGGCATGGACGACTCGGTAACTTGCTTCCAAAACATATGGAATATTCGCGCTTACAAACAGCATAGTTCTCTCATACGAGCTCATTAGCTGCATTTGAGGAACTGTTTTATGTCTACAGTGTAAAGCAGGGGAGGTCGGTTTCCATTAGTAACTTGTAAACATTGAACTCTTTACGACCGGAGATTTTCCTTTCATCTCGTTCGGTGGCTTAATGAAAATATGTGTTGTGTTGTGGCCCTCCCAGCAAATGTCGATTTATAAGCTTTTTTAGAATGAAAAAATAGATATATTTTTAGGTGTAAAATTTCAGATTCCTGTCCAATACCCTGATGGAGAGAAAATATAAAAGTCGTTAACAAAGTTGAATTTTAAATTTTTAAAAAGAAAATTGCCCGAATAAAAGGTTGTTCAAACCCGATCCAAGCCGTGAATTTTAAGGACGAAAAAATCCTTTTTACGCCTTCAAGATGAGGGTAAAGAAAGCTGCCTGTCACATATTGTGGAATTATTGCTTGTAAACGATTCTCAGGCAGAGAAGCCTCTCGCCAGTTTCGTCGCCCGAATCATATCGTCTTTCTCCGCTATATAGTAAAAGGAGCATAGTGAAATTTGCGTGGAAGAGCAGGTCTGAGTGTCGCAACGTAAAATAAGGCTGAATTCAATTTTCACAAGTCGGAAGACCAGTCGGGGCTTAGAATCGCCTTCGGTGGCCGCTGTTGGGAGACTGGATGAGGAAACATCCACAAGCCTGTCTATATGCCGTCGCTGGATCTCAGCTCCCAGCAGGGGAAAACTCCATTGGAGATAAAAAATATGCACTACGTTTACGGGACTAATTACAATAGCCGTGGGCACGCCATAAAACGCGCATTACTGATAAAATATAATTTGATATTTTAGCATTAGTTACGACTGCCACCTCCAGCATCTTGATTTCCTGCAATAAACTCATAACGAGAATACTTTAGCTTCCCCCCTCTGTCTTACCCGGCTTGCCCGGGCTTTCTTCATATCCAATCTTTGTGAAAGGGGAACATGATCAATTTCATATAAATATCGATGTTTAAGATTATTATTTTTAATGTAATTGGTTCGAATTTTAATAAAATACTATAATTTTTTCGATTATATTTTTCAGTACATTGTTATTACATATTGATCTGCTCTTCTTTTCTCAGTCTACTTTCTTAAAAATCTATATTTAAACGGACGAACTTTTTTCAAAATTTGAAAATTAAAAAGAATATGACAAATGAAACAATACAAAAATACATAATAATTTTTAGTTTTATTCAAGTTCCATGTATTGTCAATCAAGACGAATTTCATGAAAGAGAAAACTACATTTTACATAAATATTATACCACTCTTTAGTTTGCCAGACTTGCATGGATTGAAATATAGGGGATCAATCAATAAATGACGCTGTGGATTGTCTATAAACCATCTATGGAGATATCTTCTAAGCATATTTAATTCTTTTGTTTTTTAACAAATTGTTAAATAAAAACTTAACTATGATGTTTAAGAAGTATTATTTCATTGTTTTACAATTAGAATTAAAATATTTTTTCTTACGCCCTGCTACTGACCTCTAGTGAATTAGGTATCAGTTCTGCTGCTAGAAACCGCACTTGTTTTTACATATTTACCAATGTATTTGCAGGTATATTGCGTCAATCATAAAGAAATTCCTGTAGAAATTCCATATCAATCCATAAAACCCTTTCTATTAATTTAAAAAGTATCAACAAACGTTAAACGAACCTATTCGAAGTGATTCAAAATATATGAATCTAATATTATTAACCTATATTGACGTAAATTAAGATAAAATAACCTAAATTGACCTAATTAATATGTTAATTCCAACGCCAACAAACAGCTCGGTCAGAGTCGAAACTTCTTATGATCAGAATCGCATATATTGAAAAAATACTTACAATACATCAATGATTACACCATACATTACAATCATACATCAATGATTACGTACACTGGACTTTGACTTTGCACTCCGCCTGCATGCACTCCACAAACGGTGTGTTACGAAAACGACTATCATGGTAACAGTTATAATTAAAATGATCCCATTGGATTTAAAGGCAGTTATTTCACAAAATTATTTCATTTTCAATTGCTCTAATACGCTAGATAAGCTTCAAACTTTTAAACATTATGCTTAGTAAGAATAACGTGTTATGTTCAATCTATTCTCATAAAAATATCGTCAAAACGTTGTACGTATTAGAGCAAGTGAAAATAAAATTAATTTTGAGAAATAACAGTCTTTAAATCTAATGGGATCGTATTAATAACAAGCAAGATGTTTTATTATGGTCATTCCCCGTCCAATCGCGAAAATATAAGGAAACTTTGAACTTGATGTCTCAGTTTTTCAAACTTTGTTCTGTGAAGAGTATAAGCAAAAATACAAAACACGTATTTTTAATTTTTTCTTAAATATTATTTTTCGAATTAAATTTATTATTAGGATTATTAATTATATTTCGGTTTTTTTGCTAAAGTTAATTATTTGTAACTCGTGTTTTAATTTTGACGTAAAATCAATATTTTGGGACATTAAAGAATGAAAAGGGCTATTTCATTTGATGTATGTATTCAATTTAGTAAATGTTTTAAAAGTAATTTTTTGACCTATTTATTTTCATTTTTTTAAGTTTTCCCAAAACTCGTATCAGGTGATACGTTAGGATGAACAGTACCAGCGGTGCATGTTTATTCATTGTCACTGCCCAACAAATTTGCGGCATTCACAAGTAACGTCGATTTTCACTTTCTTGAAAAACCTTTACTCCTCACGAGAAGGTATTTAGAAAATTAGTTTTTCCAATACATATAACTTTTTTTTGAAGGAAAACAGTCAATTTTCAACTTCTCGAGAATGCTGGTTGTAACAATCTAAACGAACACTTCTTCAATAATAAATTTTCATATAAAGAAAACGAAAATAAGAATAGTATTAATATTATTATAAGACTATCTATGGTTACTAACTTCACAGAACAACACATGTTTCGCGGATTCTTCTGTTTACGCAACTGACGCAGAATATCTGAGAAAGAAGGCTGTTCTGTTTCAGGCGGACACTAGCACTGTGTCAGTTGTTTATAAATAAACGTAATAGTCGCATCATTTGCGACCGTATTTGTGCTTCTGCCTTCCGTAACATAGTCTCACGAATGCTCTTATGTCTGGGCATCCGATGCGTCGCGTCATTGACGTGCGTCGCGTAGTTCAGACTACGTCACATGCGTTGCGTAGTTCCAGCAGCGAGTCCGGCGCATAGATGGCAGCCTACGTGATCCGGCGAAGAAACTTTTGTTTTTAAATGTTATTTATGTGTCTGCCACTTTGAAATTTGGCACATCTATACAACATTAATGTAGAAATATGTGAGTACTTTTTATAATTAATTTAAGAGTCAATCTAATGTAAAAAAATCGCATTTTAAAAATTCAAATATATTTTAAATATTTAAATAATATGTTTATAAAGACATTTAAATCATATGAAAGTAAATGTTTTTAAGTTAAATTTACGATAATTTTATTTTCTAAAAAAAATGTTTTTTGGTGAATAATATTTAATATTAACGTGCGCATGATTCTTCCAAAAATTTAAATGGTAATATTTCTGAAAGGGGTAGGATCAGAAAAAAAAGAAAAACTACGTTTCACCTACTTTCAATCTAGACCTTATAAAATATTTCAAGTCGCTAAAAATTGTGATTTTTGTGTGTGTGCGATTTGTGTGCGCACTCATTAGACAGTTACAACCAACAACCGTTGAAAATGTATTAAAATTTAGTTTGTTTGTTAACAACTTCAAATAAACAGTTAACAGTGGTGTTACAAAATGTTCATTTAATGATTTAACGATTAGATTTTAAAGGTCTTCGAATCTTATTACATGACCTAATGTATCGCTATTGTCCTCTAGCCGAATGTATTAGGAACCAATCTGCTCGTAGTGACAGGTGAAAGATAATGACCGTGGTGCTTCTGCCAGCATATTATTTTAATTATTTTACACACTTGTGTTGCATTAATCTTTAACAAACCTTGTGAGAACACTGCAACAACCCTCAAGAAGATCATTTAAATATTTCGTATCTATTCATACACTACTTTTTGTGATATCGATGTCGGTTACATGTCGTTGAATTCACTTTTCACATATACATCTGCGCTGATGATGTTTTACCACGTTTTGTGTAAGCTGGTATAACCGTGAACAATTTTGTTCATGAAACGTTAAACAGTTCATTTTTCGTAACAGATGCTCCCGTTAACCGTTAACGTAACTAACGATTTGCCCTCTTTCAAAGTCTAAAAGATCACACAGCTTACACGTTCACCTTCGCAGACAAAAGTCCCTAATGCACTGCAGGAAAACTTTCGAAATGTGGCACGTCAAATCTACAATGCAGCTGTAATATTTCGAAACATATTTAAATTTAAAACACCAAAGACATTTAGAAGAAAATTTGAGCCTTGTGTTGAATCAAATTTCATTACTTTTCCTTTAAATGAAAGGCAGTTGATTCGAGAAATGTAATCTCTTGCTATTATGAACAGTCTTTATAAAAACTAAGGGGCACTAGAAGGTTAAATATAAAACAATTCAATCATATTTTCAGAAACACGTTTATCTCTATGTTCCCAGAAAAAAAGGCATTATATGCTCCAGAATTTCAAAACATCCCTTATTTTAGAAGTCTTCCAGAATATTGTATTACTAATTTTCAACGTGCAGAGAAATTCAATGCACACTATATACCCTCCGGGCAAGTGAGATAGTCTATGGCTCCCTTAGACAACCAGGATTTCTTGAAGAACATAAACAATTTTTATTAATTTCCAATTCGCTAAGAAATTAAAAGAAAAACCATCTAGCCTCGAATCATGTAACATCTAAATGTTTTTGATACTGTAGCAAAACAGTGGGCCGCGGTAAGAATATAATCTATTTTTATTATCTCTCTACTGAGTAGAGGGAAAGTTATGCAATACTGCGCGAAAAAACAGCGAATATTTCGCAGGAAAGCTCTTTTTTACAGGGCCTTGGTAACGGAAAAGTGGATAAATCCATGCAACACATAATGCAGCCAGAATCGCTGTTTTATGGCTTATTGATACCGCCAAAACCGAAGGACGGCTAAACGTCTCTCCGTCCATCCGTCTGTGTATCAATGTCAGTGAACAACACTAGCGGCCAAACCGTTCAGCTAATTTTCTCCGAAATTAATATTGCCCAATCGATCTGATGTCGCGGCCCCTTGAAATGTAAACCGATGTGTTAATTTTACATCTCACAAGAAGCCCCTGGGACATTTTCAAAAAAGAAAAGAAATAGCTCCAACTTTTTTGCCTAAATTTTGTTGGTGAAGGCGGTTTGAGATAACGGTGCAGGTCTCATGTTCGTTGAAAACTTATTTTTCGAAAATTGCAAAAGTTCAAAATTTGTTCAGCTTCTTACAATTGAAATATTAAAGATATTTTTCCCAAAAAAACTGTTCTTTAAAGAGATGTTGAAATAAGACATGTACAATTTTCGAACATTTGAGTACTTTTTGCGTTAATCATTGACAATTTTTAAAAGACTCCATGAATTCAAAACATTTTTCGACATCTTCCTACAACTACAATTAAGAGGATTTTCTTCTTAACGGAATGTGTTCAACAAAAATCTTCAATGTTATGTTCAATTTTTTCGAAAATACGAGTATTTTTGTAAAATTTTGTATCAATCATAAGCAATTTTTATTTTTTAAACCATTTTTTCTTAAAAAACGGCACATTTTTTTTATTAAATTTTGACTTACGTTACCATAAAGAACGCTGAAGAGAATAGTGTAAGTCTCATGTTCGTTAAATTTTCTGATGTCTCGAATATTGAAAAAAAAAATGTTTTTTTTTACTTTTTTTATGAAATGTTTTCGTCAAAAACAGATCTTTAAATAAAGTCAGTTTAAGTAAGTTTTCGAAAATATGAGTATTATTGTGTAATTTGGCTTCAAACATAGTAGCCCGTTTCGAATTTCCTGCGCTTCGTGAATGTAATCTGAGAATCTGGAGGCATTTGGATGCTACGTATGAAAGAATTTGTATATTATTTCATATTTCTTTCTTCTTTTGTTTCATTCGAGTTTCTGTCATACGTTTACAAATTAATCTTTTAGAAATTATTTAAAACGTATTTGATAATTCATATTTTTCCGTGTTGCGAGGTATGCATTTGCATTCTCAATTTATTGATATATTTTCTTTCAAGCAATCCGCAAACCTTAATTGAAATTAGCCCAATTAGGTTTTCTGTCTGAAATATGCGATTTAAATTAAATATGAAAGAAAAAAGAAAAAAATGCTAGCCTTCAAGAAATATCAGATTCGAATGCAAATCATACCACCCCAAGAGGCAGCAGATGTATTTCTGTGAATTACGTCTCATTGTTGGAACAGAATTAGCTGTATGAAACGCAGTTACAATCGTCAAATTTGTGTTGATATTTGCTTGAAAATATTTAGTTTTGCACTTAATGTTTTACGATTTGCATCGAGTTTTACAAAAATTGATGACCCAGATGTGTTAATTCAGAGAGAAATTGCAGTATAAAAAGAATTTCATAACCATTACTAAGGGCGAGAAAGTATGTGCTCTTGATTCACCACTAGTTTAACTTAATTTTAATTCCGTCATCTTTATTCTCTTTTTGGGAACTGTAGTAATAACGATAGGGTAAATACGGGAAAGTTGTATTTGCGTTCTAGCTGCACCGCCCTCCCGCTGGCAAGCGGGGCAGGAAGGAGAACGGAAGGAGATTGGCCTGGAGTGTTTCGAAACGGGTGGTTGCGGTATAATACCCACCAACTCTGGGAAAATACAAAAACCTCTGTATTACAAATTCCAATGCGCGCTGAAAATCAACCCAAACTATACCGCCTTCATCTACGTGAGAGGTATTAGTGGTTTCACTAGACATCCACGAAATGTGGGAAAATCCGCAGACAATGAAACAGTGTGGAATTTGACTGAAAAATGTAAATATTTGATTTTACTATTCGGTATATTCTTGTACTGCCCTTAATCGACCGGATTCTCCTTCCCCGTGGTACTTTAAATTATTTTCAGGAAACACATTACTCAGGTCTGAGATCTCAAACGGGTTAACTTAACCGCAGCACTGCCGCACTCGCCAGCAGAGAAACACGTAAACATTCGTAAGAACGGTCAATTTCGTGTGATAGAATTCGAGAATGCCAGAGAAAGAAGGAAGTAAGCAGGAGCATAGGCATAATATAATAGTAAGAAATTCCTCAATAAATACCGACAACTTTGAAGATAATTTCTCTGTCATAATTATGTAAATATAAGTACATTTACTTTTTTTAAAACTTAGCATAAGGAATATAAAGTAAGTTAGATAGAATATTGCACTATATTTACAAAGCTGGACGTTTTGTTGGGAAATTACAATAACTTATTGAAGGCATCTTGCGACAAGAATGTTATCAGCCATATACAAGACGGGGGCAACGATGGACCCTAGAGTAGTTTTTTCCCTATTTTTGTTTGGGCGAGGAGTTACTATTTCCTCGTTTAGAACTTTTATTGTTATATCGTTTCTGAACCCTTAGTAATAGTTTCGCCTTTCAAGGTTTATCGGACGATTACAAACAAATTGGATCCCGTCACCAGGAATCATCGCTTCATAGAAACTCCAACGTTTTCTTACAGCCAGGTCTGCAGCTAAACACTTTCATCATATATTAAACTCTGTCGACGTAGATAACTGTAGTGCAATCGGAACCACTTAGTGAATGAACTAACTCTTTAAAAAACTAGTAGCGCTATGTATTACTATGTTTTTAACTTGCCATTCAGTCATATGTGGTGTTTTCAAATTCATTATTTTTGTTTTGGAAGAGTTAATATACAAATTATTCACATATAAGATAAGATAAATTTATTTAAACTGCAATTGGGTGTAACCCGGTGGCAGTTAATTACATAAGTAAGATATTAATTTTCATGCAAATAACATAATAATGTTGATAATAATGCTAAAATAATAATAATAATAATAATAGTAATAATAATAATAATAACAGTAATAATAATAGTAATAATAATAACAGTAATAATAATAGTAATAATATTATTAATAATATAAAATAATAAAAAAAAATTAAATTACCTAAAAGATAAAAGAAACGTCAATCTAATACAG
Organism: Teleogryllus oceanicus; assembly: GCA_964035755.1. Lineage (NCBI taxonomy): Eukaryota > Metazoa > Arthropoda > Insecta > Orthoptera > Gryllidae > Teleogryllus > Teleogryllus oceanicus. The sequence goes on from CAXIVR010000004.1 coordinate 75,871,000, forward strand.
CACTGAGTGCTTATTATGACAATTCAACAATTGCACCAAATTCCTTCTGCAGAATATCCTGGCGTACCTTTAATCTTCATTTGCCTACAACAGGATTGCATCATCAGCACACATGTATAACATACACTTATTAACCACACTGAGCTTCCCTGAGGTACTCCGTATTTTATTTTTTGTAATTTACTGATTTTGTTAGTTACTTTCACCACAAAACGTCTGTTCATTAAATAGCTTTCAAATAATTTACAATAGCTGCAGTCAATCCCTATGGCTTTCACTCTTTTAAATAATATAGTATGCTTCACTGTATCAAAAGCTTTTGAGTAGTCAATGTATATAGCAGTTACTCCACGTCCTCTATTCAATAGATTGTTGATAAAATATATCACTTGTCCTAGCAACTTTTCTGTTCCATTACCTTATTGGAATCTACTTTATTATTAATTATATTAATAATTTCTTAGATAATTATTTATATGCTTAAACATATATTTTTCAAATATTTTTCTATTACTGGTAAGATGAATATTGGCCTATAATTATCCATAACATGACCAACACCTTACTTGAAAATTGGTCTGATAATTGAAATCATCTGATAATTGTTCCACTATTGATTCAATCGTATAGCAATTTTGTAAACACCTCGCTAACAGTATTTACATTATTAAAAATAATCTTTGCTCTAATATTATCATAACCAGCAGATTTATTTACATTAATTTCTCTTGAGATATATATGTTCATATCAAAAATGATATCAATTTTTTTCACAAATTTATTTGCAAAGTTATTTGCTATTTCGTGTATATTCTGCCCTCCAAAAGATTTAATAATATGTTCATGAATATTACAAACACTTTTTCTATTTAATGTATTATTTATTTCAGTTCATAATCTTTTAATATCATTCACATTATTATAAAATTTCTACATTTTCATACATTTATGCCCAGAAGCCAAACAAGGGGCCATCTCAGTATTTATTCAAACGATCAGAGAAACTGGACGAAAAACATGATCGAGACGGGGGTCATTCTCCTGAAATCTGCGGCACAAACGGTAAATAACACATTAAATATCACTGTTAACATTAATGTTACTTTCCTTTTGATGCCCAGCATATTCTCAAATAGTTAGAGTGAAAATATTTCATTTCAAATAGTACGAGTGAAATATATTTCACTTCTTTTGAGTGTTATACTACAATTAACAATGGCTCTCCCAATCTCCGGACTGGCAATCCAAACGATAACAACTGAATTTAAATACCTAAGTTAGATTTAAAAATAAAACTGATAACCACTATTTGCAGTCTATTATTTAACAAGAATAAAATGACCAAATAATAATTTAAATGAAAAGAACACAATAGTAATATACAATGGTAAAAAACAAATGGCAACAATAAATAAATATCGAAACAAATTACGAGTCGTTTCGTAAATAACAATTAGAATCGGCAAAAGGAATTGACAATAACAAAAAGAATTAACATTATCAAAAATACACAACACTAATATCGAAAAATTTTAATCCATTAAAACAACACTACTCTAGTGGTAAAATAATCCTATAACAATAAAGAGACAATAAGATAACAAAATTTATTACGACAAATCAATGTATTTATGAGTGATGTAACATTTGTTCTTGTTTTCTTTGTGTTTATCTTATGTTACAACAAATTGTTTTATTTTACTTCTTCTTTTACCATTTTGTTTGTTAGTGCTTGATGTACCAGTTTATTAGTACATGGACATCATTATTAATTAATATATCATATTAAGTATTTTTTTTATTTCATTTCAAGTAGCCTCTTAGATGCGATTTCTAACGATTGAGTCATTCGGCAGAGAGTTTAGCAATTTTGGAATGGCTGTACTTAGCATTCTCTCTCCAAATGTATTGAATGTCGTAGGTAATGTGAAATTTTATTACTTACGAGTTACATAGTTATGCCCATTAGTGTTTCTGTATTTTTGATTAAATAAATGTCTATGTAAAATTTGAAATTCCTATAGTTTATTACTGTCAAAATTACATGCAAAGTTGCATTTTCTTCCAAATTTTTGTTATATTTAATTTTTCATTTAAGCTTTTGATGCATCTATTCTGTAGATATTGTATTATATCTAAGTGAGTTTTGGATGCAGCTGCCCAAACACAAATTCCAGATGTTAATGAGAAACTTAATCAATGCAAAGTGCATTAATTTTGGAATTGAACAGGTCACAAAATCCCTTATTCTCAAATATTTCCCAATACATATTTTGATTTTTTTTCCTTTTCCAAAATAAGCTCCCTCCAACTCAGATTTTGATAAAAAATGACACGTAGGAACTTACGTTTACCCACAGTATTGATTTTGGATGTGCAGTGACAATTTTTAAAATCGTTGTGTATACAATTATAATTATGGAATAGTATGTACTTGTTCTTGTGTTCTGCTAATACGTTGTGTTGTGATATGTAAACGTTTCGTCTTTTAAATCAATAATTAATCCCTTATCATGGCACCATTTTTTAAAAATCTCAAATTCCTTTTGTATGTCTTTTTCTGCATATATTTGGTCTTTACTTGCAGATATCATTTTGTGATATATATATATATATATATATATATATATATATATATAGTGACGTAACGGGGTGCGCGCGCGGCGACGTGGCGTCTGGGGGGGGGGCGGAATTCTTGGCTTGGTTGCTCCCACGCTTCCCGAAATGAAAACCAACAACACAGAAGTAATATTCCTAGAACAATTCTGAAGATTATACACTACCAGCTTTTAAAAAAACGAAAATCCAATTGTTTAATTGAACAAATAACTCAGTCCTTTGGAATCAACATTATCATTCCATATTATCTGTACAACAATTATGTACATTTGGAACAAACACTTCAGAATTGTACAGTCTTTATTACAATTCCATTTTCAATAAACAATTTACATCCAAATTTGATCAACACACGACAAGAAATGTAAGCAATGAAATAAACATTCTCTGTCATTTTTACAAAAGTTGTAAGGAAAAGAAGATTCAAAATTGATAAAGCTTTTCATTGCTTTTGTTAAATACTCAACACACTTTGGAGTATCATTCCCCAAACTCTTAAATGATAATATTAATTCATTACCATACATGTAATCATTGAAATAATCTGCCCTCTTTATCCTGCAGGGTCACATAGCAATCCTGTCACATGCTAATTTTACATGCCATGAAATCACATCATACAAATTACAATCAGAAGAAATTCGTGAATAAAACTTTTTCTGAACGTTGTGGCAGTAGAAATAGCTGTGTAACTGTTCTCCTTCCAATCAGCTATTTTTTCACAATCTGTGATATTAGACAATCTTCAAGAAAATATTGCACCACCATAGAGAAACTGCAAAATCTCACCCCCCAACTTAACAGAAATTAACAAATCTTGACACATTCCTTATAGTAGTAAATTGCAATATAAGTTACAAATGGAGAGCACATGATTTTCAACAGTACCATTTTCAATTTCATAATTGAAAGTTCACCTTTCTTCAAACTATTTTCCTATCAATAAATGATCGGTTCACAATTCACAAATGCTATTAGTGATTGAAAATTGATACATTAATATGCACAAATTCATTTTTCAGTCTCTTAAGTATTTTCAGTCAACTTAAAATAATGCAACAGAACATCTTGTATTTAAATGGATATTATACATTCGGCAAAAGAACATCCAGAAAAAGTCACTTGCCACTTCAAATGCCAGGACTTGCACCTACAATACTTTCACATTAATTTTCCATTTTACCTCCTCTCACGGTTTCTGGGGGCGGGCTACACCCCATATACGACCAACACAGCACTGCTCCACACTCCTGACTTTGCCGACCGTTCACCTCCAACTGTCCCTGGCACACCTCTCGAAAACCCCCAACCCTACTTCACTCCCCTCCTTACACTGCCTCTCCACTACGGCCGATACTGCCGCCTTGGGGGGGGGGACCACGAACTGCACCCTCGCAGGCGCGCGGCCTCCCATACCCCACAGTAGCGACAGCCCACACCTGGGCTCGGCGTCACAATATTATATATATATATATATAATATATATATATATATATATATTATAAGATTTGTTGCTGTATATGGCGTTGATTAATGAGTATGTTTTCTCTAATGTTATGTAATTAATATTAATGTTATAAACAGTATCCCAACGTTCTCATTTGAAAAATAGGCAAGATATTCAACTTCAAAATTTCAGTGGGAACAAAATGGCACCACGACGCTAGTTGGTTAAAAATCGGAAAAATATATATTATAGTATGTTATAAGACACGTTCTAGTCGAAAAAACTGAGACAGGGCTCCAACGTTATCACGTCAAAAATCCACTTCAAAAAATTATTTGTTTTTTCTATTTGTATTTGGTGTCAGAATTGGTTGACAAAAATACCTTAAAAATTCAACTATTTTTGCTCGTGTCTCCAATTTTTTTCAGCCTGTTGCATTCAATATAAGCTGAGAAAAATGAAACATGAAAAACACGTTTCTCGTATCTCTGCAACAGATCGCCGTGCCAGGCTGAATTTTGGGAACCTACGACATTTTTATTCTCTGTCATATGAGCATCGCGATATGCAATTCTCTTTAAACTATTTTTTCTTAAAAACGACACATTTTTTGATGAACGTTAGACCACAGATGTCGTTAACATACCTGATTTTACGAAAATTTTAAAGAATTAAAATTTTTTGACATCTTCCTTCTGCAATTGTGAAGAGACCATTCATTTCTTAATGAAATGTGTTTATCAAACACTGATATTTAAATAAGTTCCCGTTGAATTTTTGAAAAGATTAGTATTTTTTGTGTAATTTGGCGAGAAACAAAATCACTCGCTCCGAATATACTGCCTTTCGTCTTCGGCGTCTTCCTACAAATTCATTTGTGAAGACATAACTTTTAGTTTGAATGTAGTGTCTTTATCCAAAGCAGATCTTCAAATAAGGTCATGTTGAATTTTTTGAAAATATAAGTATTTTTTGTAATTTGGTGACAAAATAATCGCCCGCTCCGAATTTACTGTGTTTCGTGGGCGTAATTCCAGGTAATTGGATTCGTAAGTTAGAATTTGTTTATTTATTTATTTAGTCAAAAAAGTAAAAGACTGTGTATGGTGTATGGGGGAGAAAATCATCTGCAGAATCTGAAGAAAACATGGGGAAAATCATATTATCATTTCTTTGTTTCTTGTATTCGATTTTATTATACATTTACATATTATTCTCTTAGAAATTATTTAAAATGTATTTGAAGTATATGGAATAAAAATTGCTAACCTTCAGCATACTTTCTGACCTTCGGGGAATATCAGATTGGATTACAATGATGACATTCAGCGGCGCGAACTGGTAGCAGAATTTCTGTGAATTACGAAATATTGTTGGGACATGATGTAGCTGAATAAAAATCAGTTATAATTGTCAAATTTGTGTTGATATTTGCTTGAAAATATTAAATTTTTTCTCCAAATGTTGTAGAATTCGTAATGAGTTTTACAAAAATTATGAAGGAGATGTGATAATTCGGGGCGAAATTGTGGAATAAATAGTATTACATAACTATTACTAAAAGCGAAAACGTATATGCTATTTTCTATATTAGAGGCTTTCAAAACGAGTTTGGGGTTGAAAAGCGAAGTTTTGCTGCTGCCTTACAACAATTTCTCTCTAAAATGTCCAATTTACACAATGTCGATGTAAACCGTTTCCCAACCTTCACCGCACCGTTACGCATAATAGTCCCATGTGTGTGCTTAAGGAACTCGGTGGTGCGCGGCGAATAGCTATATAGCTCGGAAGCATAGGAAATGAGGTGGACGTGTAAATTTGGCTTTGCGTTTCGATCGCCATGCCGGTTTGTGTCCCTTCCCATCTCGGCGGCCGGCGACCGCCAATAACGCGACTCTCGACATCGCTAATTTGAAATTGCTTTCCGACAAGGACCCGCGTGCCTCCCTGAACGACGGGGAAGAGTGACCAACGTTCACTGGTAACAAATGGTGCAAATGAGCCCAACACGATTAATAAATAAATTCCTAAATTAAAAATGAAATAAACTAGAAATGAAGAAATAAATAAGCTAAAAATGAAGAAATGAATAAACCAAAAGTGAAGAAATAAATAAGCTACAAGTGAAGAAATAAATAAAACAAAAATGAAGAAATAATTAGATTAAGAAATAATTAATAGTAACATAACTTAAGTAGTGGTTAACCATCATATTAATGTTCAAATGAAGTCGAAGTGGTGGACAAGAGCAGGAAACTTTATTCGGTTCGTGATGAAGACGTTTAAATAATTAGTTGTTATAATAAGAATATTAGATGTTATGTAAAGTACTTACCGCGATTTACACGATTATTGCGATTTACTTATTAGGGATGCGTTAATGATTATATATTTATATATATATATATATATATATATATGCATGTGATTGTTAATTTCACGTGAGTTAAATCTCGGGCAAAGTGCAAAATAATAAAATAAATGGAAAGATGTACGTGACAAACTTGTCATTTCCCGTACGTTTAACGGAAATATCTCAGTATTGACAATATTTTTGTAATGGTTCAAGAGAATTTAATCCTTGACAATTGTATGATATTGTTCATAAGTTAAAATGTCATAAAGTGAATGAAATGAATTGTATGATATTATTCATTTGTTAAACTGCCAGAAAGTGAATAATACAATTTTTTCATAAATATTACTGGAATTAATTTTATACATTTTTAAGGTCCGTGGAAAAGGAGGGAAATAATTTGATAAGTATTATTCGTTGTAAATTAAGAGAGAATTGTACAATTTGTTGTGTGCAGTCTTTCATTAATAAACTGTATTTAATCCGTGTTAATTGTGGAAAATGTGACATAATTTCGGCCCTGTGACGCCACTTCGGCCCACTGAGCTGCAGAGGCTTGGTGTATGTGGCGATCAGCGAGGCATTGTGGAGATAGGGCAGAGGTGGAGGTATGTTTGTCGATTTCGCAACGTGCCCAAACATTACAACATACATGCTCTAATGGATATATCTTTAGAGGGATAATTGTCCCACGTCCTAGAACAAGAGTTCAGAGATATCCTAATGACTGCTCCACAGAGCAACATTTAACACAACAACATAGTAACAATTATTAGTCCTAAAAGGTTTAACACAGAAACAATCGACTGGTCTACATTGAAGAAGGAACATGTGACTGCACAATGTATGAGATATATCAAATGCAAGTGATAAGGGAAGAGGGATCAAGGTCCTTAACCGAGAATATGAAGCATATGGTAATAAAAAACTCTTAGTGTATTTAGTTCTTTGTAAAAGAACCAGTTGTTTGATAGGCTATGTTTAAGAAAGAATCGTCATATTGGTGGCAAAAATGTTAAAGAATTCAACTTGATATAAACATTTCGAGTAGCAAATACAGCAAAGTTTTCGTAAGTAATGTGTAACTAACTACTGCATCTCTCCTCTGTCTCTAAAAACATAATAAGATGAAGTTCCTTTTTATTGGAAAATTATTACTTTTCCAGAAAATGTGCATGCATACTTTTGTAAGCAAATTTATTAAGTCATATTGGTTTGCCGGAGGAAAGTTTTCATTAAAAGTTTCTGAAGTACTAGAATTGAGAAGCATTCATTTAAAATGAAAGAATTCTGAGGAATCTCCTTTGATGGTACGTTTTGAAGTCCCCAGTATATTGATTCTCCGCAGTTAGCCTGAATACAATTTTTTTGTGATACTGAAGTAAACATTTATTTTTTCTTCGATCACCTCTTCTGTTTTATTTCTGTGCCAAAGCCTTTATCACTCTTTCAGCATGCCAATACTGGAATGGTTTACTTGAAATTACCCGCATTACGGGTGTTATGTAGCTGACATTCGGAAAACATTTGTGAAAAAGTAGATCTGAACATTACATGTAAAACTTTATACATATGATGATGAAATTATCATTTCCTCATATTTCATTTCTCCAAACTTTATTTGGACATTTTTCAAGAATTATTGTTTTGGGAAATGTCCGTAATATTAGCATGTCAACTTAATATAGTGTTCGTTTATAACCGTGACAATTTCAAATAAATACAATTGTTGTGGATTGGTATTTTGATGATAAATTATTTGCTGATTATAATGTAGAATCAGTTAATGCCTAGTCAACGGGCGTGGGAGTTACGCAGTACGGGCGATTTGAACGTCTTGCCGTCTCAGATGCCGTTTGTTTATGGCTACATTGTTCTTCTTTGCTCAGTGTAACAGTGAGTGAAGTGACGGAATAAAACACATTCAGCACATAAAACGGTACTTTACGCATCGCCACACGTGCACTTGACTGCAACAAAACTACATGCGAGCAGACAGACAATCCGCTTCCCTCTAGAGAAGCGATAAATAGGAAAATTCAGTTTCGTTTGCTCGTGAAGCAATACTAACCTAAATGTAACCACGCCAGTCACCTTTCATTTATCTGAGAGGACATTAATAAATGAATGATTATGAATATTTCTAATTAGGACGCACCTGTAAGAAACGTACCATGGTGGCATCTCGCGGTTTGTAAAATCTGAGTGGTGCTGCTAGCACTTAGCACAAATTTTCTCATAATATTTCCGTTGTTTTAACAGAGATTGTAAATTGTATACTATATTTTCACTTATTGTATCTACTTCGTAGTCAACAAGGGCGAACCCAGAGGGAGTGTTAGGAGGCTTCAACCACTCCCCCGAAATAACCTTATTTACTTAAAAACGTCAATGATGTTTTCTATCACTGTATTTCACAAAATTTTATTTTGAATGTGCTGTAGTTAATTGTAAAAAATAAATAATAAAATGCCATTGTTTATTACACAAAGTAATAAGTTTCATTCTTTCCTTTCATACCAACATATTAGTAGTCAAAAAAATAGAGCCGTGTCACAACTTTATAACAGGTTTCTTAGAAATCCATTCTAGACCGTAACATCCTACATGATCTTGCTGAACTTATGTCAAATATACCTTCGATCTATTGAACATTATTTGATTAGTTTACTTACGGACTTCTTATAGGTTATTTTATACTGGTAAACGTTTATACGACAATTTAAAATGCATGTATTAAATTTGTAACATTCGAAATGAACGCTTTTGCCTTCCCCTCCTGCACAGCTCACATTCCGCATTTCCCGCTCTTCCCATCCCCTCCACATCAACATAATTTCCACTTACACCTCCCGCCTCACACTCAGTCACCCCCCCGTCCCCACCTTTCCCCCCCCCCCCCTTTCCCCCTTCCCCTCAACCTCCGCCTCCGCCTCCGCCTCCGCCTCCGCCTCCGCCTCCGCCTCCGCCTCCGCCTCCGCCTCCGCCTCCTGCCTTCGCCTTCGCCACCACAACTGTCTCCGATTCCACCACCACCGCCAGCGTCTCCCACTCCTCTTCCGCCACCGGCACAGCTTCCACGCACGGCAGTGCAGGACCAGCGCGGCACTACACCCAGTCTGTTCCGCAGTTCTAACCTGTCACCGACCTGCTCTCCACGTCGGTCAGTGTGCCCTGGGTCAACAGGGAGTAGCCCGCATGCAAACATTCCGTTGCCAGGTCGGTGGCACGTCACGATGGCGGGGGAGGGGGACTTGGAGGCCGCGGGCGTGGGGAATGTTGCCCTCCCGCCTCAAGAAGCGTTTGCGCTGAGGACGTCTAAGTGGGTGTGAGGGGACTAGTAGCGATCTCTCGTGAGGGTGCGGAGAGGGTGAAGAGATGATGCTGGGCAAACAGGGCACATGCAATCGACATTGTCAATAATCATCCATTAACAATCAAAATTTAATGTATGGTTGTGAATAAATTGGTATTAAGTTTTTAAAATAATGTCTCAAATTTGCTCGCCATTAATATTATGTAATTATATTATTATTGTAAAACTGACATGATTGAATTATGATACCGAATAGTCAATGTGAGCTAATTTCCCCCATTGTTCTGTACTTTGCAAAAGTGCAAATAAACAGTGTTACACGTTTTTTAAAAATTCTAAGCGAGAGAGGCAAAATTTATTGCTTTATGTTTCGGTTGATGTAAGTAAAATGAGATTGGGAAATATTCGAACGAATTTTTGGATGTACACACAAGTACATCTAAAGGAGACATGCTTTTGTAAAAATGAGTTATTTAAATGTTAAATACTGTGTTCCACTTGTTCTTTCGGTGATAATGGAATACTAATTTAGAGTTATTTGCAATCTATGAATAGTCGTTAAGGAGAAGGCACATAGAGACATGTCTTACTGACAATTCAATCACCTTCCCATTTTTACTTTCTCGCTACAGCTTTCGCAGAAGGGAGAAATTTATGTAATACAGCGCGAAAAAAGACGAATTATCAGAGAAAAACTTTTATTGCAGGGCCCTTGATACCGAAAAATCTAACGCCCGCAAACATCCGTCCATCAGTCCATCCAGAACAACGCTAGCAGCTAAACTGCTCAGCCGATTTGATATTGATATTGACAAAATTGATATTCCGCCACCGATCTGGCTGATGTTGCGGTCCCTTGAATGTAAAACCGAAGTTTTAATTTTAGATACTTTACATGAAACCCCTGGGACATTTTCCAAATATAAAAAAATAGCTCTACGTTTTTGAATATTGTTTTTCATTTTATGGTGTAAAGGACGTTTAAGAAAATGGTGCAGGTCAGATGTTCGTTGAAAAACTGATTTTCAAATTTTTTTCAGCGCCTTCCTACAACTAAAATATCAAAGAGAGATTTCGATTCCTTAAAAATATATTTTGAAATAATATTATTTCGAAAATTTGAGTTTTACAAAAAATGACAGATATGTTAATTCGGAGAAAAATTGCGGAAATTACTAAGGGCGAGAAAGTATGTGCCGTTTTAGAATCACTAGTTTTCTACAGTGATTGCTCCTAAAGACTGTTTTACTCTACCGCTTTTCAATTACTGTATTACACAATTTATGTCATTGCTGCAAGAAATGTTCATATCCTTCACGAATAGGAATCATAAACTACTAGCACATACGTAAAGCACATACGTTCTTCCATTTTTTTTATTTTTACAATTTTTCAGAAAAAAGATAATTCTACGAAAATGAGACCTGAGCAATTTTTAAGTGTCTTTTTCTCCATCCATTAAATGTTTTTAAAATTTGGATTTATTCAGAAAAAAACAATTACAAGAAAAGTATATTTTTCAAAAAAATGTAAATCTTTTCTAAAAATATGATTTTTAATTTCATTTAAAACAAATTATATTTCATTAATACATATAATTCTATTTCGTTTAAAACAAAAATTCCTATATGCAATATATATATTTTTCAATGTCGAAAATAGAGGCAGTTCGCCGAAAATGGAATCAAACAAATTTTTTACCTTCCTTTGATGCATTCGAGGAGATAATTGAAAGAAAAAAATGGAACGGTTTTGTAGATTTTAATAGTTTGGAAATTACATTTCTTGACGTAAAAATTACTCATATTTTCGAAAAAACATGACATTATTTCAAGATACCTTTGGAGAGCACATTATATCAAAGAAAAAAATCTGGGTCTTCATTATTGTAGTTGTATTGAGACGCCAGAAATTTTGAACTTTTACAATTTTCGAACAATCAATTTTTACGTTAACCGAGAACTATGCTTAATTAATCCTGTGGAGCCATTTTTCAGAAAATTTTGTTGACGCTCTACGTTAGAATCAACACAATAGGATATATCTGTGTCTTCTTGGCTGTCCGAGTGAAATATCCGTTTCAAACTCGTAAAGCCTGGCGTTTATTTCGAACGATTGCGAAATGTCAGTTTTGGAGAAAATTGTCTGATCGGTTTAGAGGTCAGTGTTGACGACACTCGGACGGATAGTTTTGTTGTCAACGATTTTTTGGTATCAAGGGCCAACAAAAAAATCTGACTACACGTCGTGTTAGAAGAAGTAATTTAGAGAAATAGAAGCCAGATCCCCGATCAGCAAGTCCACACCACCGACATTAATAATTGATCTACAGGAAAAGACAAATGACAAAATGTCGTATTCAACTGATGACTATCTGAAACACGTTGGTAAAATAATGAAGAAGAGGTGGTCAACTCTCTGGAACGATTCCAAAATTAGTAAAATACACAAGGCAATCAATGAATTCTTTTCTCTTAAAACCTATGCAAAGTTTTCTCGTCAGGAACAGGTCGCTCTTTCGCGTATTCGATCAGGACATACTAAATTATCACATGGTTACATATTAAATAAAAAACCAATCCCAATGTGTGATTGTTGCAACAAAATCCTGAATACTAACCACATTCTCACAGAATGTCCCAAATATAATTCCATAAGAACCAAATATTTTGATGCTGAACATTTAAACTCCATTTTAACAAACTTTCCTTTCCAACTCAAGGTAATAAACTTCTGTAAAATAATAGGCATTATAGATTTAATTTAACGTGTATATGTTGTTATGTGTTTCCTGTCCTTTATACATACCTCTACACGATTCCATATTCTGTAATATAAGTATGTAATATTTCCAAATACTGTTGTATATTTTTATTTGTTTTATATGTAATGTAATATTAATGTAAAAGTCCAATAAGCATTGTAACTACTATGTAACTAATGGAGTCGCTAATAACCTCTGCTGTTGATGCGACTTAAAATAAAATTAAATTAAAAAAAAGTAATTTACATTTAGAAACATTAAGACTTCTCCACTTTTTCGTTAGCAGGACCCGACAAAAGTAGATTTTTAGACAGACATTAGTAAAAGTGGTTTCTTTTATGGTATGCACAGTATGCTAAAAGTTCAATTTTTAATTTTTTTCCCTTACTTGTTAGAAGAGAAAGTGTTGTAAACGTGCGCCGAGATTTTTGACAGAAAAACTCTTCTTTCCGGGCCATGGTAACGAATAAGTGGATGAAACTTCTTCGTAGAAATATCAAATCGCTTCCTCTAACACGCTGTGTTGTCGGAATCTTTATTTTGTCGGTCTCTGATTCCGAAAAATCGATTGAAGGCAAAAGTTAGCTTTCGTCCATCTGTCCAGTTCTTGCTAGTGTCTAATCCGTTCAGCTCATTTTCTTTAAAATTGTTATTCCTTGATCGATTTAAAGGAAATCTAGCCCCTCTGATTTCGAAGCGGATGTTTTGAATTTGGAGATTCTTTACATGAAGCCTCAACATTTTTAAACTTTTCTCAAATATGGCTGCAAAGTGTTTGGTTAAACTTTGTCCAAGAATAGTGTAATGGATCCTTAAGAGAATGATGCAGGCCTCATTTCGGTTGAAGTCTCTGGTTTTTCGAAAATTGTTCAATTTTTTCTTCCTAAAACTACAATATTGAAGACGGAGAATTTTTGTGAATGAAATATACATCTCAAAATAAGGCCATGAACAGTTTCTCGAAAATGAGGAGTTTTCGTGTATTTTTGGGTGAAATAAAGGCAATTATTTTTTAGACATTTCTTTTCTAAAAAACTTCCAATTTTTTTCTTGAAAGTTTCTCCTACTAATCTATCAAAACACGGCGAAAAGAGTGATGCTAGAATCATTTCTGGTAAACTTTGTATTCTCGAAAATAACATTTCAAAAATACGATATTGATGATATAGATTGTTATCTTAAACAAAATCTATTCTAAAAATCCAGTTCTTTAAAAAACGATCGTGTAGAGGGGGGGACTGATATTGACTAGGGTTTTCTGTGGACAAAGGGGGTTATTTCACAGGTAACACACGTAATCAGTGAAAATTATTTTACCATACAGTCCCACACACTTCTCTTTAAGCCAGCCACCTTTGGCCAGTAGAGCTTCAGTGGTCGTTATGTAATGGTGGAAAGTGTGTTTCGTGGTTGAATTAGAAAAAGTTACGATTCCATTTAAAACAGTAAGTCCAATGTTTTCAACTTAAAATATTGATTGTAAGTGCCCTTCATATGAAAAATTAATGTTTTAATTATCTTCTACACACAGTAAAAATATTTTTCATTTTAGTTTAAAATGGTACTGACACAAAATCTTCAAAATGTAAGGGAGGGCACTGTTTTCTGGATTGTGCACGCTCATCCTATAGTACTGAACAGCAACATTTTACAGTTTTTGTTCAGTGTATGTCTCAATATAACCGCACATGTGCAAAGATTTTTAATTAAATGAATTACTCAGCTCTGTTAAGGAGAGATTTAAGCATGATTCATTCAAGTTACGGACACAGTACGATGTTGTTTCTGCCCGATTGGGCAAATGTTCGTTTACCGCTCGTGCCACATCGGTCCGCACACTCACAGGTCGTCGCGGGCGTTGCTGATGACTAGTTGCGACGCGTTCTCGCAGAAATTCTCCTGCACATCTCACGATTGTCCGTTGTGGAAGGGCATTATTCCCAAGAGCTTCTACCAATTTCCTGTGACATTCACGGACATTCATGCCATGGATAATGGCTGTTTTGGAGTATGAGCGCTGTTGGAAATGTGTTGCATTCATCTAGCACAGCGATAATCAGACAACTGATTTAACGATGTTCTCTATACTAATACACACCCAGAACCATCTGCTGATGTGAACACACTTTACTGCAGCATTTAGTTTACACTATGTCTTCTTTTAGTTTCTTTTTTTTCTCTTTAGTTTTATTTTCTTTTAGAAACAATTGTTGCCATGACTTCTGCCCCAACCTTAGTATTAAAATGGAGAAATCAATAAGGCATATGTTATAAAAAATCGCCAAACTACAAAACTATTCGATTCTGAAACCAATAGCTACTTGGCTATATTGTACCTCATGACTTCAATAAAATAAGAAGAATGAACATCTGTTGTATTCTAATGAAAAAATAAAAGTAGTCAATTTCTTATATTTGCGTACATTCCTACTCCATTTGAAGAAATTCCAATTAAATTTGAGATAATATTTAAGCAACTCTTTATTTATTCTTTCTTTTTAACAATAAAAGAAAATACATTATTGCCACAAATTGAATTTTAATGTCTACTGAAGTGAATTTGTGCATTTAATAAAGTGAACATTTCGTCTTTCGAGGCATATATCTGCAGATTTATTTCAGCACATAAATAGATGAGAGGAAGAGATGGAAGAATCGATTAACGCACATTGGTTCTTTAAGGCGTCCTGAACATATTGCCCCCAAAAATTTAAAGCTTCGAACAAATTCGATGCCTCGTTCTCGCACCTGCTATCGACCGCTCTTGGCGAGGCTTGCGCTTGCACGACGCTGGTGGAGTGGGCGCAGAGCTCACGAGGAAATTGATGGGCTGTTTGGATCTGCCACGAACAGACCTCGCTTCGCTTGCGCGCTGTGCATTTACGCCTACGAAGATCGTGCAAAGCCCTGGCACGAAAATGTAGTACCTTGCACAGAGTGAAACAGACTTGGTTAGATTTAGATTTGTTTCTCATATTCTAATTGATTACTCATATTCTTTTGTGTTCCGTAAAAAAATAGTTATTTGATATAGTAAAGTACTACTCTCTTATGAAATATGGTATATGTCCAATTTTCCGCTGAAACTTTGATGTTTTGGAAACAACAATGGAATAAAATATGTCCGACCTTCTCCTATACAACTATATAATTGAAAATAGATTTATTTCTCCATATTATTTGTGTGTGGAAACTAAATCTTTAAATAATGTCTGGTACAATCGTCATTATCATCATCAACTTCAAGGATTGAGTCTCCTGGCCCAATCCGTCTCCGAACTCGTCTCCTCATCTCTTTTTAGGTCTTCCTGATCTTCTTTCTTCAGGAACGTATTGTTAGATGGAATTTGTCATTCATGTGTCTGGCGTTCGTTTAACATGTGCATTCCACCTTAGTTGGTACTGTTTTATTATATCTACGATATTGTTCATCTTCAATTCTGCTTTAATATCATTTCTTTTTTATCCATCAATGTATAACCGGTCACGTACCTTAAAAATTTCATTTCACTGGCTTCAGTGCCTCCTAAAATATAAATTTAAATCATATCAGACGAAATGGATTAAATTATGAGTAATTTGGGGAATTTTTCGTGACCTTTCTGAGGTCTCACGACAATCAAATGATTGAGAATACGTTCTAGGAGCTGTCTATTCGTAGACTTACGTCCGTTAATAAATATATATATAATATATTTATATTTATAATAATAAATATATAACAAATAATATATATAATATATAAGAATATATATATATATATATATATATATATATATATATATATATATATATATATAAGAACATTCAGCTGTTTTAATATTTCCTTCGTCACCACGATCCTCCCGATCCAGGTAAGTTACGCAGTGAATATGAAGCTCCGTACTGAATGCAATAATAAACAATAACGTATCAGTAAAAAATAAACAGTTATTGGTATTAGATGTTGCTAACAACACTCGTTATCTGTATTCATGATAATATACTCGTGAAATGTATACTCACATAGAAGGAGAAAGGATATCAAAGCTCACTGAGCATTATCAGACCCTCACCCCCACCCATATACGTCTCCATTTTTTTTCATTAAATATCAAAAAGGAGCTTTAATTGAAGTTCCTAACTCTTTTATCTGAATTTGTACTTTTACGTTTGCTTTGAACGCTCTTGGGTGCATTCTAATATTATATACCGTACCTTTACTTCGAACTTATCTCATTCTAAATAGGCATTCGCGTTCAATGAATAACATTCAGTGTGAGTTTCTACATGAGTTTGCACGATATCTGAAACTGACAACGTAAGTTGACATTTCAATTGTACTTTGTAAAGACATAAACTCGAAAACTACAGGTACCAACTGCAATTTCCGTCACGCAGTACATTATAAGTTCCACTTGTGTTCGACAAGCCTGGAAAGAAAGGAACAATAAACGGTGAAAAGAAATGCTTTTTCGAGAACTGTTTTAAACTTCGTTCTTGTTTGGAGTCGAAACTCGGAGACTCGCGTTGCATAGTCAACGAAAGTCCATATTGATAGAGTCCTTATTTGCTTACATAACCAACGAAGAAGACGAGTGTCTTATTTTCTGATATGACATATGATGAAATGGATTCTGCAATGAAAGTTATTAAATGAGAAAGATAAAAATGTGAGAGACCAAGGAGGCTCGATGTAGTACCTTCTACATTCGAAAGAAAATATGTTACCCGAAAATCAATAAATTCTTATTCTTAAAAGGAAGCACTCATTGATATACGAAAAAATTAATTACTTAATCCTTCAATGAAAATTGATCATTAATATTTCAGTTTCTCATCCTATATTGTATATCATCAATCCACCCTTTCCATCATTCTTCAGGCAAACTATCTTGTTCTCTTTTACTGTGTTTTTAGACGTATTGTAGTAGATAATAAAGAAAACATATTAGTAGAATATAAATATACGAGTAAATTGAACCCACAAGATGATTCACGTAAGTTAGGAAAATAAACACTGGACGGAGAATGAGTGACATCCGCGCTAGAAAATAAATAAATAGTTTAAAACATTCTGATAGATTAGCTTGTACTCGCCTTCTGACGGCAAGTTTTTCCCCTCTCAGTTTTTTTCCCTTTGGCGTACCTTATGATCTCTTTTCCGCGACTTTGATGCGATGGAGAGACCACTTGGGGTGAATACCAAAATTCAAAAGGTTAGAACGTGGTAGGATGGCTTAAGGGCCTTTTGCCTAGCCACACAGTTCAAGTTAATTAATTTGTATCTGTAATAATTACCTATAAAATTTTAAAAAGTTAGGGAAATTCACGTATTTTACACAATATTGACGTATTTTTCACGCATTTGGGATTTTATTTTGAGGCAGTAAAGAGTTATTGAAGCAGCACTCATAGTAACTCACTAAATACTCAAAGAATGGAAAAATTTGTTTTTCAACACTTTCTTGAAAAATTCATTTTTTTATAATGCGTGAAATAAGACAAGCCCCGCTCAACCATTTAGATTACTTATGATATACTTACTTGTTGATCATGTAGACGAAATTGAAGATGCAATTGAAAATAGCCATGAAGAGATCAGCAACGCTGAGGTTGACGAGGAAGTAGTTTGTAACTGTGCGCATACGTCGGTGCGCTGGAACAGAATAATATTTGACGATAAAGATAATGGAAAGTGCTCATAAATATTAAACAAATTGAATACCTTACATTTTTGAAGAATCTTTTTTGTATTAGCATTACTTACACCATTTTACTTACAACATATTTTAGACTTACTTCTAGTTTGTTTTATATTTTATTTTCCCGTAAACTAATTTTAATAAAATTAATATTAATAATTTAACATAAATATGAAAATGAAAACTAATACTTAATGAAATATGAATCGAGAAACGAATTTCATTATACCTAACCCCTTTTAATATAATCTCTGAAAACAGTGCAAGCATGGGTATTAACGATGATTGATAGCAAATAATCTAACGTAATTGAAATGTACAAGTATTACTGTAAATACACTGTTAATTTGTAATAATTTAATTAAAAGCTAATTAAGTATTTTAATTAATCAACATACTTTTAAATTATTAAAGGCATAGAATTGAAGAGAGAGAGAGAGAGAGAGAGAGAGAGAGAGAGAGAGAGAGAGAGAGAGAGAGAGAGAGAGAGAGAGAAAGATAAAGATAGAAAAGCCTTTTTGTAGAATTAATTTTATTTTTTTCTGGGCCATATTCCAATAGAGTGTGATACCCGAAGGAATTAAACTCTCAGTGTCCCAGTGTAAAGAAATTAAGGGGTTTTAACTAAGTGATTTGTAGCTCCAATACATCATTACTTAAGTAATAACTGCAAAGAAACACGCATGAGGAGGTACACTAAAGGATCATGCATAACAGCGATAACCACAAACTGGGTTTTTTATTTTTGGATTTTTTTCTGCAATACATGAACGTTCTAAAATGAAAAGAGTTTAGAAAACGCTTCACAAGTACACCTACAGAAGAAGGCAAAGGAATGGAATGAAACTATTAATTTAAAATGTATTAAATTAAAAGATTACACATTACAATTTCAACAAAAGTTATTATATATGTGTGGTGGCATTGTCCACTCTTCGGTAATAAAAGAGGACACAGAATTTCCCTGATAATACTCCTGATTGGTAACTGCACCCCCTGATTACCCTAAGGGTTGATCTTATATATTATTCTTAACTAATCGCCGTTCAAACGTACATCGTTCCAAGAATGCTTGTAAGTCACATGAAATTCTGAATGGATTGTTTGAGAATAAGTGCTTGATATCTATAATTTTGTTTATTTTTTTCTCGACAGTCTTTCTTTTTTTTAGGCACAATAAGAATGACCCTTATTATTGCTTTTAATATAACAATAAAGTAACTAATGGTCACTAATGGTCTTGGAAGTTTATAGGGTTATAAATAAACAAAAAAAATTGTCGCCAATTATTTGTTTCGAGAAAATGTTACTTTTGAAATCATTTACCTCACATTTTCACAAAAGAAAGAAAATCTTTGTCGAAACGGTATGGAAAGAAAGTTCCCAACTTTACTACTGCTGTAGATAAAATGTTTTACTTGTCTTAATTGTAAGTTCACAAAGTGTACTTTTAACACAGACCATTACTTTTATATTGGAAAAAATATTTATTTTTTAAAAATAGAGTATGAAATGTCAACACACATAATTATCGTAAGGGACTATTAGCAGGGAGACTGCTCTTAGGCAATTGTTCCGCACCCATGTTTTCGACCCGGGCATCCTTAGAAGACCACGCGGGTCTGGGGACCTTTCTCGATCAGGCGCACCTCGCAGGAGGTCCCCTAAATGCGCCTGGGATATGACTCTCACTTTCTTTGCTAGATGTCGGGCTCAATAAACTATAACTGTCTGGTTGAGATCTCGTTACGGCAGGATGTTATTGGAGCGATTTAATTTTGCCGGGCATCCGCCAGGGTTCTTTTCTATGCCACAAGTGTGACATTAATTTTAGAAGAATACCTAGTCGTCTTAAGATGAATTTCCTGTTATTTTATAACCATTGGCAGATAGATAGGGGCCGTTTGACTCATCTTAGGCTTTCTAGTGTTGAATTCGACATTACAAAATAAAGATTTTATTAACTCTATATTACAAAGGCGTCGTGTGACGGACGACCCCGCAACTAGTGCCCGACGTTTCCTCCACTCCATCCCCTTACTCCTGATTCCTGAAAATCTAGGTCCCTTCATTAAATAAATAGCCACTGAAATACACGTAACCTTGTGCGCGTGCCTATTTTCATTGTAGGCCATCACGCGTCGTCCAGTAAACTACGCCTTTGTTATTACATCAGTTGTTTCGGTACTATATTGCCTAATATTGTGAATGAGAAATACGGAAATGAAAAATGAATAAACTATCATGTAGCATTTAAGTGTTGTGAATACTTAGCAATCGTAATGGAACGACGGGGATCATAACAAATGTCGCATGACGAGGTATTTCTGCGGACGGTTCTCAAAAGTAATGTGTGGAAAGTACCAAGAAAATGTGTGTTGTGAGAGTCAATTTATCTAGATGAATCTATAAAAAAGTTTTAAAATATACTTTGTAACTCCATATCACACATATTCAATCCATTAAATTTAGTGTTTCATTGTAAAAATGAGTTTTACTTTTTTTACCTAAAGTAGTCTGTCAGACTACGCCTTTTGTAATAACGCTTGGTACAGGTCGCCTTTGTAATCTAGCGTTAACATAAAATTTAACAAATATTTAATTGATGGACAGTGCGCACAATTTACTGCTAAAAAAAGCCTTAATGTTCAATAGTAAAAGTAAATATTTAATATATTTTCAGTTGTTCACATAAAACCTTAAGAAATACGGAAACACTCTTTCCATGAGGGAACAATGTCAAAATAGCACATAATTCGGCCGCGTTTAAGCGGAACACTTTCGAAAGTAGCAGATGTTTCTCGCACATCAGATCACACTGCCGGGGCAGGCTATAACTGCGATCAGGCGGAAGCGTCAACCTTCTCAGGCCGTTTCACGGGTGACGTCGTAAAGCACAGTAACTGCGTCCTCCAACGACGGCGGCTCACGAGCATTCGCTATCCATGCCATCTTTGCCGCGTCCACCACTGCCCTCCCCAGCCTCGCTCTCGCCCCGCTCTCTCGCCCAGCTTTCTCACTTCTTTATCTCACCCCGCTCTCTCGCCCAGACTTCTCATCCCGCTTTATCGCCCCCGCATTGCCGCCCGGCTCTCTCGCTCCCGCTCCCGCTCTTGTCAGGGCACGCTCTTTCGCCCCGCTCTCTCGCCCCGCTTTCTCACTTCTTTATCTCACCCCGCTCTCTCGTCCCGCTCTCTCGCCCAGCTCTCTCCCCTCTATCGCCCCCGCATTGCCGCCCGGCTCTCTCGCTCCCGCTCTCTCAACCCGCTGTCAGGGCACGCTCTTTCACCTCTCTCTTTCGCCCCGCTCTCTCGCCCCGCTTTCTCACCGTGCTTTCTCTCCCAGTCTTCTCACCCCGCTCTCTCACGCCGCTTTTTTGCTTAGCTTTCTAACCCCTCCATCTCGCCCTCACATTGTCGCCCACCCTTCATCCTCTACCCAGAGGGCGCCACTCCCATCTCCATCTCGCTTTTTGCCGACGATCCCGTCCTTTCCGCTCTCGGTATCTTCTCTGCCTCAGGCACGCCACTATCGATCATTCGCCACACTCTGCTTGACTGCGTTTAGAGATTCCATTTCCGTTAGGTATCAAATATGCCAGGCGATTTTATAGTCTTGTAATGTTCAGCAAGATATCTTCCAGTGCCAGACAAATCGATTCCACAGGTAGGGAGCGATCAGCTATCAGAAATGTATTTCATTATCAAAGTGTAGTTATTATTAACGAAACACAAAATACGTGAAATTCTGTTTAGGTACTTCAACAATAGTTTCTCACATCTACAACTGAAGGGCTAACTAATGTATCGCCCATAATTTTAATTCCATTGAAGAGCATAAAATTTCTTTTAAATAACCAACCATTAAACGTTAAAAAATTCAGCTTCTAAAATTTGATTAGTTATTTTCTTTTGATATACGTGCAGATTGATTCGGAAAAATGTAATCTTTCGTAAGGAAATTTCCAAGATTCCAAATCTCCATTTGCTGATGGGCACCCCATTCTGCCGACTGCGCTAACCAGATACTTCAAAACTACATTTTATAGGCGATAATATTAAGGAACTACTGTAAATCTATGCACAAAATTTGATATCCAAAAATATTGTTTATCCACTTGCGTTACGCTAGATGTAAATATCTTGCAGGAAAATGAGTGCCGGCTTGTGTTAGTTTATTAAAAAATCAACTAAAATCAACACAAATTCGGCATTTGTGTTGACAACATTAATCATGAAGCAGACAAAACTCGTTTTTGCGGATACGGAGAATGTTTGAATTCAGAAAAAAAAACAAATTACGTGGGTTGCGATAGTGTAGTGGGCAGAATATACGTTTTATATTCTTAGGTACCGGGGTTCAAACCGGATTATTCGTTATTTGACATAACTCTCCACCTCCAGCCTCATGAAAGCAAGTCATCGCAAAAGTGGAAAAGGGATAACTGAGTCTTAGAGGCGGCATGTACGTATAAGTGTAGATATAAATGTAGAACTGCTGGATTTCCTGGATAGTCTGAAATCATATGCAACAGACTTTCTGAGTTCGATTTTAGCTCCAGAAAGCAGCATGAAAATCGAGCTAACTATAAAAGGCTTATCGGCTGGTATTTGGAAAATTGGCAGTGAAAAATTTACAGCGTGACTGGACTGGTATTGTATTCTCCTATGGGAATATATTCTTCTCTATAAACGTGCTGAGACACCAAGGAATCCGCCCCAATTACAGTTACATGGGGCTATTACCTCTTACAGACCCTGTCTCTGTAGCACAAAAATGTTTCACATAAATTTATTTTTCCTGATATCAGTTTTTCGTATTTGACGGTGTAAAGGGTAGTGTATCGGATTGTTATACCCAAGTGTGTGAAATCAATCCCAACCGAAGTAGTGAAATTTTAAGGGCGAAAAATTTCTTCATACGTCTTTGTACGGGGGGGGGGGATAAAGCCGACTGCCCATGTTGTAGTTTTACTGCACGTAAAAGAAGTCTCTGATATAAATACAAATCGTCTGTTTCGTCGGTCAAGTGATACATTCCTCTACGAGATGGAGAAAGGTTCGTAGTAAAATTGGCGTGCAAGGCAGGAAGAGCATGCCTGAGGGCCTGAGCCGCACCACATGAAATGAAGCATAATTTATTTATTGATTGAAGTAGTATAAAGACATCTAGTCCTCATATTTTAACGTTCACATTGTTGAAAGTTTACTGGCAGAGGTGGATCAGTGCATCAACTGATGACACAGCAGTGCCTCTGACCGGGAGGTCCTACGTTCGAGTAGCAGTGGCAAGATTTTTGGCACTAGCATGTCAGCTAGGTCGAGTTCAGTCGCTATCTGGAGGAGAATTCTAGAGGCTTGCTGCTCTAATCGTTAGTTTTTCGTAGTTTCTCCGATCAACACCAGGTGAACGCCGGAGCAGTATCCTAACAAACGAGCAATGGACGGCGCGCGATCTTTCCTTTTCCTTCCTTGTCCTATTCTAAACCCTTACACACACACACACACACACACACACACACATGCACACACACACACACACACAAACATGCACTGAACTACCACATATGCCGGTAGATCGGTCGAGAGTTTAGAGCTTGTCCCGGCTGGGGCGGTGCCCCGGTGGTGGGAGATACTGGTCTTTCACAATCAAACAAACAAATTGAATATAAAAGTTCCTTCAACCCATATGAACCTACGGCAGGCCTGCACAACGCCTGATCCCGTGGGTATTGGTCCCTTGAGAGCCAGCCGTCTGCATGCGCAAGCGGCGAGGGTACAGTTATTGGGGTTTATACTTGGGTTTTTCTAACGAGGCATCTGAGGCTAGTATCTCCAAGATGGAGTATGGCACGACTTTTCACGTCTTTCTCAGTAGTGCCGCTAGAGTAGCTGGATCTGAAGAACTGCTTGATACGGTCGCGATCATGCGACACCTTGCGGTAGAACCGAGAAAGATGCAAACAGTCGTGCCATATTCCATGTTGGTGATATTACCCTCAGATGCCACGTTAGAAAAACCCAAGTATAGTCATCTTTGCGGGGAGGGAAGAATGTGGAGCGGAGTCGACGTGACGAGTAGATTGAATGTCTGGGCATCTAATGCAACAATCCATGCTGTGAAATTATTTGCCCACTTATTAAAATGGACAATATATCGTGTTTCTATTTACAAGGACCGTCTTTCACTCTTTATGTACTTCTGTGCACTGCTATGTATTGATATATTTTTATTTTATGCTCATTGTAACTCATAAACAATATTTCAAAGCTGTGGACTCTTTTAAATATGTATTTTGTAATTTTAACTTACAAAAAAGTAGTTTCATAATTGATTTTTCACTAAGACTGATATAATATCCAAATAATAGCATGACGGAGAAAATTGAGGGCAGTCTCTCACATCGAGATTGATATAAAAATGAAAAGTACACAATTCCAAGGGTAATATTTGATAGCATATATTTGTGACCAACGTTTCCAATAAATTGTAATTCTTGCTGAGAAAAATTATACAATTTTTTTAAAGTTAGAATTTATTATTTACTTAATAATATTCTAAAAACTTAGTCTAACAATGCATTTGTCCATTTAATCCATAACATTTTTTTTTGTTTCACTTTAATCGTTTCGGCCATGTTATCAAAAACACATATCTCAGCTTCACATCCTTGTTTAGGAATTTTGCATATCGGGTTTTCACTTAGCTTTACGCTTGCTGCTGCACTTTAAATTGTGCTTCCTAGAGATATTTTAGGTCCCTCTTTTTCACTATCACAAAATTTAATAACTATATGCAAGGCGTCGTGCCTGCCCGCAAAGTGTCAAACCTCGACGAGAACTAAATATTTTACAAAACTACACCGATAAAAACTCGCTTCACGCTCCTCGTTACTTCTGTTAGCGAAACTGTATAGACCCGTGTATACACTGTTAGTACCACGACGCGCGCAATCGCCTTTTTCATTCTTCGCTCGATCGAGCCATATCATTCCACCACTTGTTTCCATTTCCATAAATACGTGCATTCTGGGATTTGTTCCTGAAGCAAGCCTACAATAACAGCATCCTCCTAGTCAAGCTTACAAGCTACTCTCCCTCTTCCCTTCTTACGACCTACTCGAATGTTCTTTGTTTGGGTATAATTTTGGTCGTACAAGACAACATGAACCCTTCAAATCCTCTGATACTGTCTTTTCTATTGTAATTTATTTCCTCTCTTATTTTCTTTTTCTCTCTCTCTCTCTCTTCTTTATCCATCTGTATGCCGGAATGTCTTGTTTGCGGGGCTTTTCGTCGCCTGAGTGGTGGCCATAGCAACAGAACGAGTCCCTTGCGCCCACCGAAATTGACTGACGCATTCAGTTAGACGATGATAGCAGTGGAGCGTCTCGCCATATTGAACCTCCTCCTATACCTCCTTTCAAAGATATTGGACCTGCTTCTGTAGGTATTTCATTTTCAAAAAGGGAAATACTAAAACTATGCTTTGTTCTCGGGCACATTTTTGTCCATAATTTTGATTTTTATCGAAAATGTAACACGGTATTGTAGAAAATATGTTTTGTCGTAAGATGGGAGAAGAACGTTTCTTTTCCCATCTTACTGCTGTCCCTGTTCTCGTAACATCTACCACTATTCTCGTAAGTGACAGTCAAGAGAACTTTCACTTACACTTCTCGTAAATGTAACAAAATATTATTTTTCATATCAAGGATCGTGGCAGCGATCCGAGAAGCCAAGGTACAACTCAAATATCCCGCTTTCTACTTTTAAGCATTTATTTTTCGTATTCTACGTGATTTACTGAACATATGTTTCAATTTGATCCCTTGCACGACTAGCTGTAATCATTGCAACGGACAATCTGGGGAAATCTGTATTGCTTTGATGCATATTTCTTTGTAGAAATCTGTGGACTCCTTTATAAAACTGTAGAAATCGTATCTTCGAGGCATATTCTATCTTGTCGTGATTCCTACACTTTTAATGAAATTGCTCGCAAGTTTTCTAACCAACACACAAATTACTGGACTATTAAGAGTTCCTTCATTCTTTTGTTTAATGTATATAGAACTTAAAATAGTAAGTAACGTAATAAGTGTTCAAATTACTACGCGCACTTGATGCGTATTCTGGTTTTCACACTCCGTGCGCAAAATACGTTTCTTCAGACCGACATCCTAGTACCGCCGTCACACCGCAGAATATTCAAGAGCCACTCTACCAAGACTTCTTAATTTAAACCAGCATATCTCCTTGTCTATAATTACAGTTCGTTGTGTAAGATAAATTATGGTGTGTATAATTGTGGAACCATTGTTTTCTAACTGAACTCCTACAGTGGAAACACACTTATGAATCTAGTTCTGTAAGTTAGTCTTTCTGAACGAGGGTAGAAGGATAACTACAAACATTGAAGATAGAGAAGTCAAGTAGTTAACATACGAAAATGTAGAACTCTTAAATGATGCGTGGCACATTTTTATGATATGTTTTTATTTTAACATAAAAATTTAAATATCAAAACATTTTATAAAACTGGAAAAAAACACTTTGAAAAAGCTAATTCGTTTCGTTTGAAACATTTCGCGCAAAATAGCTTTTCCGCACGTGGAAAACAAGTATGAGAAACCATGTTTTGTGCACAGCGTGTGAAAAGGTTTGTAAAAATGCACGGAATATCGGCATTTTTCTGCCTCTTAGAGTTTTACTCGATATGTTCTCAGTTTTTTAAGTGCATGATATCATTTATACTCGTAGTTCTACAATTTAATGAGCAGAAAATTTAATAATGCAGAAAACTTCGAGCCAAAAAATAAATATGGTTAAAACATGTATTGGGAAGTTGCAATGTATCTTAAAATTTTGAGCAGCAAAGATGTACACCGAAAACTAGAAATGTGTATTTTGGGGTTGTAGAAAAGTTAGAAAATTTCTTAGAATTCACTACATGGAAAATAAAAAAAAACTTGAAAACATTGTTTCACGTCATATATTTAGTATCAACATAAAATCATCATAATCATCATTTAATAAATCATTATCATAATCAACATATCATCATCATCATCATCATCATCATCATTATCAACATAAACATCATATTTAGTATCAACGACAAATGAAAACAGATGACGGTTTAAGGTTTACTCGTTCTGGTAAATACAATTTTTTAAAATTTGTTGCGTCAACAACTGACGCTACGCGTCTCCAAGCTCCTTGGGGGGCGTTGAGCGCTTTGAGCTTTTAGGAGTAATCCTCCATTAGTTCATTCCAGCGCTTTTTTAATTTTTGGAGTAATACTCCGTTAATATTATGTCCGTCACATCTCGTCGCACTCAGTTGTCAAGAGGACCGCCAGGTAGTATTTCCGCATACGCGCCTCCCACCACGCGCTCCTGCGTCACTACCCAGCGGCCGGAATTAGGAAGGAATAAGGATAGGGGTAGGATTTAGAATACTTTACAGAGGTTGGACTAGCCCTTGTGAAGCAGCCAAACTTGTTTTGTAGGAACAAATTTCACATTAGATTCGACGGAAATCGAATCCGAACCTCCTTGGTGAAAGTCGAGCGACTTCGCTTTGTGCCACGAAATGGCCACTACATTCTCTGTGAACACTAAGTTCGGCATGATTGAAAAATGTAAGGGTTTTATGTTTATCCAGAAGTGTACATGTATTTTGTAAGGAAGTTTTCGAAGAAATTCTGCGTTTACCTTACATCAATAACATAACGCGCATAATATTCGTAACTATAATCACTATTTGTTTTGTGAAAAGTCACATGTCTTAGACGATTGCTAGACATCGCGTTTTCACCTCAACAGTACATCAATAATAGTCTATATCGGGCTCTTTCAACTCGGCCTCACGCGGGCACGCCCGCGTGCAACGTGGGCAGCCAAGGAGGAGGTTGTGGAGGGGGAAGCGCTCTTATCACTATCGCTTTGCTCCTCGTGGAAGTAATATGAGTAGTGTGATGGCTGGCAGAGGAAGTCACAACCCCTTTTTTTGTCTCATCCGATATCATGCCATCGCCGATACAGTTGAAGATATCAGATGTGCAGAACTCCCTACTTCTAAAGGACAGATATTCTAATACTCTTAATTGGCCTTGAATATATTAGAACTTATATATGGAAATCTTCCCCAAGCTTTATAAAATGCTGCGAAGATAGTCTTTGTTTCGGTCAGCATATTGTTGTGAGTAGATTTTCCTTGCAATGAAAAGAATAAAAAACAAAGGAAGAACCGAATTTCTGGACACGACATTGAAGAACTGACTGACACTTGATATTACTTCACTTGTTTTAAGAAAAAGATGTCTAAAATCAATTTCATAAAACATGGTTGTTGAATCTAATTCTACGATTCCTGTTAAACTTTAAGGTTTCTTTCAGAGTATGAGCCTCCGTGTGCCCTCAGCTCCCTGCTTCGGCTCATTGTGGGCAGAGGCCAAGGCCTACTCGCGCCTCCAAGCTTATATTTCACCAGGCGCCGGCAGCGAATGTTGACAGCAACCAGTGCCCGCCGGCCTCCGCCAGTGCGCGCGTCACGGAATAGGTACTACACAGAAAGGAAAGCTACCCACAATCCGTGCGCCGATATGATGCGCATGGTCACCGTATTGAAAGTGTGTAAACAGCTGTACGACCCGGCATTTCTTGTGTGGTGAACGGTGGTAAAGGTGCCATTTATTTCCGTTTTACTCGTATTTGGTGTATGTATAACTAGCAACAGCACACATAACCCAAGGGGACATTATAGGTAAATAACAATATAGTACATAGGCAAATATTAATAAAAATAGAGATAAAAAGGTAAAGAATTGTAAATAGATAACTAGAAGTGCTACAGAAAGGCACATACCTTTTCGTGTTCGTTTTCTATTTTCTTTGGCCTGGGCTAGTTTATCGGACTTGCCACATAATCTAGCCAGTTGCCGTCTATCTCCTCTCAAAGTACATTTGTTTTTGACATGTTCTCAATTTTTCGGTTTCCTAATAGTAGAACCGAATTATTACTTTAAGAATATTAAAGGAGAGTAAAACCTCGTCCTAAATGACAAGTCTCGTTAAAATATTTTGGACTCGTTTTTAAGAAAATATTGTTTAAGCGTTACTAAAAATGCGAATTTGAAGCTCTGTTTCGCAGAACATTCTGTAAGTTTTCGGAAAACTTTAATTAAAGTCATTTAAAGCACTTTAACTCAGAAATGCAATAGTGGTTAAAATTCCTGGAAATATGCATATTAACAGCGTGTAGGAGACATTTCCAAGAAATTACATTTGAGTCATTTTTGAAAAATAAAGTAATACTCCAAAATGAATTTTATGTCGTAATAAACAGGGCAATTATCATTACCTGTTGGAAAAGTTAGAAGAAACAAATTGGAACCGTTTTTGAGAAAATGGCGTTTGAGCTGACTCTTGCGGTTCCTTCGCAGTTTCTAGATGGCGGTCCGCGCTGCGCGATGGCTCATTGACGATCAGAAGAGGCGCCCTCTATTTTCCTTTCTATGGAATATCAATTCTGTGCCTGCGTGCCCGCCCGCGGGCAGCTGAGTTGGAGCAGCCTGGTCTATATATTGAAAATATTCGTCGACCTTAGAAAAACTCGCTCTATTAGATTCTCTAAGAACATTGTATTTCACTCAGATGTTTGTCGAAGAGGAAATGTTGAATGCTTTCAAAAGATCGATTAAAACTCACACTATGAGCAAATCACGACCGGTAACAGGTCATTCTATTAGCTTAATAATAAAATAAATAAATAAATAAAATTATATTAAAATTTAGTGTTGGCATTATAAAACCGGTTAATAACAAACGGTAAAACATCTGCGGCCCACTTTTTTCATTTAGAGCACAAATCATTAAATTTGGTTGACTTGAAATGAAAGAACAAAGTTTCTTCTAAACGAAAACCTTGTTTTAAATAGTAAGATATTTTCAATTTTCTAAGGTTTTAATGAAAATCGGAATTTTAATGAATACTTTTTCTAATTTTCGGAGGTTTTAATGAAATTCAGAACTACGATTATTTCATAATTTTGGATTTTCTTCTATTCGAGAAAAAATAAAAAATAAAGTTGTCATAGCGGTTTCATGTAAAGAAAAGAAAAAATATCTACTGCCTTGTAAACATGTTGCTTCAAAATCACATAGTTTCTCGCATTACTTCTAAAATAGTAATTTCAACGAAAATTAGACCTGTGACATACATCATTCCCTTACGCGTTCTATACGATATCGGAGACAGTTTAATAAAAAAAATGAAACCGTTTTTGAGAAAATTTTGAATACGTTGTTAAGGCTCCATATCACGAACATCCCAAAATCAAAATATCCGTTTAAAAAACCGAGGGCCTCAAATTCCTTTAAATTGATTGAAGAATATCAAATTTAGAGAAAATTGTTTGAAGGGTTTACACGCTAGCTTTGACCACAGGCGACAGATGGACGGACAGTCGCTTTGCTGTCAATCGATTTTTTTTATATTAGGGATCACAAAACATGGATTCTGAATGCACAACGTGTTAGTGGAAGTTATGTACTATATATATATATATATATATATATATATATATATATATAAACAATATGTATCCACGTTTACATTACCAGGGCCGAGAAATAAGGATTTTGTGTCGGAAATTCGCTGTTTTCCGGTGCACAATTACGCAACTTTTTCATCTTACGAAGTGCGAGAAAATGAAAATCAGAGGTGTGTCAGTATCTCAAAACTTATAAAACCCTACAATTACGAAATCATTTATTAAATCCTATAATTAACAATCATTGGGCATAAACCGTATTCGATACCTCAAATCGTTTTGAAGATATAGGCTGTGGCCAATTAATTTGGTCACCGTATATTATTATTTTGTTCTCGTTGGGGATATTCCATCTTCAAGCACATACTTCTTACAAAACCAACGTCAACTGTTCGTTTCAATATTTTACATTCAGATCCTAAAGTTTGTGTGAGGTACCAAGCAGGACATAAGTTTTCCTTTAGACTACATAACAATCCAATTGCGATTGCATAGGTGTCAGATTGTCTAAAGGTGACACTCACGTTGCTTGGTTCGCTTCGCACAGCTGTCAAAAGGAAAAAAAAAAGAATAGAATTCGGCCACACTGCCGACTCGGCTACAGGCACTCAGCAGCTTTCATGTTGAAAAGCAATGCTTCATTGTCACTTGCGTCGAAACTACGGTTATTTCCACTGACAGTGAAGTGATCTGTCGTTATGGCTGCGGGTGGGGCTCCCATAAATCATAAAAGAATTTAAGGTTGGATTTCGAAAACTTGACAGATGACGGATGTAAAGAGAAAGAGCTGGTAGGTATTTCCTATGACGGTTTTACTCGTGTCTAGTCTGACTGTGCTTTATATTTTTATTTCTGTAGATTTTTTGGTTCAGTGATACAGCAGTGATTGCCGGTGAAGCATCTCTGGCGCAAATTGTATTATATTTTCACTGGTCTTTCCTCCTTTTCTTCAGTCGCACCATCTTCCTAGACATGTGCTTTCGTCAAATGACGAAATCGTTTCACGTGAATACATTTAAGCTGCTCATTCCCTTTATGCCTAAATCAGGGCAATTTTAGGTGATAGTCTTGTCTTTTTTGATCAATCCTTTTCACACTTCCTCTACTGTAATTTGTTTTACAGTTGTTAGTTTTCATTTGAACACGATTTTAATGCATGAATATTCCAGTCAATTTTTTTTGTGGATTCAAGTTTAAAAAGTAAAGATCATGTATTGATATTTGAGTTCATACTATTCTCTCTTTCTGTTTCCTCATTCGGAATATTTTCTTGTTTTTTACTTTTTCTATACTATAGTATAGGGAGGAAAGTATTGGAATCACTTAAACAATACGGTCTCAAATTTTCGACTCTACAATCCATATTCAATGTTATTTTCACCTGTAACTTGGCAAACAAGTCAGGATTAGAGTATATTATTTTGATGACGGTGAAGGTTGATGCAAAAAAAGAGGATATTCACGCCATTTTGTACCTGAAAATCGGAATGTCTATTTGTCTGCATGGATGGACGGACGGGTGGACGTTTCGATAGATGGATGGAAGTACGTGTCAAGCATAACTCAGTCAGATTAGAAGCTATTGAGCTTAAACTTGGTACATACATCAGGAGTAGGATCTACGCAGTTGTACATTTACGGGATTTATCAAGATAAATGCATTTTTGGAAACACTTTTCATGAAGTCCCTGCAAAGTTTGAAAATGTTTACGGAAAATCGGTGAAATTTTGTCTTCCACTGTTTCGCTGGGAACGAAGAAAGTACTTTTATAAAAATGGGATAGTTTTGATTTTCTTTTAAACTTTTCAAATTTTGAAAATTTCAAAGTTCAAATTTATTTTCGAGTGTCTTCTAAACCTTCAATATTAAAGCCAGGTGTTTCTTTCTCAATGCAATTTATCCCCAATTTTAGAACTTTAAATGATGTCAAACTTTTTTCGAAGTATGTGTGTTTGTTGAATAATGATAACTAGTAACATTAAGAGGAGGTAACGTTTTTCATTCCCACTAGTTGATAGTAATCTGTGTGTTTATTTATTTATTTATAGTATTTCATTTTTCTCTTTACTTGTTTATAAATTTTCCTCTTCGCCTTTACCCTAAAAAATATCTTTGTGATGTGCGTAATTATAATGCAATTTATCGTCTGACTAAAGCAATAAATGTCTGTTACAAATTGGAAGCCGCGGGAACTATAACGAGCAGCTTTCTAAAATAGGCCCATCGCGTGTTGGAGGCGATTAGCTTTCCGTGGCGACCTGTCGATGCAGAGACAACGCAGCGAGAACCGGAGCGTGCATCCGTGAGCCGGCTGAGAGCGACGGCGTCGCGGCTGACGAGCGTGGGGCGCAGCTGCGAGGTCGCGTGGAGGCGGCGCAGGGCGCTGGGGGAGGGGGGGAGCGCTCCCGAACGGCATCCATGGATTTCTATAACGGGCGACGAGACGCGGACAGACGCAGAGGTGCACTTCGTGGATATTGCACGGCGTGCCAGAGTGGATTAGGAAGGTTGCAGGGTGGGGATGGATCGGATTTTGATGACGTGGGTATCATCATCCAAGGCGTAGTAAATTTTACTGAAAAGATGATCTTTACATTTCATATATACGTTTTTAAAAATAAATTTATTTAATTTCTTGTATTTTATCTTTATTAATCTTATCTTCTTGAAATATAACACAGATACTGACTCTGATTGACGGAATGACTGACAAAACATCGCAAAGCTTAAAACCACAGAAACATGAAAGGAGGAAGACAGATGCATATTACAATTACGCAACTGAAGGATTCTTCATTATACATTTCCTGGAGAGGTCACTTTTTGGAGGAGCGGGTTGAAATTGGTTTTCTTGTAAATCCGCAATGCACTGAGATTCGGAGGAACAGCTTAACAGTTGTGGAAGGATGGTGGCGTGCGTGCGAGGTATGGTTCGGTTGTGGCCGGGATGAAACTTAAGGGATGCGATGCAATGGAGCACGGCGGAGTCGAATGGAAATATCAGGCAGGGCAGAATGGTGAGAGGAGAGGGTCATGAAAAAGGAGGCAAATGTTAATGAAATGTCTTTTCTTCTTTTCACTTTAGAACAATGCCGTTAGTCTAGAAATTCATTTTATGTTATGACAAAAGGAAATAACCCATTTTTATAGGTCATTATTTTGAATTTTTTGTCGATTTCCACTAATAAGTCGTTTTTTAACCATTTCAGTGATTTTTAATGAACTTTTTGCTGATTTAATCGATTTTCATGTCATTTTAATTGAAATTGCTTCAAATCATATTTACGAGTTGCAATAAATGTTCTTCACAGAATTACTCAGTAGCCTATTCTATTTGTTTGCTCAAAAATTGTTTTGACAGCCGTTGTGATTAGGTAATTCTTGGAACATATATCAGCGCCATTGCCGGTTCGGTCAATTTCGGGATAATGAAGGCAGAGATTTTCTGGTGAAGAACAGTCCAAACCAAAAGTTTGCAAGCTGAGTTCACTCGAACGACTGGAAGAAGCCTCGATTTCATCAGTAACGTATCCAACAGCTTGAGTTTCACCGGAACCACTTTTGATAAAACTTTTTACGTCATTTCTCTTTGGTTTTAAGGCATTTTAAAAGAATTTTAAGAGCATTTTATTGATCATTTTTGGCGATGTTTTAGGTGATCAAAATCCGCCCTTAGTCATGATAATGGGGTGAGTCGGTGAATGGGCTATCTCTACGAGAATTCTAACTGCCCGCTGCTCTGATAGATAGTTTTCCTTGGTTTCTCCGATCAATACCAGGTGAATGCCGGGGCAGTACCCTTCCAAAAGTGTCACATCGCGCACGATCTTTCCTTCCCATTCCTATCCTACCCCGTGATAGGATACACACACTTACATGCACAGCCTGCCACACATGCTGGGTGAACCTGTCGGGACCTCTGAGCTTGTGCCGACTGCGGCGGTGCCCCCTCGGCGGGTGGGAGATACCTGGTTGAGGGGAAAACCTCGCTAGCTGATGATAGGTCGGTGCTGGATCTCGCAATCCAGCAGGCAAGATCACCACCATCTCCCGAAGAAGAGGAAGAACAAGAAGAAGAAGAAGAAGAAGAAGAAGAAGAAGAAGAAAACAGATACTACACTTACGGAATTAACAACCTTACCAGTTGAAGCGCCCGGAATCACTAGCAATCAATCAATTGGTGGATGGGCAGGGCGGAGCGAGTGGTAGGGTGGAAGGAGGGGGTCGGGGATACGTGGATTATGGAGAAAATAATATTTCTAACATTTAGTACTGTATATAGAATTATTTTCTTTTCCAATAAGATGTAAATATATTGTTATAAATATATAACGGAGCCACAACTATTTACTGAATATCTTCAGTTGTTTCTTTGATTTTTTGTTTCATTTTTCTTGTTACGTTTTCCTTTTCCTAGATACGTATACCTTCGGGGTGAGAAGTTAAAATTATGAAGTTTATTTCATTTACACTTATTTTGAATGGGTGAACATATTTTGTTGTTCTTAATGTTGAACCTACTAATAGGGATGGACGTGCAAGTGAAATGAATCAATTCAGAAATGTAAAAAGGAAATGTTTTGGCGAATAAATATTACATATGAAGTATTGATTGATGAAAATGAAAAAAACAGATCATGAGAAGAAACGTGGGAAAGTTATGTGAACGTCACGTTGTTTCACTTTGTTTTGGCATCAGAAAATTTGAATAAAATGTTGAGGGAAAAGGTTGGCAATAAATGTGGTACATAATGTGAAATGGGGCAATAAGAAGCTTCATTTCATGAAATAAGAGGGGAATGATATTTTATTTTGTAATGTAATGTCAGGAATATGGTAAGAAATATTAAGGACGATTCAACTAAGACAATTGCAGCTGTAACAAATTTCCCAAAGAATGTTGAAAAGATTAGCGTCTAGTTATGAGTTGTGGTAAAAACGTACAGCTTCTCTGTCGATAAATGATGCCATAGGAGATAAATTGCATCAATAAAAGATCATTATATAGTAGTGTTGATAATTTACCAATCTGTAGCGCAAAACGTTCAGAACGAAGTGCTATGCATACTATATCCAACAGAACTGTTGTTTGCACACCATACGGTAAAAGTAACAGAAGCCTTCCTGTAATGCAGTCATGTCGGCGAGCCACTAAAGTAAAACATGTGAGAGAAAAAGTACGCCTTCTCGGTAAACAATGAGTGAAAGGGAAAGTTTATGCAATAACTGCAGGATCGTTTGAAATTGAATTTAAACGAAAATTGATATAAAATATTATTTATGAAAAGGCTAAGCGTATTCCAAACACATTTTAAATTTCAGGAGCCACCGAATGGTTAATAAACATGAGTCTGCATACACCTCTTCTTATTAATTTCTTACGCGTAGGTTGAGTACGTTGCCTGCGGAAACAACACACACTACGCAACTGTAAGGCAAATTGCCTATCCGCCAGGAGACCATTATCCGATTGATTTGATTTGATTTTTTCGTGTTTCCGGGCACGTCAACTGCTTTGGTCATTAGTCCCGTTAGTGTAGTGCTTGTTTTTCTTGGGAGATGGCGGTGATCTTCCCCCGCTGGATAGCGAGATCCGGCGCCGACCTACCGTCGGCTAGTGGGATTTCCCCCGTAGCCAGGACTCTCCCACCATCGGGGCACCGCCCCAGCCGGGACAAGCTCTAATCTCCCGACCGGCCTCCTGGAATATGTGGTAGTGTAGTGTATGTTAGTGTAAGTGTGTGTGTGTGTAAGGGGAGAAGATAGGACAAGGAAGAGGAAGGACAGTTCGTGCGCGGTCTGTGGCCCGTTTGGTAGGGTACTGCTCCAGCATTCGCCTGGTGTTGATCGGAGAAATCACGGAAAACTACCGATCAGAGCAGGCGGCCGCTAGAATTCTCCTCCAGACAGCGACTGAATTCGACCTAACTGAAAAGCTAGTGTCGAAAATCCTGCCGCCATCAGGACTCGAACCTAGGACCTCCCCGGTCAGAGGCGCTGCAGTGACATCAGTTGATGCACTGAGCTACCGCTTCCGGTACCATTATCCGAACTTAGGGTACTGAATAGCTGATGCTGCCATTTGTAGAACCCAAAACAAAGATGCTACGTAATTATACAGATGCGATGAACAAGCTTGTCAAATTTTGAAGTCGTCCCGAACCTCCTCTCCCGCTCAAAAAATGTTTAGGCTTCACATCGATCTCGATTTTATAAAATAAATATTGGAAAACATTCCTTTTGCTGATTAGATTTACAAAAGTAATCTGGATTAAACTGGAAACTTACTTAAAAAATGCTGTTTTATTTTAGAGATTTGGTGTAAATTTAGGAAGAGATAACTAGTAATAAAAGTTTCAAAGAAATTACAAAATTGCAGAAATAGTTATTAAGCACTGCTACAGTTTCATCTCTGTATATATTATGCAAAAGTATCGTTACCGATGTGCAATATTTTAAAACAGCTTAAAATGTTAATTAAGTAGCACATTAAAATTGTTTTTATGTACCTTTCCGCTCGAAGGGTTGACATGCTTTTGAATTTTTGTCCATACAAACATTTCCTGTGTGCACACATTTTTGTGAAGTTAGTTCAACTCAATCTGAATGAGCCTATTTCCATCAAGTTTTCCAAGAACAGAATCACAAAATCACAATAAAAGTATACCCTGCGTTCGGCAAGCCCGTACCAATATTATTGTGTAAATATTGCAATGATTCTCCATACAGGAAAAACGATAGCGAGATGAGAATGAGGAGAAAATAATATTTTCCATTTGTAGAGTGTATTACATTGCCCTTCACTTCTCTATCACGTGGATACATATTTGAGAGCATACAAGCAGCGATGTCAAACGTCACGAAGGTAGCACAGAGCACTCACCCTTCGTCTATGCTAGGTAGAATGTGGCGCGACTAAATGGAATAGGAATTGTAAGTCAGGGTGGAAGTGCCGTGAGCGACAACAAGGGATGGGGAAGAGTGTGGTAGGAGTTTCGGAGTAGAGGGAGGACTAATTGGAGCGCGGGTGGCGGGAGCGGGGTGTGTCTGGAATGGGGGGTTGACAGGAATGGAGCGTTGGGAGTAGCTGGAGCGGGTTTGGCGGAAGTGGAACGGCGGAGAAGTCAACAGCGGCAGCGGAGGTAGCTGGAGTGAGGTTTGTTAGGAAGGGGGGGTTGTCTGAAACGGGGGGGTTGGCGGGAGCGGGCTGGATCGGAGGGTTGGCAGGAACGGGGCATGGCAGAAGCGGAGGAAGCTGGAGCAGAGGTGGTGGGAGCGTGGTCCGTCGGGACGCGGGCTTGAGCGGACGTGTGCCCGGAGCGGGGCAATATCGGCGGGAGATATACCAAAGACAGGAGAGAGGCGAGGGTTGATACGATGATCTATGCTGGGTGTGGAGGGAAGGTCGAAGGTTAGGGGAACACAAGGGTGGCAGCGGAGGCGAGAGCATCTGCAACGGCGTCTGAAGCGCAGCGTGGGGGTATCATTTCCACCGGAGTTAGCGCTAAGCGACCGCGGATGCGACGGCGGCGGCGAAGGCGGCCGTTGCGGCGGCAGCTGGCGCAGATGGTCGGGTGGGTGGGGGTAGAGGGGCGTGGCGGGGCGGGGCGGCACGGGCTCTGAGGAGCTAAGGGCATCGCCGATGCGCGCCGCCTCGCGGTCTCCCGCCTCGCTGGCGCCTCCTCTAGGCGCATATTGACGCTAACGCTCCTTGGCGTCCGTGGGTGCGAGCGCGGGCACAGCTGTACAGGGATGCGTCGCTTCACAGTTACTCGCTTCAGGAGATGGGCAATTCAGCCAAGCGAACTTCAGTGCATCGTTTCGTCGGTCGTTTGCTGCGCCGGTTGTTGATTCCCAACATCCTCCCACATTGCCCTTAGAGATGTTTATGATATTATTCGATATGTTCACGAAGGCCTAGTTATGTACTGTTTTCAATCTATTTCAGAATATGTGTGATCTCTTTGGAGTGTAAAATAGAGGAAAATACAAAGTTAACTTTACAGGTAACCTGCAGAAATATTCAAAAAATTTCATAAACGCGGAGGAAAGTTCATACAACACTTGATATTACATTGCGACCGTTTTATACAGATGCCTATCGTCGAACGAGGCCACGGATAGCCATCTAAAGCCAGCAGCGCCCAAAAACCAATCTCAACCAAACTATCTCCGAAATTATAGGCTACTTTTGGGCCATAGGAAAAAAATTATTACTGCATTTATATTCCTTCATTGTACAAAAAAGACACAATTAACATATGTTCTTATGGGCAAATAAACACAAAAATCAAAAAATCACAGAAAAAATAGGAAACCCTAGCGAACATTTAAGGAATTTTGGAATAAAAATGTTAAATTAATTTTTTTCCTTGAGATCAAAATTAGTTTAAAATTATGGGTTGGGTTTCAAGTTTTTCTGTTTTGTTATTTTTATTTTTGTGTTTATTCGCTACAGGAAAGTTCAAATTGTACTCAGATTATAGTAGTCGCTGATACTGTACACTTCGGCTCTGACACATTCTTGACATTTAAATAGGTTCTGGTTCACGCAGTAGAGGTTGTCCTGTGGTATTGTAGAGATCTGTTCCTGTATATTGCGCCGTAATTCTTCTTCCGTTTGGGGGATTTGTAGCATATACACGATCTATTAAGAATCCGCAAAGAACGAAATCGCAAGGAGTCAGGTCAGGAGAGCGTGCATGCCAATAACCACGTGTGATAATTCGTACTCAATGAACGGCACGTAAACTTGTCAGATCAGGAGAGCGTGCACGCCACTAACCACGTGTGATAATTCGGACTCAATAAACGGCATGTAAACTTGTCAGGTCAGGAGAACGTGCATGCCACTAACCACGTGTGATAATTCGGACTCAATAAACGGCATGTAAACTTGTCTGGTCAGGAGAGCGTGCAGCCACTAACCACGTGTGATAATTCGGACTCAATAAACAGCAGGTAAACTTGTCTGGTGAGGAGAGCGTGCATGCCACTAACCACGTGTGATAATTCGGATTCAATAAACGGCATGTAAACTTGTCTGGTCAGGAGAGCGTGCACGCCACTAACCATGTGTGATAATTCGGACTCAATAAACGGCATGTAAACTTGTCAGATCAAGAGAGCGTGATGCCACCAACCACGTGTGATAATTCGGCTCAAACTTTCGTCAGGAGAGCGTAGCACTAACCCGTGTGATAATTCGACTCAATAAACGGCATGTAAACTTGTCTGGTCAGGAGGCGTCATGCCACTAACCATGTGATAATTCGGACTCAATAAACGACATGTAAACTTGTCTGGTCAGGAGAGCGTGCATGCCACTAACCACGTGTGATAATTCGGACTCAATAAACGCATGTAAACTTGTCAGATCAGGAGAGCGTGCACGCCACTAACCACTGTGATCCACTAACCACGTGTGATAATTCGGACTCAATAAACGGCATGTAAACTTGTCAGATCAAGAGAGCGTGCACGCCACTAACCACGTGTGATAATTCGGACTCAATAAACGGCATGTAAACTCGTAAGGAAACTGAAACTGGGTGTGCGGTTGCCTGTTTTTTCAGTAAATGTACTTTTAGGCAAAATTAAAATTTAACCCATTTTTCTTGAAATGTATTTTCTTTTTCTTCTAGTCTTGATTAAACATATTTTTTAAAATCATTTTTACTTTTACTCATCTCAGTCAATCGGTACAGAACCTAAATTTTTGTCCAGTACATATTTTTGTAAAACCTGTAGTTTTGTTCGAGTTCTTTGAAGAAAAGGTAAGGAAAACTTTGTGACTTCAAATAATTAAATATTAGGTCTCTTTCGCATGCTTATTACGAATATTCCGTAACAATAGAACATTTATTTTGGTCCGCTTTTAGTCTTATGAATTACAAATGCGCCTTTAATTTAAATACAGGGTCAGTGAAATATAATATTTTTCCTGTCAATCTTTTTATTGACTTTTAACTGCCTATTTTTAATTTTTAGTGTTTCTTCAGGCTTCTTATCAATAACGCATGTTTTTGGGTCTTAACATTCGTTGTCTAATAATGACCTATATGTGAAATACTTACAAAATTAGGATGAATCAGTAAGAGTTCATCCATCTTGTTTTATGCTTGAACGTTTCAATTCAATTCTTATAACTCATAAAACTTTCAAACAACATCATGTAGATTCTTTCAAATTCTTTACTAATATGTACTTCGTTATTTATTGACTTTCAAGATCTAATTTATTGTTATTCATTTAGCATTTCATTATATTATTTAGAAATCGTTATTTTACAACAAAGTCAGTCTTTCATCATCATCAACGTTGCTATCGTAATAAACATGTAAGGAACATTTGTTTATTGTATAGGAAACGTTACAATACCAAGCACTATATTTTCCTTCCCAAGGTTCGGTCAGGTGGTACTTGTTTTTCTTTTATCTTGTATTTCATTAATGTTTAGTGATTATCATTGTAAAGAGTTTATTTAGTTTTTTATTGTTATTCTTTTTTTTATATCTAAAAACTTTGTGTTAAATTACTTAACAATCTCTCGTTTATTTGTCTTTAAGTATTTAAAAAATGTATTTTGTTTTGTTATAAGACTCTCAAATTCTTTCCAATAAATCAGTTTATTGCTACTTTTCATCCAATTAACAATTGGTTATTCTTTCAATGATAATCAATCGATGCACGTTTTGCGCTAACTGCGCGTGGTGGCTTCAAATGCCGAGGCGGCCGAGCGCTCATCGCCGGTCGAGCGTTCGGCCACGCTCGGCTGTTCCGCTCAAAACCGATAGTTGAAAGGCGCCGGTCGAAATATCGGTTAAACAGAGCTCTCCTTTTCACACAGTCAGGCCACCCCTTCCGCCAAGTGACAGCGCGGTGCGTAGCCGACACTCGAGCAGTTTTCCTCCGAATGCAGAGCTTTGCCTGTCTGCCTATTTGGGACTGTCTCTGTATCTGTGTCTGTCTGTCTCTGTCTATCTGTACTAGCACAACTCCTGAGAAGATCAAGGACTACCAGCGGCGTCCCGGCCTTGCAGCCATATTTAAGGGATACATGTGGTTGGCACATTGACCTCCTTACGCCGTGTTCTAGTCTTCTCAACCTGAAAAGTGAGCTTTCTCAAGCAAAGTCTCTTGCTTTCTCAAGCAAGTCTCACAGCAACAGATGCAGAAACATTGCAAGGAAAGCGCGTCTATAATCTGCCCCGACCGGGAATCGAACCCGGATAGGGTCATGAAAAGCAAGCGCGCTGACCAGTGAGCTATCCGTGGACCGAATAGACAATTTTACTATTTAGAAAATGAAGAATGATCACTGGATGAATATCACACATCGCGATTGATCGGAAATTCGGAATTGTAACTCATTTTTACAGAAAACGTTTGATTTTTCGAGACACTTTATTTGACATTAAGCACATGTATTCATAAATGTAATAATGTTAAGAAATTGTCTCTAATTTAAATATTATCGACGTGACATTCAAGTCAAAACAATTTAATTTTTGTAATTTTTTAAGAAAACAAAAGGTTAGAGTAATGTAACGTTTATGTTATAGGATAGGGGATAGGGTTGGTTGGGCACTAACCCTGCCCAAACTTTAAAGAAAACAATTAGGAGCCATTTTTGAGAAAATCTTGTTTTTGTAATTTTTTTATATTGCAAAAATTGCAGGCTCTATTGCACAAAAATTATTTACGTTTTCAAAAAAGTGTACATGACCTTAAAGAAAGAACTGTTTATGGGTCACAAGTTTCATTTTAAGGAAGAATTTGTGTCTTCAATTTTATAATTATAGGATGATGCCGAAAAAATTCAAATTTTGCAATTTTCGAAAAATTAGAGTTAACAGTGAAAATCGAACCTACACCACCTTCATAAGTGGATTTTACTCTATTCTTACAAGAAATGTGAAAGAAAACATTTTGAGCCGTTTTTGGAAAAATGTTGAAAATGTCCGGGGGGCTTCATATAAAGTACCCCCAAATTTTAAAGAACGTTTTCCAAAATGTCAAAGCTTCAACTAGAGTCAGATAAACTGGGGATTCTTCAATTTGGAAAAGATCGTACGTGTAGTTTAGGCGCTAGCAGTGTTCACGGACGGACAGACGGACGGACGTTTTGCTTTCAATTAGTTATTCGGCATGAAGAACGCACAAAACAAGGATTCTGGCTGCATCACGTGTTAGAGGATTTTTTCTCTGAATTTAGCCATTGGTGTTATGCACATTTTCGTCACCAGAGCTCGGCAATGAATTTTTTCCGCCGAAAAACCGCAGTTTTTTGCGCAGCATTACATAATTTTCTCTATACTACATACATTACTACGTATACGAGAAAGTAAAAAGCACGGTTACGAACAAAGTTTCCATTCATTCCCTTTCCGTTCATCGGCTGCCTTCAAGTAACCATCCTATCAGCTTGCTCTTCAACCTTGGAAAAATCGTCGAGAAAATTATCCTCTTCAGGCGGGAGGTCGAGCCGAAAGGACAGATAGACGTTTTTAAAAAATGTCCGTTTTTCAAAGAAGTTTTTAGAGACTCCCGAAAGGTGCATACCCGTCAAATTCCTATTATTAGTTTTTTTAGCATCACACAATTTCTCTTTCTTTTCTCTTTCCGAGAAAAGAAAATCATACAAACACTAGATACCATTTCTTGGAATAAGTGTACTTTTGAGCCATCTTTAGTTGCAACTTATTTATTTCAACTGTTTTTAACGGGCGGTAAAGAGTTATATCCTTAAGAAACACTGATCGTTAAGAATGTCTTTTTCTTCCTTTATGTATTAAATCTAAGCACACACGTTTTTTTCGCATTTCCTCAATTTTCCGGTTCGCAAATATTTTAATTGATACCATTCCTTTCAGAAGGTTATAGAAGAGTACAGCCTCATAAATATTGAAACTACCCTGAGATAATTTCATAGTTTCTTTTT
This sequence comes from Teleogryllus oceanicus, assembly GCA_964035755.1. Taxonomy (NCBI): domain Eukaryota; kingdom Metazoa; phylum Arthropoda; class Insecta; order Orthoptera; family Gryllidae; genus Teleogryllus; species Teleogryllus oceanicus. Next base: position 75,914,688 of record CAXIVR010000004.1, read on the forward strand.
AATTTCAAGAGCGTTTCTGAAAATGAGAAATTTTTAGTTGATTTACACTCGAAAAATTTTGAGATTAAGAGAAACTTCACCGTAGATATATGAAGCATTTGTGTCAACAAATGCATTAAATTGTGAAGTATACCTGTAATAACCTGCATGATAAGATGTGCGGAATATTAATATGAGTAATTTAAAAAACGAAAAACGTTAATAAAAATGGCACGTATGACATGCGACTTACTGCAATTAGATTGTCTGTGCTACGTTTACAAAAAAGTAAAATTATATCATATTTTCGAGTTCAAAAATCTTCGACACTCTTCAATATGTGACAAAATAATATAAAGAGCATAGTTAGTGGTTTGCTCCACATTCACCTACTACAAGTAGTTTAATTTTATGTAATTTGCAACAGAATTTCACTATGCGAGTTTTGCTAATCCCATTGTGACTTTACACTAAATCTTATTCCTGAAAACCCCCCAAAATTTTCTGTTTCTGGGTAAAATATAGAATGAATATCTATATTTTACAGATATTCACTTTGTCGTAAACCCTGAAAGTCAACTTGTAAAGAGAAGTTTGGGGTATATGGTGGATCAGATCTTTAGATATTTGGTTCTTAAAATTCATTGTGATTGACAAATTACTCCTTCCAGAATGACCTCCTGGAATACTAGTTTTCTGAGGTATAAGGTTTTAGCAAGTTTTCTGAGACTTCAGAAGGCTGTTTGTTTGATGGCGTCTTTTATTTCATCTTCAGGGACGAGAAAAGTAAGAAAACTTCCAAAGAAAACAAAAGCAGTAAGTAGAAAAGAGGATAAACAATCTATCAGAGGGTTTCGAATGGTCATTGTAGCTGAAAATGTTACGTCCGTTGGTGAGCAATTTGTTGATTACGTAGTAAAATGGTGTAAAATAATGTTAAGTTCTAAAGGGTATAATAAGGTTGATAATTATAATGAATTTAATTTATTATTGTAATATAATTTATAAAATAATTTGTTATCAACTTACTCAAGGATATTGATCTACAATGATAGCGAACATATTATAAACTCCACAGAAAAAATCGAAGGCGAAAAAGAAGTGGGTCTACTGAAGAATCAAACGAACTTCTGAAATTGTTACAATCGGTAAATTTATTAAACCAAAAGAATTTCGGTATTTCCCTATAATCAAAGCAAAATAAATATTTCATCCCGTATAAAGGAAAAAAGGTTAAAAAATATAACCAAATTATTAATTTAAGTTAATAAATTCATTGTGCGTAAGAAAAAATATAATTTTATTGTAAATGGTTCGTAATATTTAGTTCAGTTAAAGATAGTTTTAGTTTAGTAATATTTACTGTATTTGGTTTGGTAAAATTGTTACCACAGTAAATGTCCCGTATTGATTAGTATTTGAAGTGAAATGTTTAAAAAACACATTGATAATTGCAACATTAAGAAATGAGAGGTGATGTATTTTATTTTTAGATTAAGTTGGTGATTGATTTCATTATGTGTTATAAAATTAATTAAAAAGTAAATATAGCACTCGCATACTCGTTAAAATGTCTGTCTGTTAGAGCACAAGTGCAAATCATTTACATGTAGAATCATTCTCAAGAGATATTATAGCACTAATGTCATGTTTGGTCGGGTGGAATCAGTTGTACATGGCAGATGTGTTACAAATGCATCCAAAAAACCCATTCTAATTCCAAATTCCACGTCTCTGCAAAAAACTGCTAATGTTGTTCCGCCAGCTCGGAGCAAGGATTCGTCGTCATTCTGGACGTACTTTTCTGTCCGTTTTTAAGGACTGACTAAAAGTAGGAAACAAACTCAGTGTAATAAGACGACATGTAACTAGTGTTGCTAAAACAGCACAATATCTATCTCATTATTTGTTTGGCTATGCAATATTATAATAGTACATGAACTTTCAAAAGTGTTTCCTACCAGAATTTTTTTCCGCGCCGAGATTCGAGCTCAGGTCTTCAAGTCAACAGGCCAAGTACGTTACCGTTACAACACCACACTCACACCTGTACTGAGTTTTTCTGACACTTAAAAAGTTAGTAGATTTTTGTATAATTTGTAACTTCTACAATTTTGAAAACTCAGAGTTTAACGAAAATGATAATGGTCCATTTTTTAAAAACGTCCTTTTCTCTGTTGGAACATGAAATTTTGTTATAATTTCAGACTTCTTTAAAAATTGTTTTAAAACCTTGCATTTACTTCTATCAGAAATCACGAAACAAATACTCGTTTTATTCTTTCTCTCCCATAGCTTACGCATTATTAATCGCGCGCTTAAAAACGGCGAATTTTCGACGGAAACCAAATTCTTACTGAAACTTGCTGACTGCTGGATTCTTACTGGATCAAATTGCTGGACTTTGGTCACACAAAACTGGATAAAACTTGTTTTTGTATGTAGTAAATTACTTCCTCTAACACGTCTAAATATAATGTACGTGTAATAGCTTCTTGATACCGAAAAATCGATTGTCTGCAAAAGTATGTCTATGTGATCAAATTTTGCCACTGAGGCGTATGTAGGATATTCACGGAAATTGATGTTTTTCAATCGATCTGGCTGATGGTTGTCAATCGATCAAGCTGATGAATGATGATCCCCTGAATTTGAAACGGATATTTTTATATTTGGGAGTACTTAACATGAAGCTCTAACGTTTTCAAAATATTCTTAAATATTACCCATTTTTTTCAATTTGTTCCCCTGATTTAACAAACGACGCATAAAGAAATGGCGAGAATTCGATTGACGGAAATACTTCTGTCGCCTTGTTCATCCATATTTCCGTCCATGGTCAACATTAGCGCCTAAAACGTTCAGACGATATTCTCCATAATTTATATTCGGCGATAAATCTAAACGATCAGGAGGCCTTGAGGGTTTGAAACGAATATTTTGTTTTTTGGGGGTACTTTACACCAATGCTCAACATTTTCAAAATTTTCACAAAAATAACTCAAAATTTTTCATAAACGTTATCCTCGGAAATCGCTTAAAAAAGTATCATTTTCGTTAATCTCTGAATTTCCGAAAATTTAGGAAAGTTCAAAATTTTGTCTGCTTCCTAGAACTTCAAAATTGAAGAGAGCGATTTTTTACAAAATATAAAAACGTGAGAAAATATAAGTTTACAGATTTATTATTTTGCCATTAAATTGAAATATTTTCTCTGACGGTGCCAAACAACGTTCAGTTTCACGAGCAGTTTTGGGGGATAGACTAGGCTGTCTGTTTTCCAACTAGTAGTAATTATTATGATACCTATTTCGAACTGTATGCTGTCTCGAAATTTTGAGCTTCGATTCAAAAAAATAAATACAGTATCTTTATAACCTGGAATAAATGTATGAAAATGTTAAAAATTCACATACATTTGCTTATTCTGTTTCAAAATGGGAAATGTCTGGTTAATAAATATTCTAAAGCCCTTCTGCGGGAACTCAAATACAACTTGTTCCCTGAATTCTGTTAATTGGACACAATAGTTGACAAAATAGTTCTCTCAACTACTTTCCGAGCACAACTTGTCGCGTAAACTACCGCACTGCAACAGAAGGGAGAACAGATGCCGACCGTCCGGTGGCGGCAGAAATGCTCAGTCACTCGACAGCACTCCGCAGATTGTTCGCCCTCCCCACCCCCATCCCTATCCCCATCCCCGCCTGCATGCTTGCTCGATCGCTCGCAGCAATCAGGCGACCTTTGTTCGGAGCGGCGCCGGAAGCGAAGCGTTTGTCTCTAGCCAAAAACGCGGGTGGGGACAAGAAAGCGCCGACCTCGCCCTACCCGTCCTCGACGCTCGCTCCCCCCGGACGCTTTATCCGACTGGCCATCCCGCCCTCATTACTCGTCTTTTTTGGCTGCGCTCGGCTAATTCGCACGCTCCTCAGCCTTTCTTAGAGGTACCCCAGGAAGAGGTCATGGTCCTCGGTGAACTTTTGGTTCGCCATTGTTCATGCTTCAGTGCGAGGACAGGGCCAGGTTTGCGTTTTCTTGGTGTATTTGTCCCCGCCTTCAAGATCGGGAGCGCCTGTATCTGAACTCTGGGTCAACACAGAATAACAGAAGACATTCACTTTTACTCAAGTCATTAAGATAGTTTAAGATAGTGCCTCTTCATTTATAATTGTTGTCATCTATTTACAAAATAAGTTATAATACTTTCCGAAATAACCCATGAATTCTGGCGATAAAAATGTCAATTTTAATGAATTAAAAATAAAAATAAATAGTACTTATTTGACATAATTTCCAAGACGATATTGCTGACCTTCAAATAATGGTAAGCAAATGAAGTTGAGGAAAAATTAAATTCTCTTGAACAAAAGACGGTTTTTGCATTGCAACAGTATTCCGGAAAAGCGACAATAGATTTCGAGATAATGCACAATTCTGATCATTGGTGGTGGGGGTGGGGTGAGAGGAGATCAATAGAGAGGGGGTACGTGAAAGAATGTATCTTCCAAACATACATTGAAAGACCAAGAAGCCTCCCGTCTCGATCAGGTTTTTGTCCAGTTTCTCTGATCCATTTAACAAATGCTGAAATAACCCTCTTCTTTTACTTCTGTGTATAACTGTAGCTTCACTCTACGCACGTTTAGTTAAGATTTTTTTTGTAAGCTGTGGTAGACGTAGAGCCGGGCGTACGGGTTACTACTTTATCATCTTTCTCATACTTTCTCTACTTTCTCACAACTCAATTCTGAAGTTCGTTTACGAATCCAAACAATTTTCTGTAACCTCGGGGCGAAAATGTCTATTTTCAAATATTTTTCAACTTGCTTTGTTGAATGTATTGTAAGACACTTCGGAGTGTTTTTAGAAATATTTTTTCTGACAAAAACAACAGAATTCAATTTTTACCAAGCGAAGAAAAAAATTTGGAATGTTTGCTCCTGTTCATTTACAAGATGTTGTGTCGATGGATCGATGAACTCATGAATAGCACAAAACTAATATTTCGTGTATTGTCTTTAGAGAAGATACTCGTGATGTAGTAATAGACTTTCTTTAGTTTGAATCTCCATTTCATTCCTAATTTATTACCCTTACGGGCTTTGAACCTATGTAAAACCTGATCTTCTCCTTTAAGATGCCAGACAGATACTTCTAATTCTCGCGCTTGAGAATGAAAAAATTATTATCTCTCTTTTAATTGCATCTCGGTAATCCCTTTCTGATTTTAAGTATCCCAGCTGCTTAGAAATTAATTCAATAAACATTTTTATTAGTGTAATATCTTTGTAAAGCACTAACCATATCCTATTTATAAACATACATTATGTAAGAACAGTTGATGTAATTGAATTAAAAATTTCATGTTTCATTTTTAAACATTTATTTATCAACGATCTAGAATTATTCATCTCCATTATATTGAATTGTTTTTTTTTTTCATTACGTTCCAAATGTATGTGTGTTCCGTATGAAATTTATATGGTAACTTAAAAGAGTTTGTGCCCTCCGTTATAACTTGCCTTTAATTAACTTATTTTATCACAAAATTGTTTTATTATTATTATTAATATTATTGTAAATTTAAAAATCTAACATTCATTATCTAACTTTTTATTTTAAGTGCAATGTTTATGTATCTGTTTATCATTTCTGACGTAGCCTCAATGTGCGTCGAAACTTTGTCAATGAAGATATGTGATTGTTAACCTTGTAATAAAATAATTTGGAGTATAAAATATGCAGGTGTAACTAAAATAAAATAATAACTTAATTTCAATAGTTTTGATGGATTTATTAATAACTAAAATGTTATTCAAATACAACTTACAATGTTAACGTTTAGTTTATGTACCAGCAGCAGCTGAAGCAAAAACTGTCATCTAAGACTAATTTGATGATAATATCATCTTTAAATTAATTTATCAGCAGGAGAGATTGGTAGGCATTTCGAAGGGAATTTGTAATCATTATTCTACTTCTCTGACATTTCTACACCGGAAATAGTCTAGATCAAGCTTTCTCATCCTCGTACTTTCCATCTCCATCACCTCTTGGTGCAACCTTTCATCTTCATTTTCCTCCGGAACGGCCCCTCGTAGCACTTTGTCTTTGCTTAGGGTTCATTCCGCGATTATGAATGTAGTGCCAGGCGTGGCAGCGGCATCGGCTTCCCATTTACCAGGAATAAAGGAGCCCGCAGGAGGCTCTTGGCGCTTCCAGTTGGGAAGAAGGGGGTGGGATGGAAGGGGGTGGGTAGCGAAGGGCGTGTACTTCATCGGCAAGCCAACGTTCCGAGCGAGTCTCTCCATCATCGATATCTGATACGTTGCTCTCTCGTCGAAAAGGCGCGTCCGGGAGCGGTGGATCAGTGCATCAACTGATGTCACTGCAGTGGCTCTGACCGGGAGGTCCTAGGGTTGAGTCCCGACTGTGGCAGGATTTTTGACATTAGCTTTTCACCTAGGTCGAATTCAGTCGCTGTCTGGAGAAAAATTGTAGCCGCCGGTTGCTCTGATTGGTAGTTTTCCGTGGTTTCTTCAATCAACAACAAACGAATGTGCCGGTGCAGTATCCTACCAAACGGGCTGCGGACCGTGCTCGATCTTTCCTTCCTCTTCCTTGTCATATCCTCACCCCTTACACACACACACATGCCGGGAGACCGGTTGGATACTTAGAACAACTGGTGATCCGCTGGTGAGAGATACCTGGTCGGGGAAAATTCCGCTAGTCGACAGTTGGTCGGCGCCGGATCTCGCCATCCTGTGAGGGAAGATCACCGCCACCTCCAGTTCATAAACATGCACTACGCTAACGGTTTGGCGCGCCCGGAATCACTAACAATCAATCAATGAATCGAAAAGTCGCTTGTAGGGTACCCTCGCCTCTCTTGCGGATACGCAAAGTGTCTAGAAAAGGTGTAGCACGCATCAAGATTTGAGGAGTCTCGGACAACAAAAATAGTACCAGTATAGGATTTGACAGAAGGAAAGAGAACTTATCTTCTTTATCTTACGAACTTCGTACTTCTCGAGTTATCAGGCCCTTGCAATACATTCCAAACTAGTATAATGCAGATGTATAGCTGAGGAGATACAGAATAGTGGTAGAGAAAATAAGATAACGCACTATGTACAGCGAAAATTCTAGAAAGTTCGTAAATATTTGAATGGAAAGAACCCTCGACGTTTTACAGTATAACTAACAACTACTCGAAAATAGCAGAGGTTTGAAATGTGATCTTATTTAGTATGCAGCTTGCATCAGCGATATAAAGCAGAGAAGTAGAGCATCGAGTACACACACACACACCTTTGGGGAACAACTCGGGGCAGTTCTCAACGTTCCTTGACGCGGAAACGAATATATACTGGATAATAAATTTTCCATGCTCCATTTTATTAGCAATGTTGGCAGGTTCTTTTGCACTTGTTGAATACGTATTTGTAGATGCAAAGCTTGTTCGCGTTTTAATGGAAGGTAGTATGAGTACTGAGAATGGCATTAACTGCACTTTCTGCACCTTCTGCTGTATCACCGTGTTATGGTAAACAAATCCATCAATGCATGTCACATAGATCAGTCTGTCTCTTGGTGAAACTAGGATTTCGAGTTTCAATACAGTGAAAGATAGACGTACTTCCCTATATAAAATACAAAGGAGATAATTAGCTAAGAAACAACATCAAAGGTTTTTTATCCTATTCTTTACAATCATTCACTAGTTCATTTGCACCCGTAAGGGCTAAGCACAGATGTCGGAAATTTCACCCTGTAAGTTATTATTGTATAATTTTGAACATAAAACTCGTGAAAATGCTCGCCAAATCGGAATATTTCCTTATGTTAGTGTTGTTACTCAACATACACTCATACTTTTTTGAAGTGCATGACACGATTTAAAGTTCTATAATTGAAGGATAAATTCTGTTATTCCGTTGAGAAATACTCTCACTTCAATATTACAAGTGCGAAGCAGGTTCTAAAAGAATTTGAAATTTAACAATTTTCTATTTTTTCAAAAGAGATTTTAATAAAAATCAAATCTGTACCATATTTTTTAATGCAGTTTCCTCTATTCGAGCTAAGAATTTAAAAAAATAGCAGTCATTTTTTAAATTAAAATTTATCACAAGAGTTTCATGTAAGGGAACCCTACAAATTAATACATCAGAATCTCAAAGATTCGCGGAACGGCACAATTAGACCTTACTTCCAACGTGCTTCCCAAGTAGGAGCTCGAAAGCTTCCAATTTGACAGAATTATACGTGTCACATACATCGTTAGTTCGTCCGTCCGTTCGTCCGTTCGTTCGTTCATCCGTCCGTTCGTTCGTTCATCCACCCGTTCGTTCGTCCATTCATTCATTCATTCATTCATTCATCCGTCCCTCCATCACGGCTTTCGGGTACAAAATGCGCATATCTCCTCGCCACCTTTACCGATCTTAATTACCATTGCAGCAGCACTAATAGCCCTAATATCGACGCGTGTGAGAATTACAGCTCAAAAGAATCTCAAAGATGGATTTTACAACCAAAAATACGAGATCGTATTGTTGAGATGATTCCGATACTTTTCCTCCCTATACTACAGTATTGGAAGAAAAAGTAAAATATCCTACGAGTGAAATAGTACAGTTCAAGTTCTAATTTCTCGTTACATTATAGAAACAATCAGGATCCGATAGAAATTTTTTTACTTTGTAAATAGTTTTCAATGTGAAAATGATTCGAAATATGCGGATGTTAATTATTTTTGCAAGTAGTTTTATGCAACTTATTTGCAGAACAATAATTTACAATCATTATAAGTAACGATATTTCTATATGTATATCACAAATATTTATTTGCTTACTACACATTAAGAGTGCATCATTCTTTGGTGGTTGTAACCTAACATAATAGCCTGACCACAATTGAACTGATTACTTGAAAAACATCGAAGTAGTAAGTGGTAAGAAAAACATCAAAGTAGCATTGATGTCGCGTTATTCAGAGGATTTTGCACCGTCCGTACAAAAAAGTTAAAGGAAAAATTTTCGAGAAAATGGCGTAAGATAGTTTCCCGAAATACGAATATTGAATTTCAAGAAAATTTTGATTTTTCCAGATATTTGATAAGACATAATTTCAAGCACTAGTACTCACCAATGTAATAAAAAATGTACACAAATAGCCAGTAATGTAAATTTGAAGATGTGAGAGATATAAAAAATAAATTTCTGTATTTACTTAAAAAAGAGGGAAAAAGAAAAATGGCATTTATTTGAATTTTTACACAATATTACTACAGAAGGTTTAAAGCAAAAGTTGCAGCCGTTTTTGAGTAAATATTGTTTTTAATATTTTTTTAAAATATTGCTCATATTTCACTGACTATTACAGGAGTGCTTCTAATATTTTCAAAAATGTACCTATCACTAATGAAGGAACTGACTGTGGATAGCAAATTTAATTTGAGAAAAAATCGCTATCTTCAATTGTGTAGTGGTAGGAAGATGCGAATATTATATTTTTTATAGATTTATAAATTTGCGAAAATTCTTAGTTAACAATGAAAATCAGACTTATTCCATCTGTATAAGTGGATTTCTCAGTATTCTTAAAATAAATGTAATGACAAAAGTTCGAGTCATTTTTGGCAAAATTGTGCAAATGTCCATGGGGCTTCATGTAAAATACTCCCAAAATTTACGTAAAAAATCTTTATTAAAATGGAAGAGATTAGAGTCGGACCATAGACCAGAGAATGTTCATTTTGCAAAAACGTCTATGAGTAGTTTAGGCGCTAGTGGTTTACAAACAGACGAACGGACAGACATACATGCGGACAGACGAATAGACAGACTTTTCTTTTTATCGGTGGACTCCAAAACGTGGATTTCCGTTGAAATCTCAAAATCGTATTTCAGCAGCATTACCTAACTTTCTGTTATCTACACATATTACTCTGTGTATATACGAACGTATACGAGAAAGTAAAATTGAAAACATTGATCTGGCTGATTGTATATATTCATCAACCTCTTCTTATTGTAAGCCCGGAATATTATAGATAGGGTTTTTCGTGTCTTTTTCGTGACTATCGTTCTGAAAACAATATTTAACGCAATTAAACTCAGAATCATCTTCAGTGGAAAGACGCTTCTTGCAGTGTTATTCAGCACTCAGGTCACGCGCATGCGGAATGCCCGACGGGAAAGAGAAGGGAACAGGAGGAAAAGAGGAAGAGGAGACCCGGGGAGAGAAATCACAGCTCGTGCGCGCGGGTATTTCCATTCTAATTGTATTATTCATGAATGAGATCGCACTGAGGGCGGGGTCGTCTTTCTGGTGAATGCAGGGATCACGCCTAGAGCAGGGTGGCTGGAAACGGGAAAGCCGGGCAAGTAGCTCGCAGAAGACGGACTGGGCGAATACTATTTGCAATAAACTCTTGAATATGTCGTGCTTTGCAGACTAGTATTAGTGCATTGAGCAATAATGGGATTTTATAATTTGAAGATACGTTTGATTTATATTCGTTTAGTAAAAACTTCAACTCCGAAATAGATTTTATGACTTTTGGACCCTTAAACTTTACGAGTACGTGAACGGGATGTTGATCAATTAGGTAATCAAGTCTCGTATTTTATTTTTTTGTTGTGTTAATAAGAAAAGAATGATTAAAATGGAATAGTCATTTTTAGTGAGTACTGATTCTAGTACGTTAGCGAGTGCATTTCTTTTATTTGTTTCAAGAGAAACGACACTCTTTTAGGAAATAATTCAAACTCATAATGTTTTACATTACTTTTATAACAAGTGCATATATTCACTTGCAAGTAACAACACACTTTCAATTCATGGATTGCATTAAGATTTTCTAGAAAATTTTACGTCACAGTTTTGGGCATATTTAAATTTCACCTGACAGTAACTGAAGAGTATTTGGAATAATACTTTAGTATTAATTAACTCAATTAAGTTGTACGTATAAATATTAGAATCCTTTATAAAAAGAACGTACTATAAATTGATCTTGTTGGTTCCACACTCTTGGTTACAAAGTTAATTCTGTTAATAAATATGGAACAACTATATTTTTATAACGTATGGGAGAAAAGAAGAAATGAACATGACATTATATTCACGATAATAAATGGATGCTTAAAGAGTATTATAAGAGTAATCGAATCAAAAAACCCACATGGAATTTTTATAAAAAACTATACAGACACAGTAAGACTTACCATCAGGAAAATATATTTCTCCCGAACTAAGATCTGTTCCTTGATGTTGGGGGTGACCAATTTCTTTCAAACAATTGAAATAATATTGTGAATTGTAAATTGAAACAACATCAACTCAGCAATTATTTTCTTCCTGTCGTGGTATTTGAAGTTAAAATTCAAATATCTTTGCTTTGTTTCACTGTGGTGGTAAAACGATGTGCAACAACAAGGATTATATAGAGAAAACCAACAAGATGTGGAGATTCGGAATAGCTTTCTAGGTCCTGGGACACGTTGTTTCCGCTATGCGCTGCCGAACCTGAATCAAAGACATCGGGTTTCTGCAACAAAAGGAGTCTCTCAATTACTTCAAGTTCTCAAGTTCTCAATTACAGTCTCTAGTTACACAAGTGTTGAAGTTCACAGAGGAAGCAACATTGGGACATCAACTTCCCAAGGCATGCCTTCCCTTGCGACCATATAGAATTGAAAATTTAAAGAGGATTTTTTAAATTATTTTCTTGTTGATCTGTACAAAGATATGTAACCCCTTATAATATTCATATTTATCATATCATATTTATTGTTTACTACACTTACTTGTAACTTACAATAATGCTATGATTAATCTTATACATCGGCGAGAAAGTTAATTAGGCATCTCCGTCACCTTCTTCGGGTCTGAAACGCTAAGTTATCTTCAAGTATTTCGCTCCTGAAAAGAGGTTTCACGAAAGATAGCTCATGAGCTCACAACTCTGAGTCACTCGAATAGCCGAGAACAAACGATCAACATTTTCCTGCAAGTTGATCGCAAACGTATTGAACGATAATACTGGCGATACTGTCGCAAAGGATACATTGGTTAATGTCAATCATATTGATTCATCATAAAGTGAAATGTTATGAAGTAGCTTTGGATACCAGGAAATTCATATGATAAAACTAAGGGATGTAGTTTACAGGATTAATCAATTACGGACAATAAAACAATTAGTTTGTCAATGTTTCGGAATTTATAGTTCCTTCATCAGAGCTAAAGTACAAAAAACAAAAATTAGACATGAAGACAACTATCTAAAAATATTCTTTTTTACAAAACACCATATTATATCTAAACAAACAAAAAATAAAGTAATATAAAATGTACAAACCGTACTAACATTTAGAAAGTCAAGAATCATATCCAACCTCCACTCCAACTCCAACATGGAGTTGCTGCAGCACATGGGTGCATCCTGACACACGTCTGAATCGGGCCATGGCCCGAACGTAAAGGAATGAAAACGTCTTGTAGTGTCAGGACCATCTGCTACAGCCACTCATTGCAACAAAACCATGCATATCCGCTCGACCACATGTTCAATTAGCAATATAACCAGACAACTCAATAACAAAAAAAAGTTAATCTGCTAAATACGTTCACCGAAATTATTTCATAAATATCATTTATTAACTTTATTGAGAATTCTATTAGACAGAAAAAATATAATTGATGTGTTGTGGGTTTGACATACTTCCTGTCAACTTGTTATTTATTTTATATTAATTTAAAGTCATTAAGACAGTTTCGATTAATGACATTCATTGATAATAACCAGATCCAATGCCTGGCAGACCTAACGTTGGTGCACTAATTGCTTCATTGTCTATAATTGACCAATCCTGTGAACATCCATTATTTCATCAATAGTCAATAGTCAAGTAAATTCTTCAATGGTTATGGTAAAACTGTTGAGCTGTTGAAACTGTCCCTGCAATGCATCCCAGGACGATGTGCAGCGATCTGACGTTGGAACTGAAGCGATAATATCACGTCGCCTTTAAAACGCAAGTAGTGTTCATTGAACAGGGCATGCCATTCTCTTGTAATTCAAAAAATAGGTATTTTGTTGTAGCCTGATGTAACCTTCATATATATTTTGTGAACATCCGTTTTCCCACCAATCAGGTAAAACATGTCATCCTTTGCCTGTGTCCAGAGGGGTGTTTAAACGAACGCACAAAAACAAAAGAGGCAGTGCAAAAATTGAACGGGAGAATTCGCTAATGTAGCAGAAAGGAAGGTAGGCGACATAACATATTGCAAGAGTCTTTTGGAAGCGCCCTGTCGACCCGACAAGACGTATGGCCAGATTGCACTACGAGATAGTTCCATTACGAGCATTTGTTTCCAAATAGCAACAGAAAAAAACTCTTCGGAGAAGAAAATAGAAGAGGAAAACTGTTTATTTTAAATTCAATAGACTAATTGTGAATATAATCAAGAGTAGTATTTGCGTAAATAACTGAGGGCAGAGAAGTGAGGAGCTCATACTAGTTTTACAGACGATAGTTATCTCTGTATCTCGAATATCTCTTTATCTTTTTGTGTTGACGTTCTATTTCGTTACTACGTTGCTGTTACATGGGATTTCATTGCATCTGGGTAAAATTCTTGGACGAATGCCTGCCCAAGGGAACGTGCGACGGCCCGGCTACACATTTTATAACGGACACGAGCCGGCCTTTCAAGGTCAAAAGACACCGCGGAGCTGCTGGGAGATGACGTGAGGCCATTTCAACCAGACGGCTCCCAAGGGAAAATATGTATATTGTCAAGTAAGAACGTTCCAGATGAAATAATCTTATTTTGGACTTTTAATCAGAGTTTCTGTGGGTCAGGAAAACGTAGGAAAATTCGATATCACGTGGGGAAAGTTTTTAAACTTGTTTTGAATCAAGAAGCAATCATTCTTAAATCTTAATTTTTGAAAATATTATACCAAGGCATTCAATGTGAGTAAAGTACAAGAATTTCATAAGTATATTTGCAAATCAATGTAAACGGGTTCAGAGGAGAGTAACTATAATACAAGGATTTGTTTGAAACTTTGTTTTGTCAACTGTTATAAAGATTATAGGACTTTGCTGCCAGATTGCTAGTTAGCCACAAACCTGTATATATCAAAAGTGTATTAGTTGTAAGACTGTTTTTTTCAGGGTGTTTATTCTTTTTTGTGTGCATATGTTTATGCGTTTATGTATTTAATGTATGTTCGGGATTGGAGATTATAGTATTCTGTCAAAAATGATTCAAATTTGAGTGATTTCGTGAACACCTGAGTGGAGAATATCCATAATCCTAATCCCCTGTTTTTTTTATATATAACAAACTGTCGTCCGACTGAGCAGGCATTTCACCATATGAATATTTTCACTTCCCGCCCTCCCATATATATATATATATATATATATATATATATATATATATATATATATATTGTAACCGTACACCCATCTCTCTATTTTCCAGGATGTGTACACACTACAGCTTAACTTTCTGTTATGCCCAAAATATCATATGCTCATTCCAAACTTGAGCCTATGAACCTGTCTAATCTCTGGGCTTTGGGATCTTGGTTGATAGGTTATCAGTCATACTCATACACTGGATTGTATACAAATTAAATACATTTTCTCTTTTTGAAAAAAAAAAAGAATTGCAAAAATTATCCTGGATTCTATGCAGCATGACTCCTTTCACATTTGTCTCCACCAAAAACTTGTTTCACGATATAGTGAGAGCATGAGAATATATAGTGAAAGCTTGATAACGATTAACATGTGATTTCAATTACTGATTATCACACTGTAAAAACAAGTGATACCAAACCCCAAAATCGGTTTCACAATATAGTGGAATCTTGATAATGATTAACAAAAGGCTCTGACTTGCAGCAATAACCTTCCATACCTCTGAGAAGTAAAGACAACTAATTTAACAAAAATGTACATCCATGCAACAACTAAAAACTCTCATTTACAATGAAAACAACTGAGATGAATCTTCTTAACCACTTTCTTCCACATTTAAAAAAAAGGCAGACTCCCAATTGCTAAAGCTTAATCTGTCAGCATAAAATTGTTTACTCTTCCTACATTAACTTTACCGGTCGTGGTAGCACCAATAATGTCGCCGTACTACACGTCCTCACTCACTCAGAGGCTGGTGAAATAATCTCGCTGCCGAATAATCCTTCAGTATCCCAAAGTCAACTGGCTGTATCCGATCTCATTATTTTCACAAAAAGAAACACACACACTCATACACTGGCATAAAGCAAAAGTGAAAACGTCTACTTATCGGTGACGATGTTAGAACGCTGGTAGGTGAAGTCCAGAATATTCTCGGCCGGTTCCCGGTTCCAAGTAGCGCCTTTCTCTCAGGCACCTCCAGACGCATTCGTGGCACCTTCCACTACCCAAAAGCCTTCTTGCTCCTCTCACGCTTCTACCCCTAGTCAAATAAGCGACTACTTATATGTTAGTCACAGAGCTTACACTTCTTAGCCTAGTCAAAAGTGAAACTAGGTCATATTGTGACTTTGTACGGTCACGGGACATCCCCGGGGACCACTAACTGCGCAGCTTGGAGGAACTTGGGACGACCGCGCAGAATTGTTTACAGGAAGTGTGCGAGAGAGAAAGCGCTTTAGAAAATTCCATCAACATTACCGACAAGACGCGTAATCTGTTTGGAGCAATATTATTTTCGGTGTAGTAACTTTCGGCCAGTAACAATACGTCTTCCAAAATTTCTGTAGAAACTTCTAGAACATTCATAGAAATGTGGGGGGAGAGGTTTGTGGGTGCTGAGAAGCGCAGGGAACAGACAGAAAGGCTGACAAATATCGCGTCTTCGTTTTTTTTGACGTTCGGACTCGTGAGCTGTTGTCATCGATCACGTCGCCACCGCTGCTGCAATCGTCACAGCTGATGTCACCGTTGTTGGAGCGTTTCTGAATGGGAAGTCGGCGACGAGAAGAACCTCTCCTTTGCCAACCCCAAAGGACGCGCCGTCTGGCAGAAAGGAGTCCAGCGACCTTTTTGGAGGCCATTCACCCCAATGAGTTTCCCGTTGCACATGGTGATTTTGGTAATTTGTCTAGCTGCGACAAATAAAAGAACTATTATCACGCCCTTCAGGCAGAAAATTCATTTATGATTTTTACCTGGACAATATTCAACCGTCAGAAAGTGCTGGCCGCGCATTGGCTTCTCTTTTGTAATCTCATTAGCTCATCTCTGTTTATTTGTTTTTTTATTTGTACAAGCTATGAACCAAGTGAACCAAGGATATACAGCTGAGTTCAGACTGAGTGTGACAAATCATTTTTTATTAATTTTCCTTTTTGAATTTCTTAAATATAATTTTATATTTTCTTTAAAATTTTTCTTTTCTTTCATCACGTAGCCACGTCCGTCCACTGTCCATATTTCAGACTCTACCCGCCTCCTGAGCTAGCCGGCAACTCGAGCCCAGGTAGGTGCGAGTTATATATATATATATATATATATATATATATATATATATATAGTTGTATTGATGTACTTACTGTTTGTTATGAACAATCTATGAAAAATATCAATATCTTTGTTCCAATGTTTGAAGCAATGGCGTTTATCCATGCAACGTACTTTTGAGATGAAACTTTAATAAATTTAACAAGAATTACAATATTTCTGTAACATTCATGTCTATATAATTAAGAAAAGGAATGCAATCAGCGCGAATTCACAAAAGTGATTAATACTTTTAGCACTGTTTTATTGAGCAGTTATTTCCTAATATATGAACATAACTCAGACCTTAGGTTTAAAAGGTTATAGAGCAGAATTACGTCAGTCGATTTTTATAAAAGGGACTGTGAAAGGGATGCAGACATTGACATTAGGTGAAATTCGAGAGCATTACGCTGTTGGTGGAGAGGCGTGCTTAAAAAGTCAACCGGGAATGCGTAATCAGGTAGATGGAATATTAATGAAATCAAACTCTTCTCTCTCAGTAACGAACAGGAAAATGAAAGCCAAGCGGCCTCTGTAAACCAAATACGTTCCTGCGAGGCATCATTGATTTAAAAGCCTGGTACACTGAGAGCTGCAAGATTCCAATGTTCGGGGGTGGAAATAGTGGATGAATATCCTGTCTTACTTACCTGCGAGTTCGTGACCTTTTGTATTCATCGTGTGTACAGCCGAGATTTATATACGTATGGATATATGGAGAATACATATGACCTAATATGAATTACCATTATGCTACAAAATATCACAAAAATATTTGTTTTGAACTTGCTTTGAAGAGCTATTTAGAACGTAAAGATTAGTAGTACTCGATAAAAAGAAATTTCTTGTGTTCGCCTCTTGCTACTGAAAAACGCCTAGTAATAGTAATAATGATAATACGTTAAATATTAATAATAATAACAATAAAAAATAATAAAAATAATAATAATAACAATAATAATTAGTAATGCTACAACAGTACATACTTTCTCGTGTTATTTATAAATTTGGAATTTTCGAAAATTCAGAGAGTTCACCGAGTGTTTTATATACACCGTTCTTTTACGCGTTCCTTGTTCCATCCGTGAAATAAAATCGAGGAAACATTTTGAGTGGTTTTTGAGAATTATTTTCACGAATTGCATTAATTTTTAACACAAAATAACGCCAAAACTACTAGTATTTTGAAAACGTTTTACATGATCTTTTTCAAAGAGATACTTCTTTCGAATATATTTTGTTTGGGAAAAATACCTATCTACAATTTTGTAAATTTTAAATGTCAAAATTTTGCAATTTTCGAAAATATAGTGTCTCCAAAACGCGACCAGCAACAATTTTTTCCGTTGTTTCATACGTACGAGGAGGAGATTTAAACAAAAAATTGCAGACGTTTTGGAGAAAAAAAAGTTTCAAAAATAAAAATTCATGGAAATATTGCACTAAATGCAATATTTATATTCAGAATACTCGTATTTTTAGAAACTATTTTACATGTTCAGTCTCTCAAGATATATCTTTAAGAACAGATTTCATTAAGGAACATTACTATTTCATTAAGGTAAAATTACATCATGAAAACATCTTCAATGTAATTGTAGCAACTTTTGCAATTTTCGAAAAATCAGGGATTTCAACGAATACGAGACCTTCATTCTCTTTAGCGATCATTACGCTATCCGTAGACAAAATTTAGTACTAAAAAATTGATCATGAAATTTAGAAATCATTAGAAACGTTGTTTCATGTACGTACCCTCCAAAATCAATATATCCCTTTTAAACTCTGAGGACCTCGATTGCATAGTATTTTTTATAGTATTTATTTAGTCTAAAATAGTAAAACACTGTATGTGACATATGGGGGAGAAAAGCATCTGCGCACGCTTTCTTGAGTTTCAGAATTCCTTCCTAACAATTTAACTATTAATAGTTGAATGATGAAAGTAATAATAATAATAATAATAATAATAATAATAATAATAACAGTAATAATAATAATAATAATAATAATAATAATAATAATAATAATAATAATAAATTTAAAAAAGCGAGAGATGGACATTTCAAAAGCTAGATATTTTCGTTTCCAAGTTATAGAAAACTTCTGTTTAACGGAAGGCAAACTGCAGGTTTGATTTTTCTATATAGCTAACGAAATGGAAACTCACTCTAAACTCTATTAACACTACAAGCAAAAGGAGAGCTCAACAAAACGTGCGCATAGTGAAGCTACATTTACGTCCAGAAGCAAATCAAATCTCAGCATTTGCTCAATTGATCAGGGAAACTGGACAAAAACTCGATCGAAATGGGGGTCACTGAACCGGAAATTTAAATCATCTTAATCGATCGCAGTATATCAATTTTGGAGAAAACCGGCTGATGGCCCTAGCGTTGACAACAGGCCAACAGACGTTTTGCTGTAAGCTGATTTTTCGGAATCAAAGACACACAAAACACGGGTTCTTCCTCTAACCAACGTGTTAAAGAAAGTGATGTACTATAAAAATTGCCAAGATTATCCCTTTTTCCGATAAGAGTTTATCTGCCGGAAATTCCGAGTTTGCAGGTCACGATTACAATACTTTTTCGTAAGTTTCCAAATAAGTGCGAAAAATTAAAAATAATCTGTTCTATTTTCAACACAACTTGAATTGCAGAACCTTAATGATCCTTACCTTTTCAGTAACAAATAAACTTAATTAATTTTTCATTTCAGGTACTGTATTCTATTAAAGTGATTTTTCTTGGTTTCTTATTAAATGGCCTCAAATTACCTCAAAAACCAATTTACGATGTTGTTTAGTTGATAAATACATCAATTTTCCAATTAATTGCTGTTAGAAATTATTTTACACTTTTTTAAGATTACTACCGATACTACAATACACAGATGTTCTCGCATTATTTCTAAACTTGTAACGTTCGGGAGGTCAATGAAAATGAGATATGTGCCATTCTTCTAAGCATTCCTTGTTCCGTGCGTGAAACAAAATTGAGGAAAACATTTGGGGAGGTTTTTGAGATTTTTTTTTCAAGTTTTGAAAATTCAGAGATTTACTTAACCAAACACTTTTATAACGTTTGAAGTATTAGTTGTCTGAACCAACGACCAACATAAACTCCAACCACAAATTCCACCCGGGAAAATCAAGGATCTGGACACGGGTCTCACATGTATCGTCGACCACGTCCATAGTAAAGGAAACGATTTGCTTGGGATAGCTTTTCAGAAGAGTGAAAATATTCAAGGAAATCGTCTTAAATACCCACAAAGAAGAATGACTTCCGACTACTTGCTCACATGACTTGAAAATCCATGGAAACTGATTGTATCTTGCCTTGTTCAGTTCGAGGTAAGGTTTTACCTGATTTGATTTATTTAGAACAATGAAAAGTGTATGCGTCGTAAAGAAGTACAATCTGTGCATATTTTCTTCAGCTCTTAAATCTCCTCTTTACCTTTTAATCTTAAAAAGTTGAATGATGAATAAATGTAGCCATAAAACGAGGTTAGTAATATATGGAAGTATACATCTTTGCTCCAGAGGCATGTGATTATTATTTACGTGCATGGGATATTTAGATTATATTTGATTTTGATCCGATTGGGTCGTGTATTGGGAATATATATGAGTAGATCGCTTGAAGAGAATAAAACAATTATGTGTTCTTTTATCAAAATTCAAGTACATTCTTTCTTCTCATTGAGATAGAGCAACGTTTGGCAATCTCGCTAATTGATGAGACGATATTGGTTAAGAAGTTTTATTTTTATTTTTCATATGCATATTTTATTCTAAACAGACTTGCAATAATTAAGCAAACCAATGCTGGGTCATCATCTTATATTTGAAAAAAGTTCGTTCCACGTTTTGAATATCCTCTCTCGGTGGTGCTTTGCTTTTATTTATTAATTTTTTTTTGAGAAACTCTCATTAAAGGTGTATTGAATCTTAATTAGAATCTTGAAGGAATCTTTGAATCTTAATTAAAATAAATTCTAGTGGTAGTAAAATAAAAAGTCGGATCTTGCAATGTTCTTTCTAGATTCATTTAATTTGTAAATGGAAAAGTTAATGAATTAATTATTTCAATGCTCTTGGCCATTCGTTCACGGAATATTTCACGGAAATGGTGATGTCGTGTTTTCCAAGTATACATTTTTTGTAAGATTATCAGAAGTGTATTTAATATGAAATGTCATGGGCAATCTTCTTGAACTTGGAGAAGAATAAACAACGGTTGCATACGCAATAATCATCGTCAGAATGTCGGAACGCGGAACACCAGTCCACGAATAGTAATTTGTATTTGTATTTCATTTGTATTTGTATCAGATTTCATCGTAAGTAGTATTTATTTGGATGTAGCAGATTTCAACATAAATATTTTACTGTGAAAGACGAATTGCAAGAAGATATACTAAGACTATAAGAACAATGATGCAGAAAAAATACGAGTATAACGAGAAGGTAGAGTACATTGAAATAACGAAGTCAAATACAATTGTGACATTAATTTACACTTAAATCTGTACGTAATTGCTCAGCTAATATTTAAATACAACTTTTATACACGTTTTGGGATCCTTTGATAATGAGAAAGTGCTTTTTTTTCAAAGTGTCTCTGTCTGGTCCGCCCATCCGTCAGTCCGTCCGTCCGTCCCTCTGTAAACACCACAAGCGCCTAAACCATAAATAGGATTTTTTTCTAAAATGGATATTTCACGGCCAATCTGTCTCGACTCAAAGCTTTGCGATTTTGAAAAACTTTCTTGCAAAGGGTATAGCCGAATAAGGTGGTGAAAAGTGCCCTCAAACCAAATCGATAATCGTAATGCTCATATGAAAGAGAATACAAAATGAAGTAGATTCGGCCTCCTAGGTTAATTGGTTGCCAAATTCATGTAGAAAGAACAAATTTTTTAAAATCATTTTCGACGTGATAACGTTGGAGTACTGCCTCAATTTTTCCCCTAAAATGGGTAATAACATTCTTCAACATATACGGTCAGTAACACCGCGTGCAGTGTCCGTCCGGTTAGCAGAAATTTACTTTCACCGTCCATCGTTTAAGATAAGCGCGGGATCACCCGCTGAGAACATATGGTATGCTATGGCATTATGGTATGTTTTACGCCAGTGAAAAATAAATCTGAAATAAACCCAAACGATTGTGTCTGCTAATAGCCAAAAATATCGGGATCTTTTATAGTTTATGATTTTCCAAACATTTAAAATTTCACATTGCGACCTTTCAATTCTTGTAATTCAAGATTATTTTTTATTTTACACTCTTTTTCTCGTCGTTTATATTAAATTCCAAAAAATGTCATTTCAAAATATTTGACAGCTCCTTGTCCATTCGGATGGAGTTTAACTCCTTCCAAGAAACCCCTCTTTGACATGCAAATTAAATATTATAACTTAATTAATACTTAATGTCAGGTTGTGTTATATTGTTTATGCTCTTCGTAAAGAGCCGTTATATTTCTTGTATTCAATTCAATGTGGCATGAAAAATGTGATGCGGAACTCAATTTTTGGAAACGACGGAAACACGTTACAAAGATGACCCTGTAAAGTACCCACAGTGTGTGACACTGTAAAGTACCCACAGTGTAGCACCCAACGTATAATCTCGTCAGTGCGTTATTTTTCAACCCTTCAATTCGAATGGCTCTAACCCCATAACTAACGCGTGCGCGTGCGTGTGTACGTGTGTGTACGTGTGCGCGTGCGCGTGCGCGTGCGCGTGCGCATGCGCGTGCGCGCCTGCGCGTGGGGGGGAGGAATTGTAAGTGAAACTGTAACTGTGACTCTCAATAGCTACTGCAAGTTTAACTGGCACACTATAAAAACCTGTAAGTTTAAATTGTAAGTGTAAGACATAAATTCGATGTCTATAAAGTCACAGATCTAACTGAATCTTTTGGTGATTTATGACATTCCTTAGCAGGAAACGCAGAGAGAATGCAGTGAAACGTTTCAGAAGCGACGTTCTTCACAGGCAGGGTTGTTACTCCGCCTGTGCGCCGCGGCGGGTGGGACGGGGGCCGGGGGGCGGGGGGCGGGGAGGCGAAGTGCGAGTGCCAGTGACACCGTTCGCGCTGAGCCGTCAATCAACGTAAATGCGCGGCGCGAGGGAAGGGGACATTCCTCTTCCTCTGTTCATCAATCACAGGGCTATCACGGCACGGGCGGTCGCTTACGCGTGCCTCAAGCGCCGTCCTCCATGCCCCCGGCCGCCAAGACGGGGAGCGCTGCGAATAGGTGCGCAGCGGGAGACGAGGTCATTTCGAAACACTTTCCTCTGCGGGGCGACGTTTGAGTTTGAGTATTTTATTATTATTATTATTATTATTATTATTATTATTATTATTATTATTATTATTATTATTATTATTATTATTATTATTATTATTCCCAAAAGCATTTCACTTATTAGTTATCATCACTTCACTGTCATTTCTCACGTCACTTATCACTCACTATCGTTGCGGTGCACTATCGGGCACTTATCGTTGTTTTCTTTATTTTTGTGTCACTGTTCCTCTTTGTTCGATCTTTTTCTCTATGGACTTCTTCGAGTGTGTTGATGACTTCTCTCCATTTTCTGCGGTCTCCTGCTGTTCTGGTCCATAGCTTTTCCAGTCTGAATTTAATAATATTATTATTATAAAAATTAAAACTACAATCACATTTCAAAAAATCTTATTTTCGAGTTCCGTCGACCAAGAACGATTATCTAATTTCACTTCACAAGCAGTGACTCAGTACTGGAGATCATTTCATTCGTGGGTGCCCTTCACTCGTTTGGGGCAACACTGTTGCGGAGCGATGATGCCCTTGCCCTGCAGTATGCGGGGGTTAATCAAATAGAAAACTCTACAACTCACATATGTGTTTTATATTACAGGCATGTTACTCAGAGTCGGATACTCTGTTATTTTAGTATTTTCAAGAATGACCTAATTATCTGAGAGAGTGAAAAAAGGGCGAAGTAGAATAACAGCGAGTTTCAGGTTGAACAGGGTGTAAAAAAAAAAAAAAGAAAAAGGGCTTGGATAGGAAGATACTTGGAAAATTTCTAAACATTGCTGATCGATTTAATATTTTTGTTGCCAGAATAAAAGTACTGTAAGTTTTCGATAAACTAATGCTGATGTGAAATGGTTGTTAAGAAAACTGACACTACAGACGTTTTCTATTTTTTCCCTAACCTGTAGTTTAAGAATAATTGCAACTATACAATCTCGAATTTTCGATTGTGTTTACGATTCTTTACAAAAGGAACTAGCTAACTGAGACCCCAAAAATGTTACTAAGGAGATTCCAACGAAAAATGGAACGAAAGATTCTCAATATCACACTTAGAGAAGAAGTAAAAATCTGTACCAGAGGGGACATAACAAAAATAAAAGATGTCGTCCTAGAAGCAGAACTTCAAAAATGGCGCTGGGGAGAACACGTAGCCCGACTTAGAGAGACTTAGAGAGATGGGCACACGCAACAATGTGATATCCAAGAATGGGATGGAAGAATCAAGGCAGGGAAAGACTGAGATGGGCAGACGAATTCAAGAAAGAAGTATGGAACACTTGGACACGTGCAGTTCGCGAGAGACCCACGTGGAAGCACATTGGATGGAGGAGGGTCAATGTCACTATTGCAAACGACATCTAGGTTTGAAGACATCCAGGAAGGCAACAACCCAGAAGCCAACCACCTACCCTGCATGAAGGAGACCTTTGCCCTTAATGGGATTAAACCAGGTTAATAATAATAATAATAATAATAATAATAATAATAATAATAATAATAAAGAAACTTCGTTCATAATAAGATTTTGATTTATTACTGTTGATCCAAACATGGTTATGATTGCTTCAGATATACACGGCAGGAGATACACGGTAGTATAGCACCACAAAATAGGAAGTGGACGGACGGATGGAATATATCAAGCATAACTCTGTGAGATTAGAAACTTTTAAGCTAAAACTTAGAGAATTCTTCCGGATTACGATCTTCTTATATCGTTCTGATGACCATTAAGATATTTTAGTTTTGAGGAATACTTTATACGAAAAGACTGTGGCATTTTAAACATTTTCTGAAAAGTGGTTGCAAATTTTTTCATAATTTTGTTGGCTCAAAAAAAGAAAAGTGCATTTATAAATCTAATATACACGGTGAGTCACGTAACTATAGCACCTCCTGCAGTTTTTGAATGGTTCAAGTTATGGCAATTCATTTCTATGTTATCATTTTTATTTTTTGAATTCTGGGGTAAATTAGCTTTTCTCAAATAAAACTCTACATTTTTAGACTATCATGCCGAGTGTAAAACGACGAATCTAATGATATCAATATTGTCATATGCTAGATAAGCATTTTCTAGAGTAATTTTGATTTTTTTGCGACTCGTAGCTAACGGATATTCCAACGCACCGAGCATGTGCTAGGAGAGTGAGAGAGAGAGAGAGAGAGAAAGAGAGAAAGAGAGAAAGAGAAGGGGAGAGGGAGAGAGGGAGAGAAGGAGAGACAGAGACAGAGAGAGACAGAGACAGACAGAGAGAGAGACAGAGAGAGTGACAGAGAGAGAGACAGATAGAGAGAGAGAGAGAGAGAGAGACAGAGAGAGAGAGAGAGAGAGAGAGAGAGAGAGAGCGCTGCGCGACCATGGTCGGTGGACTGTTACATTTAAAATATACCTTAAACACGAGTCGCAAATATATCAAAATTACTAAAACAATGCTTATCTAACATATGACAATGTATATCATTGGATTGTCTTTTTACGTTTGTCATTATAAGACTACAAAATATGTAGTTCCATTTGAAAAACAAATTTACTTCAATATCTTTTAAAACACAAGGGATAAAACCTAATCGAATGCATGTATCAATTATCCCTATTCCCTCGTGTACTTTCGTAAAACCTGCATTGCAATAACTTCAACCGTTCAAAAATGACAGGAAGTGCTAAAGTTACGTGACTCAGCCAAAATATAAATCGATGTTTGTGTATTTGAAGTCTATGCGCTGCTGTACCGTTTATTCGTTTGCGATAACACTTTACCTATTTATTGTTTGCACTTCTTTTATAGTTATAGGCACAGTATAATTATTAGTATTTATTTCTAACACATGAAAATTACAATTAAAATTATAGATATGGATATTGGTATGTTCGAGATAGTTGAACTCCGACACCGTTTGAACGATCTTCTTGAAAGATCGCACATCTTCGTGTTTTTTCTACTCTCATTGTATAATTATGTTATTTGATGGCTGCAACCCGTTGCATAATGATATCCATTACGGTACATATTTCATTATGATACAGGTTTTTGATCAATCAGAGAAATTCAAAAACCAAATATTAATATTTCAATAAATGTTGAGAATCGTTTTAGTAAATGTATTGTTTAATTGTGTACATTTAAATTGCATTTAATATTATATTATGTTTGTTGGTTTTAATTTATTTTATTATTAGTAATTTTTAAGTGAAATATTATTTAAAATAAATCGGATAGTAATTTCACTTTGATCCCATTTGAGTAGCGCAGTGGCAGTGGTAGAGGGAACATTTGACTGACGTGTGTTTGTCCTTAAAAACCGGCTAATTCTTTAGTTTGAAAGGTCTAGTGAATCAAAGGATGGGTTAGCGCCTGCAGAAATATGAGAGAAACCGAAAATGGTGACTTCGGAATTATTGCCGCAACTTTTGTACTCTCTCGCAGGCGGAGTGGTAAACCAAATCCATCTGCGGCAGGTAATGTAGCTGTCCACTAGGGGGCCTTGGCTGAATCCTGCATGTCAACTGCCACGAAACTATTCAATGTTATGGTTTAACGTATAAGTTACCAAGTAGAGTTAGTCGTAGAAAACGTACGGTATGAAACTCGTATTGGGTATTAATACACACTTATGAAGTTAACGATACTCGCTCGTATCGTAATATCACACTCGTGTATCAATACCCATCATATACATCTTATATACATCTTATAGCTCCCAGACTTTTAGATTACAAAAACGAATTGTACGAATAATAACCAAATCCCACCCACGTGATTCATGTAAGCCTCTCTTCATTAATCTAGGAATTCTACCATTACCGTGTCTTCTTATTTACGAATCAGTGGTTTTTGTAAAAAATGACTTGCTCAAGGGCGAGAATATATTTTCAGAAAATGCCGATTAAATTTATACATTAAAAAAAATTAATTTTTTACAACATTTGCCAGATGACATTAAACGATTAAATTCAATAGAAAAGTTTAAATCCCAAGTGAAATCGTTTCTGCTGCATAACTGTTTCTATACAATTAGAGACTATACTGAGCATCACAAGAAAAGTAACATTAATTTTAACAATGATACATAATGCATTATTTACCACTTGGACTGTATAAATGAGTCTTATTAACCTGTAACAACTATTCTACTACAGCTTCCGGGTCAAATGACCCCCATCTCGATCAGGTTTTTCGTCCAGTTTCCCTGATCCACTGAGCAAATGCTGAGATGGCCCTTGTTTTGCTTCTGGACATAAATGTAACTTCATTTTCTGTGCACGTCTTCTAGAATTCAGTGGGAAATACAATTATTCAAATTATCGTTTCCATGTTGTCGCGGCAGGAAGTAATAAGAGCCAAAATTTATTGCTTATTTATCCTTGAAAATAGAGTTTATTACATGGGAGTTTTTTTGATTTTTTTTTTTCTCCCTTTCAAAATTCAAAATTTTATTGCTTATTTATCCTTGAAAATAGATTTTATTACATGGGAGTTTTTGTTTTTCTCCTTTCAAAAATTCAAAATTCAAAATTTATTGCTTATTAATTTTTAAAATAGATTTTACTACATGGGAGTTTTTGTTTTTCTCCCTTTCAAAATTCAAAATTTATTGCTTATTTATTTTTGAAAATTGATTTTACTACATGGGAGTTTTTTTTCTTCCTTTCAAAAATTCAAAATTTAAGTAGTATATGACTTAGTGTAGGGATCACAGAATTTTGAAAATGTGCACAAAATTCACTTTTCCCCATAGCACGTCATACGCGTTTTTAACTGTTTTTTTTTGACGTAAAATAAATAAATAAATAAATAAATAAATCATTACATCATCATTTCTTAATGTACTATATTCATCGAGAAGGTTTTTATGCTGTTCATTTTGTAGTAACATTACTAGATGGCGCTGCAGCACATCACATTGCTTCTTTTAAATGCAATTCCCAATCCACCTGGGCTTCATTGTTGCTGGGGGTTGCCGTGAGACGATGGGCGAGAGAGAGAGAGAGAGAGAGAGAGAGAGAGAGAGAGAGAGAGAGAACGAGTGAGCAAAAGAGATTGAATGAGAGAAAGAGAAATATAAAGAAGGAAAAAGAGAGAGGAAGGGAGCAGGGAAACATCTGCCGGATTCTGCTAGTATGGTATACTTACGATTTTCAGTAAAAACTAAGATTTTGGACTTCGCTAAATTGAAATATTTTTCTGCCTGACCTACATCTTCAATTCTAAATCCAGAGTATGGTTTCTCATTGTAATTTATACCATAATCTTAGGCATTTAAAGGATGTCATTCACAATGAGAAAAGTTGTTAGTGATAATACTAAGTCGAGGAGGAAATGTTTCAATACGCAACGCATTCCCAGTACCCTCCTTAGAAATGTGAGATGTAGTCGAGAAGTAAGTCATGTGCATTACCTCTGTGAAAATATTCTCTACAATATTTAGAAATCGGTTGTAGTGATCCAATTGATTTGATTTGATTTTTTCGTGTTTCCGGGGGCGTCAACTGCTTTGGTCATTAGTCCCGTTAATGTAGTGCATGTTTTTTTCGTGAGAGATGGCTGTGATCTTCCCCCGCTGGATGGCGAGATCCGGTGCCGACCTACCGTCGGCTAGTGGGGTTTCCCTCTAACCAGGACTCTCCCACCAGCGGGGCACCGCCCCAGCCGGGCCAAGCTCTAAGCTCCCGACCGGTCTCCCGGAATATGTCGTAGTGCATGTTAGTGTAAGTGTGTGTGTATAAGGGGAGAGGATAGGACAAGAAAGAGGAAGGACAGATCGCGCGCGGTCCGTGGCCCGATTGGTAGGGTACTGCTCCGGCATTCGCCTGGTGTTGATCGGAGAAACCACGGAAAACTGCCGATCAAAGCAGCTGGCCGCTAGAATTCTTCTCCAGACAGCGACTGAATTCGATCTAGCTGAAAAGCGTGTCGAAAATCCTACCGCCGTCAGGACTCGAACCTAGGACCTCCCGGTCAGAGGCGCTGCAATGTGTAGTACAGTATAAATAATCCCTTAAAAATACCAATGTGTACTTTGAATACAAATATTTAATTTCAAACAAATATATTTTTTCCGAAAAATCTACTAGTTCACATTATATCCACTACAATTGTATGTGATAAAGAAATTACGGGTAATTATTATACTCATTAGGAAAATATTTCTTTTTAATTTTGAGCAAAATAAACAAATTTCTGACAAATGATTTCACATTTTCTATATTGTGTGAATATTCTTCAAAATTTTAAACAAATTTCTACGAAAAATTCTTTTTTTCCCCTTTTTTTAAATTGTAGAATAATTCTTATCAATATGTACAATAAATATTCTTGACCTATCTAAAATTTTTTTGCTGATTTTTCCAAGTAAGGGTTCTTACATGCCTTATTTACGCTTTCTGTAGGAATATTCTTACTGAAAATTGCCCCTTTGATTATTTCTTGCAAGAAGCGTATTGAAGATCAAAGTCTACCAACTTTTGATTTTTAAGGCATGTATTTTACAATGTAATTAACAGTTCTAAAAATAAATAACTCAACAACATGCATCTTACAACAACACGAATTGAAACAATTGAAAGTTTCTCTTTCAAATATGTTTTTTTATGCGCTGAATACAACATTGTGGCAGACCACTGTATATACACTCGTAAAGAGTTTTATTTGAGAAAAGCTAATTTACCCCAGAATTCAAAAAATAAAAATGATAACATAGAAATGAATTGCCATAACTTGAACCATTCAAAAACTGCAGGAGGTGCTATAGTTACGTGACTCACCGTGTATATTAGATTTATAAATGCACTTTTCTTTTTTTGAGCCAACAAAATTATGAAAAAATTTGCAACCACTTTTCAGAAAATGTTTAAAATGCCACAGTCTTTTCGTATAAAGTATTCCTCAAAACTAAAATATCTTAATGGTCATCAGAACGATATAAGAAGATCGTAATCCGGAAGAATTCTCTAAGTTTTAGCTTAAAAGTTTCTAATCTCACAGAGTTATGCTTGATATATTCCATCCGTCCGTCCACTTCCTATTTTGTGGTGCTATACTACCGTGTATCTCCTGCCGTGTATATCTGAAGCAATCATAACCATGTTTGGATCAACAGTAATAAATCAAAATCTTATTATGAACGAAGTTTCTTTATTATTATTATTATTATTATTATTATTATTATTATTATTAACCTGGTTTAATCCCATTAAGGGCAAAGGTCTCCTTCATGCAGGGTAGGTGGTTGGCTTCTGGGTTGTTGCCTTCCTGGATGTCTTCAAACCTAGATGTCGTTTGCAATAGTGACATTGACCCTCCTCCATCCAATGTGCTTCCACGTGGGTCTCTCGCGAACTGCACGTGTCCAAGTGTTCCATACTTCTTTCTTGAATTCGTCTGCCCATCTCAGTCTTTCCCTGCCTTGATTCTTCCATCCCATTCTTGGATATCACATTGTTGCGTGTGCCCATCTCTCTAAGTCTCTCTAAGTCGGGCTACGTGTTCTCCCCAGCGCCATTTTTGAAGTTCTGCTTCTAGGACGACATCTTTTATTTTTGTTATGTCCCCTCTGGTACAGATTTTTACTTCTTCTCTAAGTGTGATATTGAGAATCTTTCGTTCCATTTTTCGTTGGAATCTCCTTAGTAACATTTTTGGGGTCTCAGTTAGCTAGTTCCTTTTGTAAAGAATCGTAAACACAATCGAAAATTCGAGATTGTATAGTTGCAATTATTCTTAAACTACAGGTTAGGGAAAAAATAGAAAACGTCTGTAGTGTCAGTTTTCTTAACAACCATTTCACATCAGCATTAGTTTATCGAAAACTTACAGTACTTTTATTCTGGCAACAAAAATATTAAATCGATCAGCAATGTTTAGAAATTTTCCAAGTATCTTCCTATCCAAGCCTTTTTTTTTTTTTTTTTTTTTACACCCTGTTCAACCTGAAACTCGCTGTTATTCTACTTCGCCCTTTTTTCACTCTCTCAGATAATTAGGTCATTCTTGAAAATACTAAAATAACAGAGTATCCGACTCTGAGTAACATGCCTGTAATATAAAACACATATGTGAGTTGTAGAGTTTTCTATTTGATTAACCCCCGCATACTGCAGGGCAAGGGCATCATCGCTCCGCAACAGTGTTGCCCCAAACGAGTGAAGGGCACCCACGAATGAAATGATCTCCAGTACTGAGTCACTGCTTGTGAAGTGAAATTAGATAATCGTTCTTGGTCGACGGAACTCGCCCCAAACGATGTTGGTAAACCACTTATTGATAAAACTGATAAAAAAATTTTTTAAATGTGATTTAGTTTTAATTTTTATAATAATAATATTATTAAATTTTTAAAGGTCATCAATGTCTGTTTTTATTATTTTTTTTTAATTTGAAAAATGGAGAACTATATCTCACTTTGGTTAATAGATGACACTATATTTGTTAAACTACATTAAATGTAACGTGTAAAACTGAATGCTTAACGTGTAAAACTAATCAGGTAGTAACACTATCAAGTCTTGTTAAAACTCGAAAATTCATTGTTCATACGGTTGAAGCTGCAGATGTTTTATATTAAAAGAGTTTGTGTAACACTACATAAAATCAGCCATTTATTTTGAAACATTGAAAAAATCTCTACAATAGAAGCAATGTCCATAAGCAACTTTTTCTTTTTCTGAAACGTATGTATATACGGAGTAATATACGTAGTATAGACAAAGTTATGTAATACTGCGTGGAAAAGAATCCTCTAACACGTGGTGTAGCCAGAATCCCTGTTTTGTAGGTCCTTGATGCCGAAAAAGCAATAGAAAGCAAAACGTCCGTCCGAGTTGCAAAAATGTGATTTTTTGCATTGTCTCCCATGTAGGTAATACTTACATTACATGCAATTTCTTCACGTTATTGTACTTCTGAGTACATGTGCTTTAAATCATGTCATATACATATTTCTTGAAAACTCAACAGTTTTCGGTGAAAGTGAGCTGAAAAGTTTGCATTTTCAGAAACACTCAAACGTCATTTGCTCAAAAATAGCTCCAATTTCTTTTCTTTACACTTTTCCAACGCATAGTGGTAATGGCACTGTTTAATATGACGTAAAGTTCATTTTAGTGTATTCTTTTATTTTTTCGAAAATACACAAATGTATTTTTTTAATGTGTCTCACGCCGTATATATGCACATCTTCATCGATTTGTATATATTATTTCATTTGTGAGTGGAAGTGCTTTAAATGACATCAAATAAAATTTTCGAAAACTCAATAGATTCATGTGAAAAAGAGCTTCAATTTTGCATTTACAATAATGTTTAATCACCATTTTCTAAAATCCTTTATCAAAGTTTTCAATGAAAATTTCTATTTAGGACGAAGTTTTACTCTTCTTTAATATTCTTGAAGTAATTTTTCGGTTGTACTATTAGGGAAGCAAAAAATTGAGAGCGTGTCAAAATACTGTACTTTGGGCGACGATAGATGGCAGCTGGCCAGAGAATGGACCAGGATCTTAAAGCCAGACCACACCAAGGAAATTAGAAAAATTTGCAACGAGAAAGACTGTGTCAGTCTCTGGCACCTGTAGTTTGTTATTGTTGTAAAGAAGAAGGCGTACATTGAGCCACACGAAACAATAAATGAGCAAATGCATTACATCTTTATGGTGCATACACATCCAAATCTGGTGTTTCTCCGAGTCAAGAGTCATGTGTTACGAAAAGTTTCCTTAAGAGACAGAAAGGTGAAGGATGTCGCTTAAGCGATGTAAGAATTTACAGAGTAACATATTCAGATTCACGGAGATATTGTACTCGTAAATTGAATAGTAACCAACAAAGAGCATAATTGAATTTTTTTCTTTAGAGTCCTTTTTATTTCTTATTCAAGTTATTTTAAGAAAGTATTTTTTTAATTAGTCACCTTTGGCCGTGCTACAATAGTTCTTTATGAAAATTAACTACTATTTACTTATTTTCTAACTTGTATTGATTGTTTAGTTATTTTCAATGTTTCCGATGTTGATTTGTATTTTCTTTCAATGAACGGCATAGAAAACCCGCAAAATTAAAACCGATACTGCATAAATAAATGCGATGGCTCTTAAAAGAACTTCATTCTCCTAAATTGAAAATGACATAATATTTACATTTTCACTTAAAAACAGGCCCGCAGTGGCATTTTGCTGGTGAGAGGGCTTGGTATAAAAATTATGTTGGTAACACGAGCTGCAGCTTGAAAACGTATATTCAGTACCCATCAAATAATAGATGCTGGAATTGCTGTCCTCTTCACTTGTTTCCCAGTGATTTGGTTGCTACCAACATAAATGCAATTTATGATAGGAGGCCATGACTCGGTTTGGTGCGGAGAGACTTTCCTGGCGCACTGTTGTTTAATTCATTTACGTTGCTTAATACTACAACTTTCGTTCATAAGACTCATGCCTCAAAAAAGAGTACTACTCTTTGCTTCTTTTTAACAAGTTATGTTAAATATTTGTTTTTTCCAATGTTTTGTGTTATACATTCAGTACAAAACATGAGTAAAAGTATGTACTCATACAGTACATGTACGTGCAGTACTTTTTAAAAAGACATCACTTGCCAATATCAGTAATTCTATAGAATGTACATTTTCGCTAAAAATCATGCAATTGTGATATATTCCTTATAATGTTATTTGAAAACTCAAACAAAACTGAAAATGCAACATAAATTCGCTGTCTCCTGGCTCAAGACCAAAGTCGCTCGCCTTTTACCAACGAGGTCCGGGTTCGATTCCTGTCGATTCCCGGACAATCTCATGTGAAATTTGTTTCAACAAAACGAGTTTAGCTGCTGCACAAGGGCTATTCCAACCCCTGTGAAGTGTCCTAAACCCTACCTCTATCCTATTTCCTTCCCCATTCTGGTCGCTGGGTAGTGACGCAGGACCGTGCAAGAGAGAGGCGCGTACGCGGAGATTCTACCTGACGACTAACGGACTACGTAATGGAGGATTACTCCCAAAGACATTTACTATAAAAATAACGGAGGATTACTCCTAAGCGCACAACGCTCAATGGGAGTTATGAGACGCGTTGCGTCATGACGAAGGTGCAACAAATAAAAAAAAAGATTTTAATTCACTCATGACGAACGTAAACTGATAAAGCACAAACTCATACTCAGAACTTTGTATAAGATACAAAAGTTATTTTAAGACATTTTTTTAAGATATTATACTCCATCATTTGAAGTCTCCCCGAGCAACAGAGTCAATTGGTTTCACAATTTTGCCACGAATCCATATCTATAATATTCATAACATACGCTCTCGTAACAATCAGTACCTAACCTCCAAACTCCCCGGTGCACTGGTCTGCACGAACGAGGTCCTCTATGCAGCCCAGTTTAGTGCGCCCTAGTTCCTCATTGTGTGAATAAAACACGCGCTTCTTTCCACTGTTGCGCCCTGGCTGTCAAATGGAACACGATAGCTGCCCTGAGCCTAAACCTGAGCGGCAAATGGAAAATGCTAATATATTTTAAATGCTGAGACTTTGACTCCATATATTTCAACATAATGTGTGAAAACTACTTCTGATTTTCATTTCGTATATTTAATTATTTTTTTCGTATTTGTAATATTGTAATATCACTACCATCGGTCACCCTTTTAACAATGCAGATGCTTTCCAACATTTCTTTGCGCGAGATCTATTAGATAATTAACTGTAAATTTATGAACAAGTTATATCTCTTTACAAATAACGTATAACTAATAGACTTGAAATATCAGTATCCAACAACGTTTTTAATATTGACGGAGAAGTGCAGTAGAAATTCTAGTTATTTACATTGTTTCTGAAATTATTTTACTTCCCCTAAAATCGTTTTGTAGCATTTATTGACACACTGTGTGCCTATTATTTCTACATCTTTACTTATTCATTTTCGGTCCTTTGCGAGAACATTGTTAGGTTGATTTCCATGTTTACAGACATGTTCCCAACTTCCTCCTTCATTATTTCATGCCCAAATCTGAGCACACGGTTTGGTGGGGACTCAAGGTACATTTGCGGACAAAATGTTGGCATTTCTCTCTATACATGACATTTTCTGTCATTTTTTTTACGGTAAAGTTGCATTCTTCATTTTTATTGCAATTTGGAAAGAGAGCTTATTTACTCTCATTATGTCATGGATACTGATGTTAACTTAAAAAAAATCACCACTTTAATTTATAACAATTTGAACATTCTTTTTTAAATGATAAGAGGTCATCCCGTTCGACGTCTTGAAAAACAACTAACCTGGACCTTGAAAATAGGGAGATGTTCCGAATTCTTGTCTTAAACGTTGGAAGGAAGCTGACGATAAGACTAATCGTCAGCTTCCTAATAACAAGAGAAATGTGAATAGTATTTTGCAGTCATATCTCTGACTATTCTGTTTAAAATAATCTGATCTACGTACTGAAAATATTCCCGCGTCTATCGATTATCTAGTATTCCTGGATTTTTTTCCTTCTCATCTTTCTTCGCCTTCAATTCTTTCTAATTTACTTGCAATATTTAATTTGACTCACGTTTTCCAATAGCGCTATTGTGTTGGTCTTTATTCACATGTAGATTAGCCAAAAACGCAACAATTGTCGCGTGAGAGAGGGCATTAATGCATTAAAACTTAATTTGCTTTATGAAATGCGGCGATGTGGGAGATGTTGGTAACACAGGAATCCATTTCGTTTTGTGAATCGTAACATAATAAAAGAACCCTTTTAACTCAAAAATACCGTAAATCCTCTCGCCATCGTCGAAACCACGAGAAACCTCAATAGCTAATTTATGCATTTATAGCTGAAATGAAATACATATTGCAGCTTTTGTATCGTTTATGCAGCTGTTGATTTTCGTTTAGGCTTTTGGATTGAAATCAGTTGGACTGGAGCATTAGCAAAAAGAATATCGCAGATCCACATTCCATTTCCACTCCAGCCAACACACTCAAATAAATGGAGCATTTTTCTCTTCGCTCCGAGCAATATTTTATGCATGACTTAGCTCACAATGGCCGAAGTACATTAAATTGAAAATGTATAAATTACATTTACTAGTGAACGAATCCAGAATCGATTGTGACTATCATAAATACTTCTTGAGAAAATGTATGAATAAAAGTAAGAACTAAACATCCAGATAGAAAAAGTCGACTATAATTTTTTTATGACGATAATTGAAAATGAAATGCCTAATAACGGATGCTACAAAACATTTTTGTTTTAATCATTAACTTTTTTCACGAACCATTAACTTATAGTTTTCAATGTTTAATTAATGTAATTACAATAAAGCGTTGGTAGCTCAGTGATCAGAGTGCTCGCTTTTCATGACGTGATTCCGGATTCGATTCTGGGTCGAGGCAGATTACAGTGTGCGCTTTCCTTGCAATATCCCAGTAGCTGTTACTGTGTGACGATGATAAAACTTGCTTCTCAGGTTGAGAATACCAGAATATGGCGTAGGGATGTCTATGTGCTAACCACACGTACCCCTTAGCCCATGGCCACAAGGCCGGTACTCGTCGCAGGTAAGAGGCCTTGTCAGGAGCTGTTGCGCCAGTAAAGACAGACAATAAAAATAATTTCAGCAAGCCTATTATTAACCTTTATAATCGGTTAAAACATTTTCCCGCTTTCCTTCAGTATTGTCGATGTCTTTGTTTCCACGGTATCCATCTTTGGTGCATGAACATTTCATTTCCTTTCCTTTGTTCATCCATATTAGTTTCCATTACGAGTTTTGTACCACAAATACCTACTCCATAATATTGCACTCGCAATATTTTCTATGTTGTATAGTTATCTCCACACAAGATTTGTTCACTTAACATTTGAAAATGGCAAATGGACAAAGGAAAAAAGTGAACAAACAACTGAACAAAGGCAACAAGTGGTCAAAGATAACAAGTGGCCAAAGATACCAAGTGGAGAAAGATAACAAGCGGATAAAGATGACAAGGAGACAGAGATGACGAGTGGGCAAAGATGGCG
The DNA here is from genome assembly GCA_964035755.1 of Teleogryllus oceanicus. Classification (NCBI taxonomy): domain Eukaryota; kingdom Metazoa; phylum Arthropoda; class Insecta; order Orthoptera; family Gryllidae; genus Teleogryllus; species Teleogryllus oceanicus. Next base: position 75,951,568 of record CAXIVR010000004.1, read on the forward strand.
AGTGGGAACGGATGAAAGGAATGAACGGACGAAAGGGATGAGCGGACGAAAGGGACGAGCCAACAAAGGGGACGAGCGGTCGGAAATGTCGAGCGAGTTCAACCCTCAAAGATAAAACAATAATTGTTTTTGTTGCTCTCTTTATGGTTTGCGTTATAAAAAGCGTGTCATAGAATATGCAGTATTTTTTCCGAACAGCCATACCCAACAGATCACTACTTCCACCCTGACATAAACCCGCGGCATTCATCAGTATTATCCATTTATTGTTCTACGTTCCACTCTTCTCCAGAACATGAGAATGGAATTCACTCCATAAAGGAAAGAGCTCTTAACACTGGTTATAACAAGACATTGATAAGGAGTTGAATAAAAATATATCGTTTGGTCTCAAATCTTAACTTTTCACATTCCAATAGGCAAACAACCCCACGTACCAGATATTACCTGCTTTAGACTGATTTTAATGAAAGTCAATTACTCAAATTTACTTCACCCACATATTACTATTTTATACCTAAGCTCCTAATATTATTATGTTCAAATTATATTGTTTACATCATATTATGATTTGTTTCAGGGGCAGGACGTTTAGCAATGAGAACGTGTTACATCAACCTTGTGTAAATATTTTTTAAAAAAATTTTATTAGTTTACGGCACTTTCAGAGTATTTCATGTCGATTGATATGTTTATTTTTCAGCAGTAAAAGGAAGTTTCTCTATTGCAATTTCGTTTAGTAACGCACAACATTGTAACTATAAATTAGTCAGCTTCTTGTCGTGCCTGAAAAAAACCTAGATGGAATCAAAGGGATCATTTAAAAGATCTGGAAAAGTAGCATGAATATGAAATATACATATTTGTTGTGAATGAAGACATAATCACACCACAATATTTCATATTTTTTATTAAAATATTTAACACCTAAAGTTAACATCGGAAACATGTTTCTCATCGTCAGTGTGTTTATAACAATAGAAAATGAAAATAGAAATACATCCGGGTCAATGACCCCCATCTCGATCAGGTTTTTCGTCCAGTTTCCCTGATCCATTGAGCAAATGCTGAGATGGCCCCTTGTTTTGCTTCTGGACATAAATGTAACTTCATTTTCTGTGCACGTCTTCTAGAATTCAGTGGGAAATACAATTATTCAAATTATCGTTTCCATGTTGTCGCAGCAGTAAGTAATAAGAGCCAAAATTTATTGCTTATTTATCTTTGAAAATAGATTTTATTACATGGGAGTTGTGTTTTTTTCTCCCTTTCAAAATTCAAAATTTATTGCTTATTTATCCTTGAAAATAGAATTTATTACATGGGAGTTTTTTTGTTGTTGTTTTTTTCAAAATTTCAAAATTCAAAATTTATTGCTTGTTTATCCTTGAACATAGATTTTATTGCATGGGAGTTTTTTGTTTTTTTTCTCCCTTTCAAAAATTCAAAATTTAAGTAGTATATGACTAAGTGTAGGGATCACAGAATTTTGAAAATGTGCACACAATTCACTTTTCCCCGTAGCACGTCATACGCAGTTTTTAACTGTTTTTCTGACGTAAAATAAATAAATAAATAAACATTAAGGAATGTATAAAAATAAAAAAAATAATAAATTGGTATGTCAACACAATGAAAGTAATTTTAGAAAATTCTACCCAAGCAACGTGGATCTCACTGAGAAACATACAACAAAATGAAAATTACAGCTAGGAGGCCGCCATATTATGAAAATGTGAGAAGTGAATGCCAAAATAGAGGGGAGAGATCAAGAAGTGTTAAAGAAGCGTTTTTTTTTCTGGATGCTAAATCGTTTTTAATAGAAACGGGAACAATTGTATCTACTAGGCTGTTCGAAAGACGCTGAGCACTAGTGACAGATGGCAACGTTTCGGTTGTCCTACTACAACCTCACTCAGGGCTAAATCCTCGAAGATGAATTGCTGGGGCATTTATATCGAACGGATCCCCTCTACCCGTCAGCCAGTTGGCTTTCGGCTTTCGTTCGTTCTAATGGGGAGAAAGCATCGGCCCCCCATGCCACACCTTTAATAATAATAATAATAATAATAATAATAATAATAATAATAATAATAATAATGTCTTTATTAATGGCGAGGCTCAGGCCATAGAGCCCGCCCAACCACTGAGTCTACATTGATATAGGGTAGTAACATATGAGATGGGAGGGAAATCTGTCATTCGGATTAATCATATTGATAAATTTGCTATTTTCATAACCTTCTTTCATAATTTTTTTCATAAATTCTTCTCCATCTTTCACCCCTTCTTTGTATTGCCGCCCAACGTTTCCAGAAGATTGCTGAAAATGGTAAACAGGTTCAGAAATAAACGACATGTCCACGAAAGTGAGCGGTTATTTGGTGAAGGAATGGCGGGTGTTTGCGCGAACAGACGGAGGAAACTCAACGCCTCTTTTCCGGGGAGTCTCAAGCCCCAGATTAGAGCGTAGGAAGAGTAAAGAACGGAGAAAAGAGATTACAGGAATTAAAGCTGGAGGAGCGAAGAGAAGATATTCCTTTAGAATGGCAGTCATTATTCAAACAGATAATTGTCACGGAAGGGAAAGAAACGATTGCCTTAGCACGGAAAATAAAGTGCTCTCGGTAAACCTGCACATTAGCTTACAGGTATTGTCAGTACTTATTTATCCCAGGACAATTTATATCTACTTGGTCATTAGCGATCTCTGTTACACTAACAAAAAATTAATCATAACAAGGATTGATATGTTAACAAAAAACTGATTTAGATATAAAAAACATTACGTTTAGAAAGATTTTACGTTTACATCACAAAAATTTGATTTAAACATATTGTTACATTAAATTTATTTTTAAGTTGGGAATTTCTAACATACGGATAATTTTGGTTCATTCTGATTTTGAAAATTGAACCAATAACACACCTTGGTTAGTTTTTTTTTCGTAAGTTCAAATCACAAATTGTATACGGGTTGGGGTATGTTTTTTTCTCAGATATCTGTGACTGAGGTTAAAGTGGTCGATAGAAATCTTATTAGCAGGACTTGATGTCTTCTATTAATTTTTTATGTTTGGTGGAGAATTTTCCAATATATTTCTCCCCTCCGGGTATAATTTTAAGGAATAATTCTTCTATTTGCAGTCCCAAAATATCCTTATAAATGATAGCAAATATTTCTTTAAGTCTTCTAGAGTACCACCTGACCCTTGTTAAAATTCTTGGAGTGTAATTGCTGTTTTAGTAGCTGAGTCTGCTTCTTCATTTCCTGAGATTTCTTTGTAGAATGGGAGCCAAGACAGTATGACTTTAAAATAAATATTAGATAGATAGGAGAGACGTTCTTGAACTATTTGAATAAGAGGGTAACTAGAATTCTGTTTTGGATATATACTAGAGTTGATAGCGAATCAGTGAAGAGAACGATTTAAAGGTTAGTGGAGTTCGGAGTACACAAACCAAAAATGTTACAAAAGCAGCTCACGAGTTTTCTCCATGCAAACTTTCTCCATGTAGTATGAATTCGTGGTACTGGGCGAATAGCTTCTCATGGAAACATTTACATTTTCTGTAACCGATGTTGAGAGTTATCTGCAACCGAAACGTCTAGTGCTAGTTAGTTATGTATGTGAATCGGGACAAGGGTTCAGTCCATTATAACCGAAAGTTCGCCAAATCCGAATTCACTACATCTAGTCAACAAACATTATCTTTCTTGTATGTGGAGGAGGTGCAAAGTGTTTGTGCACTACGCAAAAAATAAAAGAGCTCAGTTCCTTCAGCTGTGGAGTCACCTAATGTGCGCGAAATGGCAGTCGTTCCTCTCGAGAAACATCGTTAACAGAAGCGCCTCCTCACCCCTAAGGACTCCTTTTCACTCGAAAGAGCTTTCTCTCTGTTCTAATTACGAAAACAATAAGCTTTCTCCCTTGTGGGACAACAACTAGGAAAACATTATATTGTCCAGGGAACAATATCCGTAGTTTGTAGGAATAATTTCAACGTCGGAAAGCTGTAAGATAAAAACACTCGCATTTTTGACAAATACGCCCAAATGTGTAAAATATTGAGATGAAAATGGTGCATATGATATGATACAAATTATAAAAGAGGCATTTCATTCAAGGTGCAAGTGCAACTAATAAATTATTTTTTCTCCCCTGGTTAATTTATATAACGTACTTGTGAAAAGCATTCAATTCGTGTAAATAACACACAAATATTCTCAGATACAAGAGAAAGAAAGAAAGATTCATACTTTTATTATGAGAGGAAAAGCATATTACGTTCACACGTTGAATTTACCGTACTATAATTCACCTTATATTACTGTACCTTAAAGAACTTCATTATACAATTTTCTGTGAGGATACATCTGTACCACTGCAGTTTTGAACTTGAAAACACACACACATACGCACGC